>OY728152.1:1810722628-1811125611 GCA_963277665.1 Viscum album | reverse complement strand
TGCCCTTGCTCATCATGATGACTATACAAGAACCAAAACCAAAGAGGCCTCAAAACTATCCAAATATTTAGAAGTGATGAATTATTTGTGCTAATTGGTGAACTATGGAAGTGATGACTTCCCACCTCCACAACCCCCCCCCCCCTCCCCACCTCACCCCCAAAAGACTCACCCTACACAACCCCCCTCCCATCCACCGACTGCACAACCCCCCCCCCCCCCCCACCTGCACCCCCACTTGCACAACCCCCTCCCCCTCCCCCACCTGCACAGCCCCCTCCTACCCACCCACTGCACACCCCCCCCCCCCACCTACACCCCCACCTGTATAACACCACTCCCCCCACCCCACCCCCACCCCCACCTGTACACCCCCACATCACCCCCACCATACTCCCACCTGCCCAGCCCTCCCCCAACCTACACACTCCCCTCCCCCCACCCACATGCACAGCCACCCCCACCTACACCCCCCCCACTTACACAATCCCCCTCCCCCCACCCCCACCTGCACAGCCCCCCTCCCCACCACCACCTGTACACCCCACCCCCCACCTCATCCCCAACAGACTCCCACCTACCCAGCCCCCCCCCCCCCCAACCTGCACACTCCCCTCCCACCACCTACTTGCACATCACCCCCCCTCCACTTTCAACCCCCACATGAACAACCACCCTCCCCCACCCCCACCTGCACAACCCACCCCCACCCCCACCTGTATAACCCCCACATCACCCCCAAAAGACTCTGACCTGCCTAACCCCCCCCCCCCCCCCCCACAACCTGCACACTCCCCTCCCCCCCACCCACTAGCACAACAACACCCCTCCACTTGCACCCCCACCTGCACAACCCACCCCTCCCCCAACCCCCACCGGCACAACCCACCCCCACCCCCAACCTGTACAACCCCCCACCTCAACACCCCACCAGCACACCCCCTCCCCCCAACCTAAACACCCCACCAGCACACCCCCTCCCCCCACCTACTGCACACCCCAACACCTCCCACCAGAACAAAAACATAAAACAAAAACAGAACAAAAAATTGATTCCCGCATGACACCAGAACAAAAACAGAAAACAAATAACAAATAGAATCAAAATTTCTGGGTATACCATACTGCACGAACCTTAGGTTTAATCCAAATCAAAACAGAAAATAAAAAAATTAGATGCAAAACATTAAACATAACGTACTACTTACAGATTTGAAGTGTAGAACAAAACAACTTTGTGATTGAATATGGATCTGGTGGAATTATTTTCCAAGCCATAGGGATCTTAGGTCTGAACTTTACTAGTTCAATAGCGTGGATGTGATATCAGGTTTGCTGGGATTTTAGGGGAATACTTTCCCAACGGTTTTAAACAACCATTGGGAAAGGTGAGCTTTACCAACAGTTTACACAAATCTTTGGGAAAGCCTTCCTAAGCCATGTCCTTTCCCAACTGTTTGTAAAAACCATTGGGAAACGGAGAAAATGTTTATATTTCCCAACATTTTCTTCAAACCTTTGGGAAATACTTGTTTTATACCCCTATACAAATGGTTCTGTTGAACCGTTGGCATACAAGCGTTTGGAAACCCCAACATCCCAGTAGTGTGGTGTTAGAAAATAAGTAGAGATAGATAAATTGACATGTCACTCATTTTTTGATTTTATATACGGTTAAATTTAATATTAGTTCTTCAGACATAAAAAATTCATTTGTTGATATTTATTTCTTACAATAAAAAATGAAATGGGAATTTATCAAAGAGAATCATAAGGATGAATTTTTTATTATAGAAACCTATTAAGTAACTATATTTACTTATATATAAATATAGTAGATAGATTATTCAAATTTAGAAAAATGAACAAGAAATGCAATCAAATTTCTATCATTTATGGTTATATCAAAGATATTTTCACACATATTAGATTTAAGGATTTGATCCCCCTAAACATTATAATGATTATTCAATTTTTTGAAATAAATTAACTCAATCAATATCTATATGTATTTAAGTATTTCCTCTATTTCTATATCATCATAATCCACTACTTTTCTCTTACCTAGAAACTTAGTTATATGTTAACACATTTGAACTTTTTACATTATGTTCACTTTTATTAGGTATATATTTTATTATCTATATAATGATATAGGGTTCTCAATATGATTATTTAAAAATATCAATCCCTTGATTACTGAGATCAATTTAAAATTCTAAGGATTCAAATTATTTGTGTTGGGAAGAATTTTTCACCAAAAAATTATAAAATATGAAATTCATATTTGATAATATGTACGAAGTGCAACACCTAGAGTACAAATTAACAAATGATCTGTAGATATTATGATATATTTAATATTATAAATAAATATAAATATTATATATCATGAAATTCTCACAACATAACCATTATTATTTGTAACATGGGAAAAAAATATTTCTTCGATAACATGTGTTATATGCATGACTGAGTTTTATGGAACAACAATATACTATTAAAATTATTATATAATATTAAAATTTTCACATATCCGTAGAAATTGTGGATATAAATAATATTAAATAAATTATATAAATATATATTATACATATGTTTATCTATATTTTGATTATAGATAAAAAATGAATCTTTTAAAAAAAATGTTTTTTCAAATATAGTATTGTTTTCTAAAAGATGATTTAATCATTATTAGCACACATGAATTATAAATGCTTTTTTCAAATAATAAAAATGTTTTATGAAAAAATAAACAAAATTTTTTAAATTGGAAAACCATAATTATGTTAGGGTGATTTTTTTGTATTTATTTAGAAGATTCAATTTTTGATAAATAGGGAAAAAGATATATTTTAATTAAAAACTAAATTTTCTTTTAGAAAAATTAAATATATAAACTATATTTTTTATTGGTTTAAAAGTCAATATTGTTAAATTATTCATGTATTAATCCATATTATTAAATTGAAATAATTTTCAATTTTATTTTTGATATAAAAATATTGTAAACGTTTGGAAATTTCCACTTTAAAATCAATATTTCTCGTCACGTCCGCAACCATAATATAAAATTAAATTGCGTCCCTTATGCGAGGTAAATCTGAAAAAAAATTGATTCAATATTTGGAATGAGAATAGTTTTATTTTATAATAATGTTAAATTATTTTTTTATTATAGATATAAGTTAAAACAGTAGAAATAATTATAGTGGTTAAAGTAAAAATGTGTTTACATAGTGGTAAAACTAAAAATACAATGGTTAAAAAGAAATAACCTATTTTCTAACACCCATTTCAAGAATATATATCTACCCTTATTTCGTTAGTCTATATTTTTTCGAATTTTGGGGATCTATTCAATTAATCCTACCCACATAATAATTTAATTGAATAAAATAGAAAAAAAGAATACTCCTTGATTTTGACATAAATATTGATTTTCGATATGGGAGAAATCTAGCTAGTTTTTTGTTATAATTTTTATTTTTAAAGATAACGGGTTTATTTTTATCATAATATATAATTTTTAATTTTTATATAAGATATAATTATTTTTAATGGTTACGAAATTCTATCAATGATATTATTTAGTAAATAATTAAATAAAATAAATTATACTAAAAACATTAAAATTGACCAAATAGAATTATTTATGGTATTAAATTAAATTTTTAGATGATAATATCACGTGATATTGATTTTTACCAAATATATTTGAACTCTATTATTGTATTGATATTATTTAATTCATTTTCAATGAACAATTTCAAAAAATAAATTAATATTACTTTATAAAATATTAAATTCTATTCAATGATTTAAAAATACTAAAAATTATATATTTTTACAATTTATATTTAGATATGAATAAATATCAAATATTATCCATTAATAGATCATTTTTTCAATTATAATAACTATATTAATAGTTAAATGTAAAAAACTTATTTTGCGCAATTACCATTAAGGACGTTTTTGTGCATGTTACATGAACCTGTATTATAAATAAAATTCAACTCAAGAAGAATTTTTCTTAATAAAATATATATTATATATAGAAGAAGAGAGTCCGAACCAAATCTGGAAACCTGAAGAATATATAATTTTCTTCTAAATGGTTTTTCATTTTATTTTCTTCTCCACCTTGGTCAATTTCTATTAACTAATGATTATATATTATCCTTGGTAAATAACAAACATTGAGATGTTTTTATGTTATGTTTATGACTGAAAAATTCACACACATCCCTCAAATTGATTATGAAATCACTATTCGTGTGAATATTAGACTACCACCTCGTGAACGAATGTTATTTTTTTTTTCATTACCACCATTCAAGGTTGTAAATAATGATTATATTACTGTTTATATATTATATATATCATATATATGATGATGTTATTTTATTTAATTATTATATCACACAAACATTCATGATTTCTATATTTTTGGAATATTATAACATAACTCATGTTTCTGACGGACTACCTCCACGCAGAGCGATGTCATTCATTCACACTATACATGAAATATATTTATGATGTGTTTAATAAATATATTCAATATATATGACATTTATATGATAGAGGACTTTTAATATATATAATTGTTTTTATTTTATTTAATCATGATAAGAAAGTTGAAACAACATGCATGCATACATACGACCTACCACCTCCAGGAAGGGTGTATTTCATTTATTACTACCAAATTTTATATATTACTATAAATAAAAATAAATAGAATATATATGATATTTAAATAACGTTATCCATTTTTGATATGATTATGTCATGATCAATGTAAGAGTAAAAACCCAACATTTCATATCCTATTTGAAAAACAAGGCAATTAACAAATGAAACTACACAAATAATGATAGATTATTAACAAACATGAGATGGGATGTAACAAAATAAAAATATATTATTTCATAAATATTTTATTTTTCTAATATATGTCAATAACATGTTTAACCACACTATAAATATTGTTAAATACCATTATACCAAATTGAAGGAACGAGGTTAGTGTTTTCATCTCAATTCAATTCATTGAGGTATATTGTAATGTTATGCACATAATTTCTCATATATGATTTATAGAATCCCCATTGAAATTTAATATCATGAATAAGTCATTCGTATTGGTATTTTATGATTTAATTTTAATTACTTCGATGAAGATGATTTGAATTTAAAGAAAAAAAGTGTTAACAAATTTCATAACTCAATTCTTTTTCATTGGGTTATATTACTTCCATGTTTTTGTTAATATTATACGATTATGTGTATAATTACATTTTAATATATATAATTTTTTTTTAAAAAATTAGGATATATTATTTATAACACAAAATCATTTCTTTGATTAATTCTCACTTATATGTTAGGATTATTTTAATGGTTTATTTCACAATATCATTCTAATCGAGATTATTTATTATTTAATTTCCAGTAAAGAATTTTTTTATAATTGGTTAATAAACCAATTAATTTTATTTTAATTTTGTTATTAATGACCTTTTTCAATTCATATTACCTTATTTACACACTTTGGAACTTAAAATTACTGAATTTGTTTTATAAAATCTGATATCATTTCACACCTATGTTGGAAATGTATCTTGTTGAAATACCATAACCTCTAAAAAAATTTCAAAATCAATTTTATATTAAATATTAAATATTATTTATTAAGCTAATATTTTACTCTTTATATCAATTTATAAATTATTTTTCAAATGAATCTTCTTATTATCTTTCGAAAATGAACCATTTATAACAGTTTTTCTTCAAAAAAAAGTAATTTTCTTTATGGAATTTAATTAATTGAAACCAGAATGACCATAATTTATATGAAGCTTCATTTTAATGTTAACGATCATATTCTCAAATTAAATATTTTTAAAATTAATTTTCATTGAAAATGATTTTAATTCCTTCCTAAATAATAAGTATATTTTAAAAAAAATATTTTTAAATATGTAAAATATTTTATAAATGACAATAAGCCTTATTATTACTTTAGTGGGTATATGTTGTATTGATACCATCCATATTCTTCCCCTGGAAGTATTGTGATTATTTTAACCATGTATAGTACTATAATTCACTTCCATTAATCATTTTCATTGTCATTAATATCAACTTGATTTGTTTACATTCTTGTGATTATCAAATATTATATTTCGAATAATTATCCCAGTCATTTATTATGGATATTATTATTCCTAAACCATATATAATTTTATATATAGAATTTTAACATTTATGTTTACTTGATTTAATTGGTAAATATTGATAAATAAGTATCCTTTACTTTATAAAGACATATGATAAGTCATGTTGATGTTCCAAATGATCGAAAAACAAATTAGAGGGGGGGGATGATTTAGTATTTCTCTTTTTTTATGTTTACAAAAAATTAGAAACGTAACCCCTATAACCTGTTACAATTTATTTCCTTATCAAATTTTAGTAAATGATCATGCATAAGAATGTGGAAGTGAAATTAAATGACATAATATTTAAAATTTTCGACCTTAGTGTGAGAACATATATCCATCACATGGCCACTCTCGTGTGTCTATGAAACTCCACTATTTTGAATATGTTAATAGAATCAATGTAAACTCTTGTAAAAGCCCTTTTATATCCTAATATGAATGATTATATTAACTATAATAATTTTACAATGATTTCTTATAAGAAATCCCTGGAAAACTAGTGAATGAAGAATTGTTTGAATCTGATCCACAATTTCTCAGTCTAATTCCTCTTGCCATTTTAGCTAGATCCTATTTACTCAATATGATAATACTAGATCTGATTTCTTAATATAATTATGATGGATTCAATTGTAATGCCCCGACCCTAGTTACCCAGAGTCGGTGCATTATTACATAACATTGGCATGATCACAAGAAAGATCAAATCTCGAAAGACCGATTGGTTTAGTAGCCTTGGAAACACTATATACATCCATAAGTTTTACATTACATCATAAAAAAACATCTTGTCTTCATATCCCCTCATACTATCACTGTAGGTCATTCATAAATTACTTCTTCATAATCCTGGGAAAAATAAAACATTGAAAGGGGTGAGCTCAGATGCTCAGTAAGGATAACATTATATCAGAAGCTTTCATAAATAAGCATAAACACTTAAGGCAATTTATAACTAAAACAAAAGCCTTTTAAACTTGAACTTCAGCATAAAATGGAAAAGGTAAAATGAAATAATGCCATTTACTTACTCACATGGATATTCTACTAGTCGAATGATCACATGCAATATCAATAACCACTTTCATAATGATGGAATGCATAATGCCAGACTATTATAACCACATAGCCAAGGCCTCATGCCAAGACTACAAATAAGATTTTGCCAAGGCCTTGCGCCAAGACACTAGTTTGTCTCATGAGACCTACCGATGCATCGAGGAGCTATAGCGGGCTCCACACGTCACATATTAAGTCCAATGCATTCCTCATATGAATAGGTTTTAGCATAAAATAAACATTCGTATTAAAACTAGCATAGGAAATGTCAATACTTTAACCACAAACCATGAATGGTATAAAAATAGAACATCCACAGTCAAACATAACTCATTTGATACAATATGGAAGATTGTATTGTATCACATTAACCTCAATCATGAATAATGAAGGATGTTGACATAGATGAAAATAATCATCAAAACTATTTGAGAGAAATATGCCCCTTTTCTTGAAAACATTTAAAAGTTACAGTATTTGTAAAGAAGCCATTTAAAAGTATATTTTTGAATCAAAGTGTCCCATACCACTTTGAAACTTTTTAAAAGGAGTTTTAATTTCTAAAAATTAATGTCCATATAAATAAATCCTTAAAACCATTTTTAAAACATGGACATTAATGAGAAAGGTTTAGATGAATAAGTCTTTAAAACATTTAAAAATGGTATTTTGGTTAGAGATTATAACCAAAATAGACACTTGAATACAAATAATTGAGGTAATCAAAACTTTTTAATATCATGAGAATAAAGGTAATCATGATATACTATGTCAAAGTACATTATATACACCACATAAAAGTGATTTGGTGTATATCATCAAAGAAGTCTCAATGGAATGTAAATTGAGATGAAATCTCTCATAAAGGTTGTATCCTTAGGTTAAGGATAAATCAACGACATAATTATGTGTGACAAATATAAATAAACTAAATATGATTGGATATTCAGTGTAAAACAATCAAAGGACATTCACACATATTCTTGTAAAAACAACACCAACGAATTGGATGTTTAACTCAACAAATGGAGAATGAGTTAAAATTACTCTTATCAAATTCATATCAATGACATGAGAATTATCAATGGAGTGATTATGTGTATCAAACGTATATCCACAAGAAGGGGAGTGGAAATTATGACATAATCAAATGAATAGTGATTTCACACATAATCTTGGAGTAATATAATCAATGAAATATGCGTAAAGCCAAATGAGTGGAAATTGAAATTTCAAATTCCCTTATCGATTAGGCAAATTACGAAACATACACCCATGAAAGAAGTATCATACCCAGATGATGTAAATACCCACAAATTAAAGTATATTACACAATGAATACAATCATGGGTAGTACACATACACCACATGCAATAATTAAGTGGTGAATAATGGAAATCTCACGAAATTAAATGTGAGATAAGAAACCCCTTACCACGTTAATCAACTGAGTCGTATGGCCAAAAGTTAATAACCACCAACTTATTTACAGAATAACATGAATATAATGAGAATCATGATAATATATATCAAATGGAAGTACACAATACACCACTTTCAATAATTTAGTGGCGAACAATGGAAATCTCACGGAATTGAAAGTGAGATAAGAAAATCCCTTACTTTTACCTTTTCCTTGGTCCATGGTAGGTTTACCTCCTGTATAATGGTTAAATAATTGTTATTGAATAATACAAGAATCATTTACTTTAATATGATATCATATATGATCTTTTAACATTGATTTTTTAATAATATCTTAGAATTATCGTTATTTCGGGTGTTAACGAGTTCATTTTACTTTATATTCTTTGTTATGTGAGCCATATTAGTTATTAATGGAATGTATATTATTCATATACATAATGATATCAAGTCCTTAGATACTATTTTTAAATCATCAAATGATAATTATACTTGAATGGATATGATGGAGAATGAATCTTATCGCGTTTGTGGAGACGGTAGTCCGTACGTACGCACGAGCGACAATATCATTCTTTTGATATTAAAATAATATATAAATGGATGTTATATCATATATACAGAATAATTAACATGTTATATTTATTATTTACATGAGTTTCACATCATTATTATACCCATCCAAATAATAATATATTGAATAACAATTACACCACGACGTGGAGACGGTAAGCTGTACGTACGCACGTATGGTGACATGTTATTCAAAGGGTGGATAGAATAATGAATATGGTTGTACCATATTTATAATAACATCACAGTATATGTGAGATACTGGAGTTATTATTTTAGAATGGTAAGAACAAAGAAAGAAGAAGTGGAAGAAGAAAGGAACTTGAAAAGGGGTGGTGAAAACATTACCTCTTCTTCGGGTTCTTCCTTTTGATTTGATCAAAAGGGATCCTTATGTTGGCTTTCTGATCAAAATAAGGCCTCTAGGTTGTAGTGAGGGAAGTTGGGAGAGTATTTGGGCAGGGTTTGGACGAGCCAAGTGGCTTGAGAGGTGTGATGAATGAGTAGAAGTGGTCTCCTTTTATAAGGGAGAGGAGGGGCTCTTTAGGAAAGACTGAAAGTATTACTTTATAATATAATTATATTCGGTTTATAATGGTCCAAAAATCATTGGGGTCGAAGATAAGATGACTCATTTTCTAAATAACATCAACCAGTAATAATTGGACAGGTTTTAGATAATATTTTAATCATTATAATCTTATTTATTTAAATGATTTATTAATGAGGTAAACATTGCATCATTATTGTGTCATTAATAATTTAAATTATTTGATGTCTAAAAATTATAAATAAAATATCATTATGTAGGAAAGCCTTTTATCTTTCTAATTAATATTTATAATAGAATATCCAACATGTATAACCCTATGTAAAAATTGTTATTCTAAAAGATGTAAGCTTATGCCATTTTTATTTTTATTTTAACTTTATTAATATAATGTGTCCCTACCACATTCAAGTGGCTCCAAGGGGTCCCCAAATCGACCCAAGGATGCCCATGGTCGGGTATGTGTCCACCAATAAGGTTAGGACACGTTTTAGGGTAATTTTTTATTATTATAATATTATTTTTTAACCCTTATTTACCGGATTTACCCTTAACCATGGTAAATAAAATATTTACCACAGTAATTATTCAAAATTTCTAAAAACAAAATTTACCTCTTTACACAATTTGGACATCCTGATTCCAAATATGGAATCCATTTTTCTAAATTCAAAACACATAAGTGGCAGAAATTAATTTAAAATTAATTCCCGCTGTCAAAACAAAAAGCGTGTTTTTAAGAGGTAATAATTATCAAAAGATTGACACTTGTTTATGTTCGGTTTAATTGTAAAATTATGTCCAATGACCAACATTATATAAAATGGTAAAAATTTATTCTAAATATACTTTAAAACCACTCAAATTCACAATTTATCACTATTAATTATTTTGATTAAAAAAGTTGGTTTTAATTAAAATTTAGTAATTTTCACTATTCATCAAAATATGAAAGTTATCCGAAAAGTACCAAAATTTCACCTTAGGCTAAATTCGATATTCCGAATCCAAAAATGAAGTCCATTTTAAAATTTAAAATATATATAATTTCAAAATTTAGGTATTAATATTCATAACAGCTAGTTTGATTGGTCGTGGCGTGTGTTAAAACTCAAGGTTGCGTACAACACACGCTACTATTTTATTCAAAGGAAAGCGTACCGTGGAAGCTTGGGATGTTTCATTCTAAATTTTTTTGATGTCCCAATTTATTCAGATAGTTTAAAATATTTTATTTAAAAAGGTTTCACTATTAAAAGTTGATAAAAGTGCAATACTAAAAATGAATCTGTTCTTGCATTATGACTAAGAAACTCATAATAGGGATTCTAAAATTATAAGGATTATATAAAGTTCAAAATGTAGTTAATACTATTCATGACCTCTTTTAATGGATTTTTTTTGTACGTCATGGTGTGATTGAACACGGTGTTGCGTGTAGTGCAAGTTATTGAATTATTTTTAAGAAATAACACACTATGAAATCCTGGGGTGTTACATTCTCCCCTCCTTAAATAAATTGCGTCCTCGCAATTTGAAATTGTTCTTAGAAAATAAAAGGTTGAAAGTAGAAAATATATTTTTGGGAAAACCCACATCAGAAATTGGGTTACTAAAATTTAGTCTTAATATAAGGAAAAAAGAAATGAAAGGGTCACCACCAAATTATGATCTCGATTAGGAGAACATTGGTGGAAATTAGAGAAATATAATTGGAGGAAAAACGTAAATATTTATAGGTAGTGATTGAGGTCATCAATCACAAACAAGTATAAAATTGAGGTCCTTAAACTCATCAATCTATGATGATTTGAAATACCATCGGTCCAAGAAAACATAGGGTATTGGGATAACACATTTTTGACGTTTCAAAATATCTTAGTTGAAATAACACATTGAAAAATTAATTAATGAGGCCTCTATTTAAAATAAAGAGTGGAAAGTATGAAGATTACCGAAAATAACACATACTAGGGTTCCATGTAGGAAAATATGGATATTGAAGAGAAATCTAACCATCAATTATCTGATGGAGAGTGGTAGAGAACATGGCTATGAAAAGGCCAACAATCCCAAAGCCATAAATTATTGATGATTTAATTTACCATCTAGGACAACATTTATTTTAAAGTTACATTACATAAGGAAGAGGAATTCATTTATGATATTGACTAAGAACATTATGAGATATACTTAAATTTTAAGTAGATTTTCATTCTTTAATAAATTTCCACCACTAACTCAATTATTTTTTAAACGATGTGTATTCAAGAAGACTTGGTCACACTGGAAGAACTAGAATAATCTTCTATAGAATCACATGATCCATGTAGGATAAACCATATATTTACATTGTCTTTGAAGATTAATCAAAACCAAAATGGTTAGTGAATGATCTAATGATCCCCCAAAAGGATATTCATTGAGATAAATATGCACTAATCTTAATTTCTAAAATTAAACCAACAATACCCCAAAGTTAAATAGATACCATTCAATAACGAATTGTCCTTACAATCCTTTAATATAATCCAAACTAATATTGAAACCCAAAACATAGAAGAATTTGATTATGTAGTCTCCCATGTTACATTGTATCTCCAACTGACATCAAATACTCTTAAAGTCACATACTTAAAAGTGATTAACATCATCACATATTCTCTGTTATAGGTTAATAATTTCCATAAATAACCCAAATCACTATAAATCAACAATAAAAACGTAGATAAAAATCCACCATTACTCTACAAATGAAACCTCATTGTATTCTATTTTCCTTGGGCATATAGTGTTCCTAAAAAAATGAACATCTTCCAAAATAACATTTATCACTTAATCACCAAATCATTTTTCTATACCAAGGGTATTCATTTGATAAGACATAAGAACCCAAATCATCTTATTATTGATCAATAAAATCATTTAACAAAAAAAATAGTCACACTAACCAGGGACTTCACGTAGTCCAGTGGTAGGCGATAAATCCCAATCGTACATTGGTTGTGGGTTCGATTCCCACAGCTTTGTCCGACGCGATGGGTTGTCACACGGTCTACGTGTTGTCCTTTTTCAAAAACTATATTTTATAATATTACCAAAATGAGATAAATTCCTCAAAATAACATAATTTAATCACAAATGTTATATCATACTTTTCATTTTCATCCCAAATTATAATAACTTATAATTTCCTCAAACCCAATGATCATGTAAGACCAAATGGTTATTTATAACTATATCTGCAACAGAAAAGATAATTCTTCCTCAGATATCATTTTCACATGATAAATTGCAGGTTTACACATACAAGAGAAAATTATTCCAAAGTAATCCCATCAATAAAGAGCACTAACACTTTTAAACATTTCACCATCCATTTATTTCCACATAGTTTCTTCATCATATGTTCCTCGGGTTCCCACATTGCCTCTTCCATCTTATGATTTCTCCATAGATCTTTTACCAGACGAGTCATCCGGTTTCGCAACACTTGATCTTTGGTATGAAGAATTCTGATAGGCTCTCCACAATAAGATAGATCGGGTTCCAGTTATAATTCTTCATAGGTGAGTACATGCGTTGGATCAGGCATGTATTTTGTCACTAGAGATATGTGGATCACAACATGAACTCTGGAGAGACTATGCAGGTTTTCATTTTGGTAGAATGCATTCATGTGTCACAATGGTACCTCAGGAATTTTTCAAAATCATCTACTTCCTTTACCCAAAAACTCCTCATCCATTTTGGATTATATTGATGGAAGCATAGATTCATCATAAAAAAATAGGTATTTCTTATATATAATTTTGAGACATCGTCTTTAACATGTTTTTTTAGAAAAAATCACACTGATTCATATTCAAATATTTCAAAATCAGGTTTTGGTAAATCAGTTTTCGTATATCCCAAAAGACATAAATATATAATTTGATACATATAGGCTGCTCGTAGGTCTCCCTATTCTACAGCCTCTAGAAAATCATTTAGTGCATCGTAATTTTGAGATAAAGTGAATAATTTGAAAAGACCCTGATGGTACTTCCCACGCTTAGCGTGGTAAGAAAGTTGAGAGCGCAACATTATCCCATAGTCGGTACTTGATCCTTGAAAGAATCGTGCAATGCTAGAGGTATTGGATGTCTCATAAAGTTGTTTTCATGTAACTTGGACATTTGAAAAAGTTTCAACATCGTCTGCGCATGACTTCTGGATAATAATTGCAAGTAGTTCTTCAGGAAGAGAGAGAAGAGTTGTTCGTGATCTTGCTCCCTCCATGTTTCAACTAAAAAAAGAAAATACAATTAGGGTTTTTGAATACATATCTAATAAGAATGTAAAAAAAATATATATAATAGGATAATATTGTAATTGAACAATATATCCTAACTTGGGGTACCCTATGTTTAAATCTAGGTTATCCACTATCTATTTGCCGACATATATTCTTAGGGGCATTTTTTTGTATTCCCTTAATAATGGTTTATACTAATCTTGTGAATTTACCAAAGCATATCCCCCGGGAGTGTCGTAACCAAGAGTGCAGCAAGGCCCGTTGTCGTGCACCACTTCCCGTTCGAGTCTAGCTCAAAGCGGTGTTTTCGGGTTTTACCCCTAGGTACATCTGTGCCAGAGCCACCTCTACCTGCTCGTATCCAGACAGGGATGTATTGCTCGGAAAACTCACAAAATCTTCTATAATACCAAAATTCTAGTAAGTTCTTCTATAATAATCCTCAAAGTTCATCTTAGGTCTACGTGCTGTAATCAGAGTTTATCAAAATCCAGCTTCCGAGGTTTTTACTAAACTTACTCTGATACCAACTGTAACGACCCGACCCTAGTTACCCAGAGTCGGTGCATTATTACATAACATTGGCATGATCACAAGAAAGATCAAATCTCGAAAGACCGATTGGTTTAGTAGCCTTGGAAACACTAGATACATCCATAGGTTTTACATTACATCATAAAAAAACATCTTGTCTTCATATCCCCTCATACTATCCCTACAGGTCATTCATAAATTACTTCTTCATAATCCTGGGAAAAATAAAACATTGAAAGGGGTGAGCTCAGATGCTCAGTAAGGATAACATTATATCAGATGCTTTCATAAATAAGCATAAACACTTAAGGCAATTTATAACTAAAACAAAAGCCTTTTAAACTTGAACTTCAGCATAAAATGGAAAAGGTAAAATGAAATAATGCCATTTACTTACTCACATGGATATTCTACTAGTCGAATGATCACATGCAATATCAATAACCACTTTCATAATGGTGGAATGCATAATGCCAGACTATTATAACCACATAGCCAAGGCCTCGTGCCAAGACTACAAATAATATTTTGCCAAGGCCTTGTGCCAAGACACTAGTTTGTTTCATGAGACCTACCGATGCATCGAGGAGCTATAGAGGGCTCCACCCGTCACTTATTAAGTCCAATGCATTCCTCATATGAATAGGTTTAAGCATAAAATAAACATTCGTATTAAAACTAGCATACGAAATGTCAATACTTTAACCACAAACCCTGAATGGTATAAAAATAGAACATCCACAGTCAAACATAACTCATTTGATACAATATGGAAGATTGTATTGTATCACATTAACCTCAATCATGAATAATGAAGGATGTTGACTTAGATGAAAATAATCATCAAAACTATTTGAGAGAAATATCCCCATTTTCTTGAAAACATTTTAAAGTCACACTATTTGTAAAGAAGCCATTTAAAAGTAGATTTTTGAATCAAAGTGTCCCATACCACTTTGAAACTTTTTAAAATGAGTTTTAATTTATAAACTTTAATGTCCATATAAATAAATCCTTAAAACCATTTTTAAAACATGGACATTAATGAGAAAGGTTTAGATGAATAAGTCTTTAAAACATTTAAAAATGGTATTTTGGTTAGAGATTCTAACCAAAATAGACACTTGAATACAAATAATTGAGGTAATAAAAACATTGTAATATCATGAGAATAAAGGGATTCATGATATACTATGTCAAAGTACATTATATACACCACATAAAAGTGATTTGGTGTATATCATCAAAGAAGTCTCAATTGAATGTAAATTGAGATGAAATCTCTCATAAAGGTTGTATCCTTAGGTTAAGGATAAATCAACGACATAATTATGTGTGACAAATATAAATACACTAAATATGATTGGATATTCAGTGTAAAACATTCAAAGGACATTCACACATATTCTTGTAAAAACAACACCAACGAATTGGATGTTTAACTCAACAAATGGAGAATGAGTTAAAATTACTCTTATCAAATTCATATCAATGACTTGAGAATTATCAATGGAGTTATTATGTGTATCAAACGTATATCCACAGGAAGGGGAGTGGAAATTATGACATAATCAAATGAATAGTGATTCCACACATAATCTTGGAGTAATATAATCAATGAAACATGCGTAAAGCCAAATGAGTGGAAATTGAAATTTCAAATTCCCTTATCGATTAGGCAACTTACGAAACATAAACCCATGAAAGAAGTATCATACCCAGATGATGTAAATACCCATTAATTAAAGTATATTACACAATGAATACAATCATGGGCAGTACACATACACCACATGCAATAATTAAGTGCTGAATAATGGAAATCTCACGAAATTAAAAGTGAGATAAGAAACCCCTTACCACGTTAATCAACTGAGTCGTATGGCCAAAAGTTAAAAACCACCAAATGATTTATAGAATAACATGAATATAAAGATAATCATGATAATATATATCAAATTTCATTACACAATACACCACTTTCAATAATTTAGTGGCGAACAATGGAAATCTCACGGAATTGAAAGTGAGATAAGAAAATCCCTTACTTGTACTTTTTCCTTGGTCGATGGTAGGTTTACCTACTGTATAATGGTGAAATAATTGTTATTGAATAATACAAGAATCATTTACTTTAATATGATATCATATATGATCTTTTAACATTGATTTGTTAATAATATCTTAGAATTATCGTTATTTCGGGTGTTAACGGGTTCATTTTACTTTATATTCATTGTTATGTGAGACATGTTCGTTATTAATGGGATGTATATTATTCATATCCAGAATGATATCAAGTCCTTAGATACTATTTTTAAATCATCAAATGATAATTATACTTGAATGGATACGATGGAGATTGAATCTTATCGCGTTTGTGGAGACGGTAGTCCGTACGTACGCACGAGCGAAAATATCATTCTTTTGATATTAAAATAATATATAAATGGATGTTATATCATATATACAGAATAATTAACATGTTATATTTATTATTTACATGAGTTGCACATCATTATTATAGCCATCCAAATAATAATATATTGAATAACAATTACACCACGACGTGGAGACGGTAAGCCGTACGTACGCACGTATGGTGACATGTTATTCAAAGGGTGGATAGAATACTGAATATGGTTGTACCATATTTATAATAACATCACAGTATATGTGAGATACTGGAGTTATTATTTTAGAATGGTATGAACAAATAAAGAAGAAGTGTAAAAGAAAGGAACTTGAAAAGGGGTGGTGAAAACATTACCTATTTTCGGGTTCTTCCTTTTGATTTGATCAAAAGGGCTCCATAGGTTGGCTTTCTGATCAAACTAAGGCCTCTAGGATGTAGTGAGGGAAGTTGGGAGAGTATTTGGGCAGGGTTTGGATGAGCCAAGTGGCTTGAGAGGTGTGAGGAATGAGTAGAAGTGGTCTCCTTTTATAAGGGAGAGGAGGGGCTCTTTAGGAAAGAGTGAAAGTATTACTTTATAATATAATTATATTCGGTTTATAATAGTCCAAAAATAATTGAGGTCGAAGATAAGATGACTCATGTTCTAAATAACATCAACCAATAAGAATTGGACAGGTTTTAGATAATATTTTAATCATTATAATATTATTTATTTAAATGATTTATTAATGAGCTAAACATTGCATCATTATTGTGTCATTAATAATTTATATTATATGATGTCTAAAAATTATAAATAAAATATCATTATGTAGGAAATCTTTTTATCTTTGTAATTAATATTTATAATCGAAAATCCAACATGTATAACCCTATGTAAAAATTGTTTTTCTAAAATATGTAAGCTTATGCCATTTTTATTTTTATTTTAACTTTATTAATATAATGTGTCCCTACCACATACAAGTGGCTCCAAGGGGTACCCAAATCGACCCAAGGATGCCCATGGTCTGGTATGTGTCCACCAATATGGGTAGGACACGTTTTAGGGTAATTTTGTATTATTATAATATTATTTTTTAACCCTTATTTACCGGATTTACCCTTAACCATGGTAAATAAAATATTTACCACAGTAATTATTCAAAATGTCTAAAAATAAAAGTTACCTATTTACAAAATTTGGACATCCTGATTCCAAATATGTAATCCATTTTTCTAAATACAAAACACAGAAGTGGCAGAAATTAATTTAAAATTAATTCCCGCTGTCAAAACAAAAAGCGTGTTTTTAAGAGGTAATAACTATCAAAAGATTGACACTTGTTTATGTTCTGTTTAATTGTAAAATTATGTCCAATGACCAACATTATATTAAATGGTAAAAATATATTATATATATACTTTAAAACCACTCAAATTCACAATTTATCACTATTAATTATTTTGATTAAAAAAGTTGTTTTTAATTAAAATTTAGTAATTTTCACTATTCATCAAAATATGAAAGTTATCGGAAAAGTACCAAAATTTCACCATAGGCTAAATTCGATATTCCGAATCCAAAAATGAAGTCCATTTTAAAATATAAAATATATAGAATTTAAAAATTTAGCTATTACTATTCATAACGGCTAGTTTAATTGGTTGTGGCGTGTGTTAAAATTCAAGGTTGCGTACAACACACACTACTATTTTATTCAAAGGAAAGCGTACCGCGGAAGCTTGGGATGTTTCATTTTAAATTTTTTTGATGTCCCAATTTATTCAGATATTTTAAAATATTTTATTTAAAAAGGTTTCACTATTAAAATTTGATAAAAGTGCAATACTGAAAATGAATCTGTTCTTGCATTATGACTAAGAAACTCATAATAGGGATTCTAAAATTATAAGGATTATATAAAGTTCAAAATGTAGTTAATACTATTCATGACCTCTTTTAATGTATTTTTTTGTACGTCATGGTGTGATTGAACTCGGTGTTGCGTGTAGTGCAAGTTATTGAATTATTTTTAAGAAATAACACACTATGAAATCCTGGGGTGTTACATCAATTCTCGAAAAACAATGGTTATGGATCCGATTTCTTCAAAAATAATGAAAATGGATATGATTTTCTCATTACAATGACACTGAATCCAATATCTAGAATAAGATAATGCTGGATCTGATATTTTGAATACAATGATACTCGATCCAATTTTTTAAATACAATTAACTCACTCTAAATCAAAAAAAAAATCAAACTCTTTTAGAATAATCAATAAAATTATTCTCCAATGAAATTATATTATTATATTGAATTATGCAACGTTTTTTCCATGGCGTGTCTGTGTGAATGTTGTAAAAATACAATCTAAGGAAGCATTTATAGTTGACTCAGAATGGGAAGGTGTAAATATTGAAAACATTCCCCTCTTATTCAAATGTAAAAAATATTTGAAAATATATCACATATAAAACATCAACATTGACTAATTTTAACCTAGTTATATTTCTTCAAGATTTAAAAAAAATGTAAAATTCATGTTTAAACACATTAATTCTTCAAAAAAAATATAGAATTTTACTTTTGTGTATTCTATATTTTCAGCCCACTATGATTTCTATTTCTTTTTCAAAGAATCTGATTTTTGTTTCTTCCTCAGTGAATATGGATTCTATTTCATTCCCATTATAAACTATTCATTATGAATACTTCATTAAAATTAAGTCAATACCAAAATCCATATATGAAAAAAATTATACAAACATCCCATTATGAAAAACTCATTAAGAAGATCTGAGTAAAAAAAATATCGGAATTATTTTCCCATTACGAAACTATCAGTAAAAAAATCATTGTACGAATGTGTCATTTTGATTTTCCAATTAAAAAAATATTAGCACAAATATATGAATATGAAAATATTAGTATTATTTATTTCACCCTCACGATATGCATCATCTTTTTATTTCTCAGCTCATTGCGATGTAATTCCCATTACAATGAAAATCTCATTTTGCAACATTAATAATTCATCTACCCTCTCCATCGTTTCATCAAAAGCCTTTATCATGTGTGTTTTCCGGATTTGTGAGAACTTATTTACTAAAAAAGCATCGTCTCATTCAGTTTTTAATGTTTAAGTACGTTCTACCTCCTAACTTCACAATCTTCGTTCAAAACTATTCATCCAAAAAACTACTCCTCCACCCAACAACAAATTTATTTTTAACTTAGAGACATATTTATTTATCTAAATACATAAATGACAGAATTCCAACATAAAAAAAATTATGCCTTTAATTCTTTTGAATATAATTATTTTCAATATCATGCCAATATACCTAATAATGAAAAGGTGTCTAATCATAAAATGTTTCTTCCTGACTTCTTCTCTATATATGCAACTAAAGATGAAAACCGTGACCTAAAAACCCAAGTCTAGAAAATATTATTATTATAATGGACTAGGTCCAATTCATGGAACACACAAACACTATTAAAAAAAGTTTATTTGTAAAAAAATAAAAAAATCTCGTTAAAATAATTTATCAAAAAGGTTCATTAGTCTCCCCCTTTGGATTTGTTGACAACCCTTTTTTTGAAATTTTCAACTCCAAGAAATTTTCACATCTCAAATTTTGATTTTTATAAAAACGTAGGCATTCTCAAAAGAGAGTGTTTGGCCACCAAACTACTTGATAAAGTAATGTTTTTGAAATAATTACATCCCTTGGTGCAAAATGTGTTTATAGAAATTTATAGATAAACTATTCTCAAAAAATTATTTATCCCTCTCTAATTAATTCTTTTCACACATTATTTTTCTATCCCCCATTCTTTATTTTCTATATTTATTTCATTACCCCATTTTATGACAGCACGAATATAAGAATCAAAATCTAATGATGATTAAAACCTTATATAAAGTAAAAAAATTTGTTATTGTTTATCCTCCTTTGCCATAATAAGTCAAAGCATTGTAAGGGAACATTATTATGAGGTTTAGGAAGTCAAAAGATGAGGCAAAACATAAATTTTCAATCTAAAATACACAAAACTTCCTTTATGAATTGATTTTGTAATCATGCTATGAATCTAAAACTTTTTTGATATGTAGTCCAGTAGAATATCTCCAGCATCAACTTTATCATTTATAATGTAGAAAATTTTATAAATGTATGTTTTTCTAGGATGTTGGAAATAATTATTAGAATGGTTAATTGCACTCTGATTATCACAAATAATCATCAATGGTTTAGAAAATTCATTATTTAAAATATTCCAACTGAACATTCATACACAACATTTCCATACAAGATTGAGTAGCTGAAATAGATTCAGAATCATCTATTCTCAATTTTCAGAACTTGTTTTCTTACTATGTGAACTCACACAACATTCAACAAAGAAACATTTTCCTCCTATGGTTGATTATCTATCATTTCAATATACATCCCAATCATTATCAGTGTGACCCTGAAACATCATCTCTCTATTTATTTTGTATAACAACAAATGCGAAGTTGTTCATTTGGATTATTTTAGAATCCTATTTTCTAGAAATATATGTGAATCTTTTTTATAACATTGATACCTTAAAAACAAAGTCACCAGAAAAATTATACAATGACTTGAGGTTGTGAGGATAAGAAGGGATATTATTAGAATGTGAAAGTCATACTGATTCACACTTATTCCTTTTTCTTTATTAATCAACATTGTTCTCACTAAAATAAGAGTTTTAGATTCTTTGGATTCAGCTATCTGAAAAATATTTAAAAATTCCCTTGTATAGTTTATCGTGAGATAATAAAATGTATTTTTTCTTTTTTTTTGAACATGTAAGCCAAGGAAGAATGTTAATTCTCCTAGCACGTACATTTGAAAATTCTTCTTCATTTCCGCGGGATATGTATTACAAACATCTTATCTATCCATAGAGAAACTTATATCATCCACATAAATAATTTCAATTAGAGATCTTGAGTCATCATCCTTAACATATATGTTTCTATGAAATTATACTTTAGAAAAGTTTTTTATTATAAAATAAATTCATGTTTATAATACCATAAATTTGGATCATGTTTTAGCCCATAAAAAAATTTCATCAATTTAAAAATTTTGTTTTCATATTCATAAATTAGAAACCCCCATGGTTGTTCAATATAAACTTCTTCCATAATCTCACAATTTACGTAAGATGAATATACTTCCCTCTGAAAAACATTTTAATTCCAATATGTGCCCAATAAAAAAACATTCTGGTAGTTTCTAATCTTTTTACTGGGGAAAAGTTTCCTTTAAAATCTAAACCATCCATATGGGCATAGTTTTTACAAACATGCATGGATTTATTTCTTGAAAATGTTTCTTATTATTTCAAGTTGTTTTTGAATACCCACTTGGTTCTAACAACATTTTTAGTTGTTGGACATGATAAATTTAACATGTTTTATTCTTCTCAGTCTAATCCAACTCATAATTCATATAATACAACCATTCTTGGTGATAAAATTCATTTGAATATGATTCTAGTAAAATATTTGAGATAAGGGAATCCCAATTATATAATATAAAAATTCTTCATGTTTAGAATGAATCCTTCTAATTCTCTATAATTTTTTAGCTTCATTGTGTTATTATGAGGTAGTAAATTTAAATGTTTCTTTCCCAGCTAAAATTTACCCATCACACGATTCTTATAAATCTTCATAAGTATGTTTTGAATTACTTTCACTAATGTTGGAATTATCCTATTTATCCTGCACAACATTCTGAACAACATTTTTTAAAGAACATTTATTTTCAATTACATTCACATCATATGAGTCCACGAACTTCTGTAAATGTTTGGTCCAAAATTTGTAACATTTTCAATTTGCAAAAGAACCCAGAAAATTTCCTTCCTCATATTTCTCATCAAGTATTCCCAAATCTGGATTTTTGATTTTGATAAAACATAGACTTCAAAAAATGTTGTAGTATTTTAATGATGGATTTTATTATACTAATTATCATAAGGATTTATCATAGTTTTTTATTTCAAGAAGAATCTATTTGGAACATGTACAATAGTACAACCAGTTTCTCTCCAATAGAATTTGGAATGTTTGTATTATGATAGAATACTAATTCCCATATCAAAAAAATATATTTTTTTTCTTTCTACTACTCAATTTTTTTATGGAGAATAGGGATCACTATTCTAATGTTTATTTCCATGATTTCATTGATATGTATAAAAGTATATCATGTGAATTATGTATGATAATATGTTCTCAAATTCTTTAGGGAAACAACAATTTTTCCCAACATGGTATCTAATGAATTTTATTATTTTAATAGAATGTGGATTGTGATACATAAATATGTTTTTTATCATCTCGGTGAAATAATTAATAAAAGTGATAAACTATAAATCTATTTTTTATTAATGCCTCATCAGCTAACATAAATCGGAATGAATAAGCTCAAGTGGTTTGGTATATTAAATCTCAATTCTCTTATGACTTATGTTAGTCCGTTTTTTCAATTCTAGTAAATTTTGAACGACATCAACATTATAAATTTTACTCATATTTTCTACCCTAGGTTCCCAAGTCTTCTTTTCCATAATTGTTTTTCATCAGGATGAATAAAGTAACATGACTTCTATAATTCTCCTATTTGAATACGATTACCACTAGTTGTTTCTCATTTCTTAATTACATTACCATATTTCAAAATTTTGATGATACATAAATGTTTTATATAAAAATTGTTGTTTCCATCATTAGAAATTTGAGTTATACTATTTAGGCTATTTTTTATCCCACAAAAAAATAAAAATTCTTCAGATTTTATCTTTTTGGATTTAATCTCAGAAATTTGTAATCCTATTATTTTTAAGGAAATATCATTACCAATAGTATGTGATCCTCCATCATAACATTCAACATGTTTCATGATTATTATATCACCTTTCATATGTGAAGAGAAACCACTATCAATTATCCTTGTTTTTTTCCTTTCACATGATTTGAAATTTGTTTCAACAAAAAAAGATCATTCCTCAACTATCTTATTTTCACTTTTACTTTCATTTTCTATTATAGGAATCTTGTATTGGATGGATTGTCATTCATATTTTGTCATGATAGCAAGGCTAATCAAATATTCCAATAACATATTCCAAATATTCAAATTGATTACTAATTATCTTATTTTTAATAGGTTGAGAAATCACCTTTTTAATATTCTACATGTTAGGAATGAATTTCATTCTACTTTCAATATTTCATCCACATTTTTAAAAATACAGTTTTCTAATTATATATTTTCCCAATAGGTGTATGACCTATGTGAATATATTCGAAACCACCTGCAAAAATAATCAAATCAGATTTTTTTAAAAGAAGAACATTATCTATTGAAACATTATTGGAGTTGGTATCTTCTTTAATCTCTAACATACCTAGGTTGTAGACCATATTTTCTTTAGAGATATTTTTCGAATTTTTTATATTTGAAATGTTTCTAAAATACATTTTCTTCCCATGATTTCTAATAATTCTTCTAGAAAAAAATGTTAAAAGAATGGGATGAAAAAATATTTTTTGTAAGACAAGATTCCACCTAAATCTTATATTGAGCTTTATCATTAATATTATAATTCTTAGATTTTAATTTTGTAGAATTGTTGATGTTTTCATTCATCATTTTCAATGTATTTTTTGACCCAAGTTTTTTTGACTGAAATTTGTAAACATATTCTTACTTAGATTCTATCATCTTACTAAGATAATCAATCATCATTCCTAGTTCATAAATTCTATGTTTTTATCTTTATATCTCTTGAATGTATTCATCCTATTTCTTGATGACACCTTTTAATACCTCAAAATCTTCGACAAAATGAATATTAATTAATATAATTTCTTTCATGTGTGTTTATTTTTCATGACATGCAACAACTTCTAGTCTGAGACGATACCATCTATAAGAGTATTCGCCACTTTATTCACTATATGAGGAATCATTTTTTTTCTCATCATTTTCAATGAATGTTATGAATATTTATGAACAATCATCCTCAAAATAACTGTTTTATGTTGAGACTGATTCAACATTATTACTCAACATACTTCTTTTGTTTCTTTAAATCTTATTCTTGTATCTATTGGAAGACTTTTCTTCCATATCATTTTTTCCACATCTTACTACGAGGATTTACATCGGAATCAAATTTGTATTATCGAAATTTCTTCTTATGAAAATCCATAACTATGGGTCTGATTCCACCACACTCACAACATTTTAGGGGAATTTAACATCAATACATTCCTCTTCATCTTCTATTGTTCGTGGATATAATAGATGATATTTTTTTCATTAAACTAAACATCTTATTTTTTTGTAGACATTAGGATCAACATCTATAATTTTCAATATTCTAACATCTTCAAATACCATTTCACATAAAATATTATTTTTAAGCATTTTTGTTCTCCACATTTCAAAAGAAAAAATAATGTTAAGAAATTCAAGAAGAGATAAATCATATTAATCTTCTAAAGAATAAATTTTAGATTCAATAATTTCTGGATAGTTTCTTATAATATTATTTATAGTAGTAGAATCATACAATAAATCAATAAAAATTTTGATGTTGGAAAAAATATCGTTTACTATAGTGAAGTATTCCTCAATTGTTTCTTCATCTCTCATTCTGATGTATTCATAATTACTATGCTGGATTTTTATCATTACTTCCTTAAAATTTGTATTTCCTTTGAAAACAATTTGCAAATTGTCCTAAATACATTTTAATGTTTGGAGACCCATCAACTTCTGATAAACATTATCTGATATGGATAGAAGGATTTCATTTCTAGCCATCCCATCAACATTAATATTTATATTATCAGCAACCATCATAGGATCATATATCACAATCGGTGGAAAACCTCTAGTAGATGCATCAAAAATATCATGTACAAGAGAGAGGGGATAATTAATCATCCTATTTTTCCATCCATAATAATTTTTACCACCAAATTTATAGATATATCTACAATAGAAATAACTGATATCGTCCATGGTCAGGATTCAACATGGAAATCTTCCCTCTAAGACCAATTGAAGTTCCCAAGGATCGAATAACAACGAGGGGTGAATCAGTTCCTTAAATTTTATTAGATTCAATACATTTAGAAACATAATTCATGAATGCAATTATAATTTATATCCTTATCCACATTTAGTAAATACTCATGAATGAAAAAGTAAGAAATCATGTAATGAAGACAACACTTATGAGCTTCGGCCTTGGCATGAGATCCTAAATCTTTTCTATAACCACTCTCTTGGGTCTATGGAAATATAACATTATGAAGAAGTGAATAAAATTTTTTACAACTACTTTTAGACCACTTATATCTACTGATAATAATGATAAAATTGATTCTTGTTAGATTAAAATTTTTCTAATAAAACAATTGATGTTAACAAAATAATAAATGCTTTGTTGAATATGCTCAACAATTTCTCAGTTCGAATCTATAGTCCTATTTGGCTGGATTTGATTATCTCAATCTAATAATTTGGGATCCATGTTTCTCAATATAAAAATGTTGGACATGATTCTCAAATAAAAATGATGTTGGAACCGAGTATCTTAAAAAATGACTCTAGATCAGATTTTTTCTTTACGATGATGTTTGATCCAATTTCATAAATATGATAGTGTGGGATGTGATTCTTCGAATACGACAATGATAAATATTATTTTCTAAATACAATAAACTCACACTCAATCTCCATACCTAAAGCACAACTAGAATTCTCAAAAAAAAATCATCTTCAATAATATGGAATCATTCCCATCGAATTCTCTAGCACTCCTCCTTTTGAGCATGTGTGAAATTTCATAAAATATAAATGATCATAGAAAGTATTTAATGTTGACACAGAAAACAATGGTGGGAATCCTAAAAACCTTCACCATTTATTCAAATCTCAAAATCCACAAAAATCAATCTGATTTAAAATATTACATTGTATTTTTTAAAATATGTTAGATATCTCCGAGATTCATTCACAATTGGAATTCATGTTTTACCACTTCAATTATTTATTAAACTTTTGGAATTTTATTCTTGAGTATTATTCATAATCAGTTAATTGTGATTTCTATTTCTTTATTAGGGAATCAAATTTTTGTTCATTTCTGAATGGATTTGAATTTTTTTTCATTCCCAGAACAAACTCATTATTTTTAATACAATTTTATGATTGACTCAGTAGAAAATTATGAATATTATAATATCAGTTTGATTTTCCTTGTACATAAATATCCAAATGAAAATATGATTATAAAAATATCAATAAAATTTCCCAAATATGAATATATCTCTATAAAAATCTATGTATTAATATCTCTGTATGATTTTCCCAGTATGAAAATCTCAGAACAAAATATATGTATGAAAATCTTAGTATGTATAAGGACTTGGGCATATTATATTACATAATCATGAATTGTAGTCATGAAATCACATCCTTTTTTATTAACGATATTTTAAATATTACAGTTTTAGTTAATTGTTATATAATAAATACATAACATTCCATATTTATATAAATGAGATACTATAAAAATAGTATCAATTTATTACAGAATATAAAACTTTTCAAATAAAACATGATTTATTTGAAAAATCATCATCACATTTAACATGGCTTGATTTTTTTTTCATTAAAAATAATTATAAACTTTGAAAATAATTTAAAATCATGGGATGATAACATAGATCTATTTAACAGGTATAGAAAGAAGGAATGAAAATATTATTCCATTAATACTTTTATCGTGGGAAATCATTTAAAAACACTCACTTGTCACCCATATAAACTAACTTTTTGATACATGAAATTTCCATGAGATTTCCAAAAAACATATATGACATAAGTAGAATAGTAAATGTATCTTGGTGCATTAGATACATAATCTAGTATCCCACTCATATTCCTTATAATTTATAACACCCAGTGACACCTTATAATATAATTCTTATAACTACCTTATTGTGCAGCCATCAGAGTTACAATTAGAGTAACCATACAGCTGACCTAAAACATACACATACCAAATGAATTGTAGGGATATATTGATACCACCCTTATTCATAATCAATACCTATGAACCAAAAAATAATAATAAAACATGAATATTTTGATAAATAAAATTGATTTGAATTTTGGAAAACATAATTTAAAAAAGAAGGATTTAAAAAGAAATTCCCCTTTAAAATAACATAGAATTGAATTAATAATTAATAGAGTAAATGTAATTTGTATATAAACAATAAATACATTACATTCAACATTATACAGACAAAATCCATCATAGAAACATTTTTAATACCATATAAATATTGATGTACAAGGTTTACCCAAATAATGGAAATTGGGTTATGAACTCCCTTTCCTTATGATTATCTTACTTCAAACATGTTTAAAGAACTTGTATAATGGTTAAAAGAGTGTTATTAATGTCTTATAGAAAAATATTCGTCTTTATAATATCTTCTATGACCATTTCATTTCATAATTTCTCCCTTTTAATTGTAACTATTTTGTTCCATCTATTTTTTTGATGTCTTCTTTACATGATTTGTCTTGCCTGTTTGAATTTGATTTTATTGTTGTACGGAAATGAAATTCCATAAAAGGAAATTATATTGTATTAATATGTTTCCAGAATATATAGTGATTCCATAAATATATTTTTATCATAATTTATGATATATCAATAGATAAATCATTAATGATGTATGTTTAGATCATTTTTTTGTGGTTCCTCGATAATCATTAACTTGTCTCATTATATAATTTAATACCATGTATAAAAGTCCATTATATAACATGAAATAGGTTATAAAAACGACTTACATTCTTGACTCAACCATTAAAATGGTTTTATGATCATCTTTAAAAAATGTAATGGAAATTTGAAACACATTATCCATGATTTTGGTAAATCGGCACATTGCGAACGGTGTTTTATTATTAGAATTAGTGTGATAGGATATAAAAAATGATGACTATTTCACATGAAAATGATAACATACAGAATATATATGATTCTGGATATTTTATACCTCCTGAATAAGTGGAGGAGAAGCGGCAAGAAAAAAATAAAATTGGAAATAAAATAAATGAAAAAGGAAGAGTATTATTACTCTTGATCTGTTATCCTTGAGATCCACCTTTTGGCCTTCAGTTTTGGAGTTTTTATGAGACCAGTAGGTCTTGGATGTGGGGAAGATCCGTTGGGAGGGAATTTGGCAGATCTTAGGAAATTCTGAAGGCTTGATTGGTGTGATAAGAAGAGGTTAATGAGGGTGGAATTTATATTAGAGGAGAGGACGAATTTTACATTATTTTAATCATTATTATAATATTTTTTCTCATGAATGTGAGGATTCTTGATTCATGTGACCACAAATAATAAAAATTTCATTTGACTTTGAACCATGTAAGCTTACATCTGCCTTGCATCACCTATTATTCAATAAAACATATATTTAGAATCTATCATAATTTATCGTTTTTTACTTTTCATAAAACATTCACGAAGTTTGAAAAATCCCATAAATTCTCTAAAACCAAACTTTGACATTAATGACTAGAAAATCAACTCAATTTAATGAAATTAGTTATATAAATGTTATTTATTTAGTTTTTAATTAAAATATTAATTTATTCACAAAAATTTAAAATATGTAACTCATTTTTTAACACCCTGAAAAACTAATGGGAATATCATTATCTTAAAACATTAAAAAAAACAAAATAACAATATGATTAAATATTCATAAGGGTCATATTAATATTCATGTCACTATTCATAAGGGTATGTTACTATTCACAGAAAACCCATGTTGGTTGAATCAAACTCACAATAACATACTGATCACAACCGTAGATAACCTTTTTTTGAAATTGAAATCAAGGAATCTGGAGGATTATAGTTAAAGTAAAGTTATAACTATCTACATAAAACAAATTTTTATGAATTTTGTTTTTTTTAAGCTTTTGGTGTTACATGATCCTCACCACATAGAAATTATGCCCTCGTAATTTTTTTACTCATTAATCAATTGGGTGTTCTTTTCCCTTATAGTGTTTTTAAAATCCCATGTTTCTCCTTAAACCATGTGGTTTCTCAACAAATCCATTCCCTAGAGGATTATTATATTTCTCAATATTTGTTCCCTAAAATAAAAATTCTAAATTTGGTTCTCTTCATAAGAATGGTTCTCCTCTAACTGAAATAATTCAGGAATTAAGACATGAGATGTATCTGGAAACTACTTTATCCACATCGAAACATAGAAAATTTTTTATACCTATGATAATCTTGGAGGAAATGCTACATGATAAGAAACTAGTCCAACCTTCTCTATAATCTCATCAGTTCCAATAAACCATTGACTTAGCTTTCATTTCTTAACAAAGAACATAACACTTTTCCATGGTGATATTCAATGAAAAACATGATCACCTACCTCAATAGAAAATAATTTCCTCCAATAGTCTACATAACACTTATGCCTACTATGAGATATCCTCATGTGTTACAAGATCATCATAACATTCTCAGACACTTCCTCTGCTATTTATGGTCCCATCAATATCATGTCCCCAACTTCGGCCCAAAAATCTGAAGTTCTTCACCACTACCCATACAATACCACGAAAGGATCCATATATATATTGGAATGAATTATTTTATTATAGGAAAACTAAATTAAAGATTTATGAAAATCCAAACATCCCTGTTAGTCATTTTAACAAACACGAATTATATCCTTCAAAGTCTAAATAATTTGTTCTGACTTCCCATCTTACTGGGGATGAAAATTTGTCATGAAATTTAATTATATTCCCAACGACTTCAGAAGGCCCTTACAAATGTTAAAAGTGAACCCGGTATCCTAGTCAGATAATATATTAAGATGAACTCCATGTAATTTGAGAAGGTCTTTGAGGTATAATAAATAAATCTAGTCCAATGGAATTATATCTCTAATCAGGAAAATATATGTATATATGGTCAGACGTTCAACAATAACCCTTATTATATTGTTACCTCGAGATGCCTTTTGTAGTCCTACAATGAAGTCAATGTATATATTCTTACATTTCTAATCTAGATCTGGGATAGGTTAAAGCATCCCCTTTGTAAATATTATTCTACATTAACCTGTTGACATGTCAAACATTTTATATTAAATTATACAATATTCCTTTTCATTCCATCCAACCAATAATACCGCCAAAGGTCTCGGGAAATCGTAGTACTTACTAGATGAACTGAAAATAATGAACTATTTTCTTCACACAACAATTGTTTCTTCAACTGGGAATCACAAGGAACACATAAACTTTTGCAAAATCATAAAACAAAATCATTATCAAGGATAAATTCTTTAAACATACCCATTTTTACCAATTTCACCTTTTTGTATTGCTCTGTGCCTTCATTATTTTCTTACTAAATTCTATCTGAAAATGCTAAATCCAAAGAAACATGAAACAAAAGAGAGGTATTTCCTTCCCCAAAACTTCTAAACCAAAATTCATCAAATAATTAATCAAGGTATCATATTCTAAATGTAAAATTGTTAATGATGCACGATGTTTTTCACTAAAGGCAAATTCTACATTGGTTAGTTTTCCAGTATGGTAATTTATTTTTAAATCATAATCCATTATTCGGTCATGCCATCTTCTCTGCCTCATGTTTAATTCCTTCTACGTGAATATATACTTTAGAGTATTATGGTGAGTATATATTTTACATTTGGATTTGTATAAATGACACCGCCAAATTTTCAATCCAAAAACCACAACTTATAATTAAAAATAATGTGAGGGATAATTTAACTAATGGGATTTTAGTTTTAATGAAGCATAATAAATTACTTCATCATTTTACATTAGAACACAACCATTTCATTTCAATGAAGAATCTCTTTAGATTTAAAACTTACCATTTCCAGAAGACCAACCACAAACATGAGCATTCACAAATCATATATTCAGATCTTGTATACAAATATCACGTTATTCTATTCAAATAAATTTAACCCCTTTACGTGTTAACTAGGTTAACATTATAGAGAAATGTGAAATATTTTTTAACCAAGTGTAGGTAATAACTAGGTAATCATATAAAACTAAAAATCTCTATAACATTTTTAGGTCTTGGCCCTTCATCGACCACTTTTGTTTTGGTAGTATAAACTGTTATTCCATTATTATTTACATTGTTCCAAAGATATAAAATATGTTACAACAAAAAATCACACTTATTGAATATTACATATAGATTCATTTCCTTTATGATTTTTGAAAAATAACGAATATTTGTTTCCCAAGCTCTTCTTTACATATAAAAAATACATAAAAATCATCAATGAACACAACAAAAAATATAACCATGAACTCATGAAATATTCTATTAATAATATCCCTGAATACAAAAGTTCATTAGTTAACTCAAATGGCATACCAAAAAATTTATATTTCCCATATCTAGTATAAAAAGTTGTTTTCGGGATGTCATCCTCTTTCACCATCAGCTAATGGAATCCAAATATAATGTTAATCTTATAAAAAGTATTGATCACCCTGAGGTTGATAAAAGAATTCATCGATATAAAGAAAAGGATACTTGTTTTTAATAGTGATTTTATTTATGGCTCAATAATCAATGAATAGTATAATGGAACCATATTTATTTTTAACGAACAATAAAGGTGCACCCCATGGTGATGTCTTGGAATAAATGAACCATTTATCATGAAACTCCATTAACTTATTTTTTTCAGTTCAATATGTTCCATTTGAGCCATTATATATGAGGGTTTTGAAATTTGATTAAAATAAAGATCTAAATGAATTATGGATTTTACTTCTCTATCTGGTATGATATTGGTTTACTCATTTGGATAAACATCATAGAATTCATCTAGCTCTGGAACATCATTAATTTGAAGAGTTCCCTTGATTTCAGTAATATGACCAAAATATAATTCTTTTCCATTGTTCAATAGATAATTATCTTCTTGATATTTTTTATTTTGTATGGGTATTTTGTTGTTTAAAAAGTAAACCTATATCTAAAAAACAACTTATTTAGTAATACAATTAATCACAGAATGATAAACATAAATCCAAAACATTCTCAGAATGACATAAAACTCTACTAGGTTAAAGCTAACATATTTTGTAGGTAAATTCATTCAATAAACCATAATAAAAGTATTCTAATAATACCTCTTTGATATAATATTTTCCCTTGGTGTTTTAACAATATGTTATGGTCCTATTTTTTGTGGTTATTATTCCAATTTACCATAACATTCTTCTAAAATAAAATAATGTGTATACCCTGTATGGAAAAAATTCTTTTCAAAATATGATTTAAAAAACAAGGTACATGATACAATTCTATTGTATGGCTCTATGTATAATTATGTAGTCGCAAAAGATCTTACTACACCTTTCAGATTATAGTCTATATTTTTTGCGTCATTCAGATCTCTTTTTGGGTAGAAACTTTTATTATGTCATATCTCTCCATATTTAAAACAAATAACAGTTTTCTTATCAGCATTAGTCTTAGGGTTATTTTAATTAAAATCTCGGCCCTTATGTCCAAACATACCTCATTGAAAACACTTCTGATATTTGGAAAGGCATTCCCCATAATGATTTTTGCAACACTTTCCCTATACTTAAAAATAGATTTTCTTACCATCATATTTCATTGGTTGATTCTTACAATAGATTTCCATCTAGACCACTTATTCACATTTTGGTCAAACTCCACATGATAATCCACAAACTACATCTCTACCCTTTCAGCACATCAGACAAGATTCTCATAACTTTTTAATTCACAAGAGGACATTTCCCATCAATACCTTGGATTGAATCCTAAGTAGAAGCAGTTGATTATTCTATCACAATCCATAATAAGATTTAAAGCATACCTCATTAGTTAGGTGAAGTTTTCTTAATGTACATCTATTGAATCTTACCCCTTTTTCTTAAATTCATGGAGTTACGTCTCCATCCTAAGTCTCACAACATTTGGAAAATAATTTTCAAGATAAATACTTTTAACTTTATAATATTCTAAGTCATCAATATATTCTATATCATTAATATTTTTTACCATTGACCACCACTGATAATCTTCTACATCTAAATGATAAATAGTAAGATATAACATTTGATTATATGAACATCCCATAACATCGAAGAAATTTTCAAGGGATTTAATCCATCCTTCATTCACTACAATTTCTGATGATCCACTAAATAACAGATGGTTTTGTCTCATAAAATGTTCCACTATCTTATTGATTCGTTGTGGTAGCATTGGTTGTTCTCTTTAATTGATTCCACCACCATTTATAGCATAAATTAGCTATGCCATTACTATCACAAACTGCTCAGTGCTAATACCTACCATTTTGGGCTACATATTCTGAACGATATCATTCTGTCGGAGCCTCTCCACTTCAGCTTCCCTATTTCATCTACCGAAAACGGTTCTGAACAAAAATATTTTAGTCAACAAAACATCGTAATAATTAAATTCTATAACTTTTCAAATTATTCTTAGAGTAAAAAATAATTAATGGTATTCTATTATCGTTATCCAAACCTGTAAAGTTATCTACACCATCATTTAATACCAAGTATATATACTCTACCTTATTACATTACATAATCATTAATTTTAGTCAAGAACATACATCCTTTTATATTGAGTATATTTTCAAGTTTATATTTTTAGGTAATTTTTAAGTTATAAATAAATAAAATTCCACATTCATGTAGATCAGATACCAAAAAAACAATATTAATTTCTTAAAAAAGTACAAATCATTCCAAATAAAACAAGTATTCTTTGAAAAATATCATATCATTTTATATGGCTTCAATATTTGTCTTACACATCCTTAACACCTATGAAAATCATTTATAAACATGGAATGATCAAAAATAGATCATTAATGGATATAAAAAAGGAAATAAAACATTGGTCGATGAATAATTGTATCATATGAAACTGTTTTAAAAAAACTCAATTGTTACCCATATAAACATAAAGTATGAAACTATAGATTTCCATGAGATCTATACAAAACATATAGAACATAAATAGAACATTAAAGGTATCTTAGGTCATTAACTACATAATCCAGTAACCCTCTCGGCTACATTAAGACTTGTAACCCTCATGGCTACAATACAATTCAACCCTCACGACTACCTTATTGTGTAATTATCACAATTATAGTTGGAGTGTCCAAGTGGCTGACTTCCAAATGTCACAAACACAATGAATTGGAGGGAGATAAGGGTCCCAAACTTCTTCAAAAAAATTCCATGAACTAGAACATAATCATAAAACATGAATAATTTCATTAAAACATTTCTTTTGAAATTCGAAAATCAGAATTTTTAGAGAAGATTTTAAATGACAAGCCCCATACAAATATCATATATTTGAAATACGACATAATATAGTGGATGGAATATGTATAAATAATATAAATATAGATAATTAAACATAATGTAAACAAAATTAATCACACAATAATGTTTAATACCCCATAAATATTTATGTAGATGGTTAACCCCCAGAATAGAAATTAGGGTAAGAATTCCCTTACCTCAGGTTTGTTATACGTCAAAACTGGTTAAATATCGTTTATAATGGTTAAAATTGTGTTATTAATTTCATAATGAATCATATTCATCTTTATAAAATAATATATGAAAATTTCATTGAATCATTTCATCCTTTAGTTGTTAGTATTTCATTTTTCTATTGTTTCGAATGTGTACTCTACATGATTTACAAGGCCGGTTTGTATTTGATTTTCGTTCTGTATGGAAATGAAATGCGAGAATTAGAAGGAAAATGTATTAATATGTTTTTAGAATATATAATGTTACCACATATCATTTTTATCATATTTTATGATAGATCATTAGATAAAACCTCAATGCTATTTATTTATATCATTTTTGGTTGTTCTTCAATATTCATGAACTTGGTTCATAATATAATTTGATTTCATGCAAAAATGATCATTCTAGAACATTAAATAGGTTTCAACATTAACATTAAATTTTAATTAAACCATTAAAAGGGTTTTATGGTCATCCTTAAAGGATGTAATTGAAATTTCAAACACATCATCCACCAATTTCGAAAATCAGCAAATCAAGGACGGTGTTTTTATTTTTAAAATAAGAGGTAGATGAGAAGAAGAAATATGATGAATATTTTTCATAAAACATGAAAAAATACATAATATATAAGATTCTATAGATTTCACACCTCCTAGATATGTGGATATGAAGGGAGTGTAATAAAAGAAACGAATTGCAATGAAACACATGAAAAAGGAAGATATTTCCAATTGTTGATCTCTTCTCCATAAGATCCTTCTTAAGGCCTTTGGATTTGGCCTTTTTAGGACCATAATTTATTGGACGTGGGGAAGAGCATTGGGGAGGGAATTTGGCAGAACCTAGGCAAAGCTCAAGGATTCGCAGTTGTGAAAGAAAGAGGAGAACGAGGGTGGTATTTATAGTGGAGGATAGGAGGGATTTTACATTAAATTAATCATTATTATAATATTTTAGCTCAAGATTATGAATAGTCGTGATTCATGTTAACCGAAATAGTAATAATTGTATCATATTTTAATCCAAGGGGGCTTAAATCAACCTTTCATCCCATATGATAATGTAAAAAAAATTATTTATCATTTATCGTAATTTATAATATTTTACTATTATACAAAATTCATGAATTTGAGAAAAATCCCACAAATTCAAGGTAACTATTATAAATGATTTGATTTTAAAATGGAACATCAGTTTTGGAAATTAATTTTATATGTATTATTAATTTAATTTATATATAAAATCTTAATTAATTAAAATAATAATTCTATATCTATAACTAATTTTTAACACCTTAAAAACTAATCAACGTCTAATTATATTATAAATTTAATAAAGTTATATAATAATATGATTTACTATTCATAAGGGTCGTATTACTCTACATGATAATATTTATAAGGGTATGCTATTATTCACCCAAAATACAAGTTGGTTCTATCAGACTCTGAAAAACATACTGATCAAAATCGTATATGATCATTCCTTGAAATTCAAGTAGTAAAAGTGATAAAATTATGCATAATGTCTAGTTATAACAATATACATAAAACTATGTTTCATGAATTTAAATTGATTTTTTAAAACCTCATTGTATTAGAGTATGATTAATTTCTTCTTTAGGCTCAGAAAAATCTTTTTCTATCTTATCTTGTTATGATGTAATTCCTATTATGATGGAAATCTGATTTTGAAACACTGAAATTCATCCAACCTGTCCTTCATTTCTTCAAAATAATTTATCATGAGTTTTTTTATGATTATTTATGGATTATTTATAATCAAATCATCATCTGATTTATGTTTGAATGTATGAATGCTTTTTAGTTCCTATCAGGACAATCTTCTTTCAAAACACTTCAGCAAAATATGACTTCAACACTCAATAGCTTCTTTCCTAGTAAATTAGAAACTACATTCATTCAATGAATATGAAAAAGAAAAAATTCCAATAAACAAAAAAATTATTCCTAAAATTCATTCAAATGCAATGATATTAAGGTCACCTTGATAGACCCGAAAATGATAATGTGTCTGATCAACAACATCATCTGCCTTACTTATTCTATGTTTGGGGCTGCTCAATTTGAAAATCATTGTCCAGAAACATATGTCATGAAAAAACAATATTATTATGGACTTGTTCTGATTCCTAAAAATTAAGAAAATCCTCAATCAAGATGGTTAGTTGTCAACAAATAGAAAAAAAATTGATAAACAACTATCACTAAGGTCCGTCACACCTTGTTTATGAAATATATAAAATAATATATATACGAGTAATGATTTAGTCATGAAACTCATGGGATAGATACTAGTTAATGAAATACCATTGATGAATCATTAGTCTTATGGGATGAATCATTAAGATTTCCTATGCTAAATGTGTTTTCAATTAGTATGGTATGAACTACCTAAAGGATCAATTTTTCTGGTAATGATATTAGGTTCCTAGGAAACATGATTCAAATAATTGAGAAATTACTTCATTATGTATTCATTTGATTATATCCCAAATATTTCTAATATAATATTATCTCTAGATACATTTCATTTTAATTTATTGAAATGGAATGTTTTTTAGCTGTTACTATTCCATATCAATTATTCATTAACACATCAAGATAGCCATGTTATTGATTAAATGGAATGTGTATTCAGTTATGTACCATTTCATATTATTTACACACATCCTTCTTAGTTTAATGATTAAATTGAATTTTGGTTTAGTTATTTACTATTACATATTTAATATTCTCATCTATTCCTTAATTCTTCTATTTCACTTTACCCTTACTCAAAATTTTACCAAAACATTATTTTGATTACATTACGTCAGATTCTAGGATGCATACTATGATATATATATATATATGGATTTTCATTATTGAATAATGATATTTTTGAGAAAAAATATATTTTTTAATTTTTTTATTCCAATGTGATGAAATACTAGTGTATGTATCTATTTTACCAAGAATTCAAAACTATTCAATCCTTTGGAATGTCTTTCCATGTATCTTATGATAATGTAATGGTATAAAGAACTGAAAACAAGATTTTGGGGTTAGGGAGTATATAATAAATATATTATATAATCAGAATATATATTTAGAGTCATCGATAAAATTTATACAAATAAAAATTAATTACATTGTTCATGGAGATGGTAGGTTGTACATAGGAATGAACATTGTTTTCACTTAGTAATAGGTGAATCAAAAGAAATGAAAATAAAAATTCACGTTCAAAATAATAAAATTATTATTTATCAAATTCATTCGTATATACATGAATGTAATGTTGACATGAGAAAATAACCGCATCACTTCATAGAGGAATTGGTCCACACGTACGAATGAACATCATTATATCATCAAATTGTTTGTATGGTAAGAATTTTGGTATGATATTATCACTCAAGTAGCACAATAATTTCATAATTAAAGTATATAAAATTTCAAAACCAAGATAATAACCTTCCCTGAATGGTAGTGATGAAAATTGAAACGTATCACTACATAGAGATGGTAAATAGATTGTATGTACGAGCGATAATTTTACTTCCCATTCAATTATAATAGGGATAATAGAGGTACATTTGTAAGAATAATAACATTTATTTATATTTAATTTATAATATATGTGATTTAATTTATAATATAAATATTTAATATGTGGTAATATATTAATTATAAATGAAATAGGTTGGTCAAGTTGATTACATATTATTTTAAAAAACCCCTTAGGTTCTTGCCTTAGGGACCAGAGGGTCAGATTTTTAGAAGACCAGAAAATCAATATTTCTTCTAGTGTTTTTGAAAATTAATTTTTTAGATTTTTTAAATATAAGTCTCAAAGATGTGTTATAAAGATAAAATATGTGTTTGATATTAAAATTTATGGGAGGGGAACTATTGGTATGGCTTACAAGATTAGAAAATAATAATGTCATCATCAAGAAAAATAAATCCAAATATCCATGTATTAGAATATGTGGTTTGATAGGGTTGAAATATTACTAAAAAATAATATTTGTATTGGTTAATGGGTGTTTTTAAAACTTATTTTTTTTGTTAAACCCCTTAGTTACAATATTTTAAATGTAAATGTGGTAATATATTTTTCACCCGTAAAAGGATAAAACATAAATTATCTGTCGATAATTATCAAATAAATAGATAGGTAATGAAATTTATGACCATATATTATCTTCATTTATTACATTCAGATTCTTATTAATTTTAAATAATTTAATAAAATATTATCTTCATAAAATATCATTAAAGTTAGTTTTTACACTATTCATTTACTAGAGATCATATTTCATAAAGAAAATGTTGCAATTTGAAAATAATAATTAAAAAAATATATATATAATATCCATCAATTTAATTCATATAACACCCAACCCATTCAAACTATATCACTTTTAATATTTTTTAGATCATTTATTTTATTTTTATATTAATTGATGAAATATTGTGTTGGTGTATCATAAGAATATAGTGTATTTATATTGTTACATAAAATTTTAAATAAATTTAAAACAATAATTTAATTTCATTATTATAAATATAGACATTTATATTTATTAATTATGTTTCTTACCAATTTAGACACATAATAGAAATAATAATGTAAGATAGTTAATTTTTTATATTTTTTCTTTGATTCAAATATTATATAGGTAAATTTCATTAATAATAATTCTCTTGATAAATTAACAATAAAGAATAAAATTTAAAGGAAAAATTATAAACATACAATAAGATATATTAAAAAAATTATGGTATTAAAAAAATTATGTAGTTTAAGATGATTTACCCTTAACTGAGGAGAAAAAATTTAGCACAATTACTATTCATAAAGCTTAAAAATAAAAGGGACTATGTAAAAATATTGAATAACATAATTCCAAATATGAATTCATTTTATAAAATTATTTTTATATAAGTTGTATAATTAATTTTAAAATATTAGTGCAAAACATGATGAAAAAAACTTTTTTACAGAAATACTTTTTTGGTATAAAACACTATTTATTACTTACACATGTATAGATAATATATTAAACAAATTCGAAAACATTTAATTGAATATATAATTTTTATATTTAATTAAAATAATTTAATAATAGATTAAATTTAGTTTATTTAACTAATCATATATTATGTGCATTAAAGATAAACATCTCTCAATTTCAAAGGATTTTTATTTTAATTTATAATTAGTTGATAAACAATGAATTCATTTCCATCATAAATAAAGAATAAGTTATAAATAATATATATAGGTTTATTAACACCCACCAATTGAATTTATAAGAAATAATAGTTTTATTAAATAAAAATATTTTAATTTTATATCGGGGTTATTTCAAACTAATTTTTTAGTATTCCACATTCTATAAAATACATAAAATTTATTTATACAGAAATATTTAATAAAATATAAAGGAGGTTTAAATAGTAAATCAAAAAAAGAAAAAAATATTTATTTTATTCCATTTAATAGTGTCCTAAATCCCTTTAATATCCCAAAAATTCATTAAATAACAATGGAAATACATATAAGAAATGGGTGATCGATAAAGAATGCGAAGGTAATAAACATAATAATCAACCAAAACTTATGGGTTGAAAGAAAGAACATGATATCATAAATTTTTTGGAAAATCAATAATAATATGGTATAATAATGTAAATTACATGTAATCATAGGATCATGGATTTATGGGACTGTGGAAACAACATAAAACATGAAATAGACCTACATCAAAGACAACTTCAAAGTCAAAATCACATGGTAGGCAGAGTCTAGTAATTTATTTGGAATACTCCCTAATACCATACATAACTTTTCATGAGAATAAAAATTTCTTATTGAATTATAGAACTATCTATGTGCACCCACTAGGATATTTACATGAATATGTGTTCCACATAAGGACCTCGAACATATAGAATAAACATAAGTATTACAATGTTATTAAATAGGGTTTCATAATAACGTCATAAAGATAAACCAGAATGAATATGATAATGTATTCCATGGAATAATTGATTTATTAATTATTGGAAATATATAATAATAGATAATGAAAAATTATATCAGTTTGAAGTGAATTCATGAAAAAGTAGAGAAATCACTTCAAATATATAACTCTTAAGAGGAATATAAGATAAAAGGTAAAATTTCGTTAAAGGTGGTATGATTATAACAACTTCTATATCCAATTAAATGGAATAAAATGGTTTTAAATTATAAAATTATAAATTTTAGAAAAAAAATTGGTTCATAACGTTTAATGGATCAGTTCTTTTAATTGAATATAAATCTATAAGTTCTTACTAATATGGTTTTTTATCGAGAGAAATTGATAGGGGAAGCTCTTAAAAAATCTATATACTCTTCATGGAATGATAAATTAATGATTTTAGATATATATGTGGGACATATATACATAATATAGAATCATTAATTAGTAATATTATTTTGATAAATTGAGGTAAGGTAGAGAAACTATTACCCTAAAGAAAAGTGGGTTATTCAGAATGATACCTTACCTTATGTTCTAGAATCATTTTCCATTTGAACCTAAAGAAAGAAATATTGAAATTAAAATAAAAAATAAATTTATTAACAATATTTTACATCTATATTTGATTTATTGTTATTTTTATCCTCATATATAACCATTTTAATAAGATATACATTTTAAATTTTCTTTTCTGGGGTGATCATTTAATGGTGTGATGGATAGATCACTTGTGGATAATTATTGATTTTCATTTCATATGAGAATAAATATATAGAAAAGTGATGAAGTAATAATAATGTAATAAAATAAATTTAAATTGCCCCAAATATCAAAATGTCTTTTTAGATATGATAAATTTATATTAAAAATGATAACATTATAGTGTAAGTTCATTTTGGTCATTTTACCAAACATCACAAACTAGATTAATTTTTTTAGTAAAAAAAATATTTAAAACTAAATAAGAAAAGTAAATAAGTTATAATATAAAGATTATAATCAGATTTAACCATAATATTTGGTCTATAAGGGGCCTTGAATGAGGTGTATAAAAAATAAAGAATGTTGTTTATAGAGGCTGTGAAACAACGATATTATAAACTACATATTCCCTTTAGATTCATAATTAAGGGTAGGATATAGATTTTCTATTATAATAATAACATATATATATATGTAATTAAGATATTTTTGTAAATATTTCTCGCTATATGTGTATTATATTATTTATAATAATATTTATATAAAAATAAATTCATTATAGTGTAATCCTCTCTATTTGATTGTATGATTTTCGACTACCAGTGAATGAACCAATTAATTATCATTATAATATACCCTAAACACTAATAAATGAATATGAATGTTTGAAAAGTAATTGGGTAGAAATTTGGAAATATCCTAGGATTAGACGTCTTGACGAGAAGAGTTTGTGTGGAGTTATATTAATAAGGGGAAGAGAAGGGTGTTTTTGAATATTATAATCATTAGTTTATTATTTAGGCTTAGTCTATAAGTAATATTTTCTTTTGTTACTATTTATAGTAATGGAATTCTATGAGTTTGAAGTAATGGGTTCGAGCATCCTCTAATACTCAAAATGGCAGGTACTTAACATATGATGTTGTATACTATATATTACTGTAAACAACTATTCATAAGAAATTATACTATTTCAGAAAATATAAAAAAAAATCAGTCAATTTTTTTAGACATGTATATTAAAAAAAATTAAATCCATTTTATTGAATTTTTTTTAAATATGATAATGTTTTTAAAATAATATCTTCATATATTTTAAAAATATTAATTCTTATATTATAACCAATTTTCTAACCCGTTGAAAATTTACTAAAGGTGTCCAACAGTTTTATTATAATCATAATAAAATCTAAGGTTAATTTTCAATACCACATTATTATATTAAAATTTCATTATATCCTTTTTTATAGTTATAAAATGAAAAACAATAAATGTGTTTTATTAAAATACGAACACTAATTTTACCATTTTTAAAACATTTTTTTACTTCTATCAGGATATAAATATCCCATATTTTTGTATAAAAATATATCTAAATATTTTTTCACAGTTCCATTATGATGATACCTTTCTAATTTTAATATTAACATTACAATTTTCTGATTTGAAAAAGTCATATTAGAACACTTCTTCCTAAAATACTTCTTATTTCTTACATTGATATTTCAGTTATATTTATTTCCAAACATGATAATTTTTATTTTGAAAATATATATATCATCACTAACATCCGGATTCATTCGAATATTTTATGCTCATGAGTGTGATTATTATTAGGTATCAAGAATATTCAAATATTCCAATTATTTTTATCTTATTTTAAATTCTTTCCCAATGTTAAACATTCAATTCATATGGACATATTTGTTCTCCAAATGTATGGTTCACATTAATATAATAATTTTTTTTCTGCATTCCCTTCATGTTATTTACTAAATATGAAACATTTATAAGAGAAAGATGAAAATTCCACTGATTTTATTATGGATCATTAAATTCTTCCACCACTAATAAGTTTCTCCAAAAAAATTATTTTTACATACTAAAGAGAAAATATGAGAGGTTTCTTCTTCTTCTTGGGATCATATTTTCCCGAGTCTCATACTCATTCAAATTGTTTCTCTATATTATTTTCACTAAGTGAATTTTTTGGTTTCAACGAACTACATCTCTACAGTCCAAGAACTATATTGGTTGTTCCTCATAAGAGAGATAATTTTGCAATTGAACCACGTCATATCTGAATAAATGGGTTATATGGTATTTAATTACATAATAGGGATAAATGGAATATGTCAGGTACTTGATACCAGGTGGATGCGAGTGTTATTTGATACGTTACAACTCTAATGAGATTGAGAATCTCAAAGGGTATGATTTACCAAGGATTAAAGATTTTTTTCTTCATAAATCACTTAACTCTATTCTATGGAGATAATGAATGGAATAATTATTTTATAACATCAATGTATATGTATCATTGATGATATTCACTAGAGCACTTATTTCATCCTTGATAAAATCTAATGTGATGATAAATGGTCTGGAACTTTTCTACCATTTCTTTGACTATTTTAGTTCCAAGACGCTTTTCTTCCAAAACTTCTTCCCAGTAAATTGGTGATTTTATAAATAATCATCGATTAGTTTATGAGAAATCTATTATGAAATATAAGTGGTTTATTTAGTGACGATTTATTTTGTTATTTAATATCAAATTTTTTAATTTGGTAATATTAAATATATATATATATATCATTACAGCATAATAATAATAATTATTATAATGCAATTAGTATTTTTTTGTCTAAATATATAAGTAAATACAAATAAATATATATATATATATATATATTTATATAATTTTAAGTTATATAGAAAATTTTAATATCAAGTAACAAATAATAAAAATTTAAAAATTTATAATAATTATGTATTAATTACATATTTCAAAAAAAAATTCATCATTAAGAATTATTATTAGTAATCAAAAATTATTATTTATTATTTATTTATTACATATGATTAAAAATAATTACTAATATGTACTAAATTATTATTTTTCTGGAATAAATTATTTATAATTATATATGTAAATATATAAAGAAATATTATTATATATAAATATATATAATGATATGTAATGTTATTGTACCCACTCAAGAATGATGTTTTCAATTCTGGATGTTCTATACATGTTACCACACCAAAAAACATTATTTTCTATCAGTTATATTAAATGAAATTATTTATTTACTTAATTAATCACAACCATTTGATATAAGAATGTATATAAATTTTTATCAATATATGAAAACAATGAATTCACAATTAAAATTTTATTAAATTGAAAAATAAAATTATTCATTGTGTTCATAATGGGTTTTACCCATTATGATTATATTTTGATAATATCATGATGATGTTAAACATCTCAATATCTAGTGAGAGCATTTTTTAGAATTATTACTAATTAAAAATATCTACTAAATCGAAATTTCACTTATACAACCACATTATATTAATACATTATTGTAGAGAAGATAAATGAAATAATTTTGGATATCTATTCCACCATGGAGTCAACTAGAAAAAAGAATAATTATGATAGAAAATAGATGCATAAGGTGACCCGAGTAATGTTCCTTAAATTTTCACACTGTTTGAGAAAAGCCTTTGTGAAAAAACTTGTCTTTAATTACGACTTATTCATTGAATTAATTTTTATATTAAATAATTTTAACCATAGATTTAATGTAATTAATTTAGGATAATAATTCAATAAATCTGATGCACATAATTTTATAAATAATATATAAAATTATTAGGGTCTTAATCTTCACCCTTTTATTTTTTGGATAAAAACATTACTTGTTAAAAATAAAATTACATACACATTATAAATGATAAAAATTTTTCATATCCCTTGGAATAAATTAAACATGATTATTGTATTTTAAAACATAATAGATACATATATAAAAAAATTATTAAATTGATAGAAATATTTTATTTTTAGTTTCATTATGAAGCATAAAACATATCATTGGAATATATAAATTTGAAAAAAAAATATATTTAAAATAATTTCTATCAAACACCCGAATCACATGTTACGTAAGAGAGTGAGGTTTATTTTATTTTTATGTTGCCTATAAATTTACATTAATATAATGTCTGAATAATTATTCAAAAATTACTTTAACTTGATTTCCTTTTCTATATAATGGGTATTGTGAACTTTCATGAAGTTTAGAGACATTATCTCAATAGTTTTCCAAAACTCTTGATGTTGGAGTCAGTGGGAGGATCCAATGATTTTGGTCCACCAAAAAACTGTAATGTATCTATAAGGGATAAAGGAACATTGGATCCACACTAGTCAAATAAAAAATAATATTTAATTAAGTGTAAGAGGTTTTTTCACCCCTATAGATAACTAGTGAGTGATAGTTATTGCTCATCCAATTGATCTGATTATATGAAACCTCATATTTAGCATTACTCACTAGTGTGGTGGGATACATGCCATCAGATCTATTTCATCCAATGCATGTGTGGGGGAGGTATGTATTCCTTGAAACATGGATATAGATCATTCAATGTCATATATTTGTTCTTTTTGGGAGAAAATGTGGGGCTATACATGGCACTGACATGTTTAATGATGGGAATGAGGTGTGAGGGGTCCTATTTGGGAAGTAAATTTGACACTGATAATAGAATTTTCAAACTCTCAACATATGGGACCTAATGGAAACAGGTATAGGTCATATGTACTATGTTTGATAAATGAATCAATATAATTTTGACTAATAAGTTGTGGAATGATTTTTTTCAATTAAATACTAATAATTAATCTATATTTAAATGTTTAATTTTATGAATGATTTATAGTTATCTCAAGGAATTTATATAATGAATGATCAACATTATTGATGTAAATTATCATGATGGAATGTAATTTATAATTTAAGATAATCCTATTAGATATTATTATTAATTGAAAATAATAATATGTAGTGAGGTATGACTGCACTTAATGTGGTACTTGACTCAATAATTAGGAATTTACATATTAATATTTTAAACTCCAATTTGGTTTTTAAAAAAATTATAAACAAGAAATTTTCTTTCAGTAAAATAGGTATTAAATTATTATTTCTTAATAATAATATGTGTAATGTGTTTTTGTTGAACTTGGATGCAGATATTGGTTTAATTGATTTGGAAATAGACTTACACATTGATGTATAATGATGGTGTATGATTTTTGATTCATATATTGTGATAATATTTTCATTCTTATTGATAAAAATTATTAATAAATTATTGGATAGTTATTAATGATTCCACTCTGTAATTCTTGAAAAAATTAATGATATTATAAAGTATTTTTTGAAATAATGGATTTTACGTCGTAATTAAAATGTAAAAGATGTTTTGATGTACATTAATAAGAAAAACAATGAAATTCAAAAAATGAATAAAGACAATAAATAATACTATCATATTATGTATGATAACTATTGTATAACTAAATTAATGAAAGTAGACCTATGGAAAACTTTTGATTAATTGAAGGGTGTTAATAATAATAAAACACAGTAGAGGTCACTAGATGATATTACCAAATTCATTTATATCATTATATTACACTAATTGGGATCAATACATTAAATAATGAGGATAAATTATAATGATTTGTTATGATAACCAATATCCTAATTCATTAAGAGAAATAAAATTGTGTCCCCTTCCAAAAAAAGGGATATCTCCGAAATAAATAATTAAAATCATTAATGGGTAGATATTATATTATAAATTTATATAATTAATAAAAAAAAATTAGGTAACGGTAGAATGAATATAAATTTATATTAATGTGGAATATTTATGTTAATGGTTCCACTATGTTCTGACATTGGTTTGGTAATATAGTCAGATTACCTTTAATTACATATGATGATGTTGATGAAACGCAACATGTTTTATGTTATATCATTTGAGTTCTAAATGGTCAAGATAACTCAAAAACTACATGAACCATTATTTATATATAATATTTTTTATATGACCTTGGGATGTTGGAATTCTTCAAGGATGATTTGTAAGCTCTAGAGTTATATATAATGAGTCATCTAGTTGATAAAGGGATCTCTGACAAAGGAAAGAGTAAGATGGAATTTTCATTAACCTTTTCTCCCATTTTTCTATGTATTGTATATTGATGACTTATTATAGTATTTATCAAATCAATCCCATATACAAGGGAAGATTGGGATAAAATATTCACTAAGAGATAGAAGGATATCAGTTCTTCCTCCAACATATATAGCGTTTTATGGGTTTAATAAAGTATTTATTTCATAATCATTAATAAAGAAATTCATGGGATGGTAATTAACATTTTTTTACATTATTTCTCTCCCTTGTGTCTAAGATCATGGAATATGATGGTGCAATATATGTTATCTCATATCTTATATAAAACACAGATAATAGGAGGACTAGAAAAGGAGTAATGTCATGTAGATATGTATTTGCTATGATTTTAGGATATATATATATATGTAATATGTTTTTTGTTTTTATTTTATTTTTAAAAAAATTCATATGGTTGGGAAAACATATTACCAATAAAATAACGCATTCAGTGCATTTATAGTTAATTAATAGGAGGGATATTTGTGGATGGATTTGAGTTTATTTTTATTATTTTAAAAAGTTTAATGTTTGTAAATATTGTTTATTTATGAACATGTTGATTGTGAGTTAAGGGAATCATGGATCAAGTTAATCATTGACATTATTGTATAATATTATAAAATACATGAGTATTCATTAATTTTTTTTTATTAATTTTTCATTTTTATATTATTAATATTATGGGAGAAATTAAAATATTTCATACTTCATTGGGTTAAAGTCTATCAAATATATATTTGTAACAATATACATTATGAATCATAGTTCAGGCGTGATGATCCGAATAATTGCATCCAAAAAATATTATATTAAATGAAAATATGGCTTTTGATATTATAAATTATGAATTAATGTTAGCGTTTATATTTGTAGTAATATGATCATTAAATTAGAATTAATATATATAATATACTAATATAATTCAAAAATATTTTTCTATAGATAATCCAAACTCAAAAAAATATTATGTCCACATAGTGAAGAAAAAATCTATTATGAAATTAGTTTTTTTGAGATATTTTTTATCATAATAATATTTTTGGACACCAAATTTTACGTTTTCTTACATATGTACATATAGTTCATTAAGTGTCACTATTTATTATGGAATATAATCCATCTCATTTGTTATATGATTTTAAATTTTATATCAATCAACCATAAAATGTATATAATTTATAGTATTCCTATTACTGAAACATTTTATATCATAAGAAGTAATAGCCTGAAACCGATAGGATTAGAAACATTAGATATTTGATATACAAATAACTTGTTTTATAACACTATGAATATTTATCCATAGTCACACCATAGTATACCCCCTTCTATAAATATAATGCGTAATACTCTTCTTCATATCATGTTAAATAGAATCATTTGAAAGGAGTGATCATATATTCATTGGAGTGGTAACCATAAGGGAAACAAATACAAGATCACATGTGAGAAAAATATGACATAGTGGGTAAGAGATGAAATTATAGGTATATGAATCTAATAAAAAGAATAATCATACACAATAAATTATGTTCCATGGAACATGAATAAAAAATAAATATTTGATCATAATATAAGATATGATTGATAGAAGTGTTGAAATGTTCATCAATATTAAAGTTTCATGACGCCTGAATTTTTCATAGCATAATTATTTTGTATAAAAACAATTATATAAATTATGTCATGTGAACTGGATAACCCCAAAAAATCACATCAAAATGAAATAAGCTAAAATAATACCCATAATATAGTGGACTTTGGAAGACCACTAGAACTTCGTATCTTTCGGTAAATTATATAACTTCTCATAGACCATAAAAATTTAGACATGGAATAACTATATAAACACTATAACCCTTTAAACATGGGATTACCAATGAATTTCCAACTATACCTCATGAGATATAAAATTTATCCTAATTCATTAGAGGACTATAACAGACCCACCCATCACAAAATTGTAAATCGTATATATAATTTCCATATTAACATGAAAACATTCATAATCCCATTATATATTTTCAACTCATCATTAGTAAACAACAATCAATAGGATTTACATGAAACATGGGGATAATATATCCTTATAATTAAGGTCAATGGAATCATTAGGAAATATACTCTCTGAAGAATAAGAAATTTTAATGATGTTGGCATATATTCTAATCAGTTAATAAGAACAAAATAAAATCACATTGAAAAAAAGAGAGGAAACAAACATTACATTGTAATAACTATTAATAAGAGGAAATTATTTATAAAACAATTAAAATAGAAATTAATTTGTAAAACCATAAAAAATTAGAAATTAATATTTATAATGAAATCTGATTAAAAAGAAAGAAAAATTTAATTCTATAAAATGAGTTAGAATAATATTCCATTCAAATTTTTTAAATAAAGTCAATCAAAAAATCCCATAATTAAAAAACTAAATATAAATTCAATTTAAAAAATTTAAATTATGTAAAAATTTAAAAAAACTTATCAAAAATATAACATTGAATTATATATTAAAAACATGGAAAAATAATATAAATAATATTTAAATAGAGTAGAATGATTATGGACAGATATGATGAGATATGTTTATATCCACTTATAATCAATCTTTTTGTTAAATTTCTATAAAAATTGACATGAAATCATAATAATAAATGAAATACCTAGAAATAATCATTTTATATTAAAATAAAATAGGTTTTATAGATAAATGTATTATATTTTTATGATGAATGAAATTTTTGGATAGGGATTCTTGGCATCAATGTTAGATAGGAACGACCCTATATTGGTTCGATTACATTGGAATCGAGACCCCTTAAAATTGATAACCATATATATGTTTCTATCTCATATATTTTTTTTGATAATTATTATAAGATAATCCATTTGGTAGGTATATACACTAAAAAATAAAAAAAAGTATGGAATTTGATATATATATTACTAAATTGAAATTAATTTTGGAAAACTCCGACATTGTATCCCTTATTGGATGGGCGGGATATAAGAATATATATATTCAATTAGGTATTATTTTTCATCGATATAAAAAACTTATATATTTTTCTTTTACTACATACCAATCTTATAAAGTTTATTAATTATAATTTATTAATAATTTTTTTTTCAGAACTAAAATTCATTAGTTATTATTCTTGTTGTTTCTCTGTAAGAAATTGAATGATGATTCCATGCATTGATCCTTTATCAGATGTTCACTACATATAAAATAACTGTAGAGTTTATATAGGGGTGTTTTATATTTGTTTGAATCCTAATTGTCTTTTTATAGAATTTATAATGACAATTTGTAAAGAGTGATAATGATATCATTTTCTTGAAACATTTTTTTCAATGTAAATAATTGATTCTATTATTTAGTATTCCCACAGGATTATATATTAAAATTTTAAATTTATAAAAAAGAATTTCGATCTAATAATTATTTCAACATATTATGTGTATTTAATTTTTATTATTCATTGATGATGGAAATGTTGCAGCAGCGTTCATGTAGGAGGTAAAACTAATCCAAATAAGAAGTCATTAATGAAAATTAATGAGTATGAAAAAAATAGTTTCATTATGACAATACAATTTATATAGAATAATAATGGTATTAATGTAATTTTATTATAGTGTAGATAGTGATTTACGATGATTTTTAATTAAAATTATTCGAAAAGAAGGATGAATAACATGATAATGGCTTGGATGAAATCACACCATCTAGCACATCATCCTTCGGAATAAGGAACATAGACATACTTCTTGTAACCAAATGATACAATCCATGTGATAGTAGGTTATGATAATTATTTTTGTTAGTTATTGATGTGAAAATGAAAGGAATTATTTGGTTTTTTCTTGGGGTATGAGAGTACCTTTTATTGGTGAAAATGGGGAACATTAATTTTGAAACTAATGTTAGCGAAGGGTAATGATGAAATCACATTGGAGATCGGTGGGTTCGGTGAAACTTTTTTGGGATGAATTAATTTTTTACTCTAATAGATAATAAATAAAATCTATAATTTCTAAATATCAATTAAATTAGTACAAATTTAATCCATTTATTTTACCTCATTTAATATATTTTTAAATTCCCAATTTTTTTTTATTGCTAATTAATTATTTAAAGAAAGTATATGATGATCCATGATAGAAAATTTTATTATTTGGATAAAATAATATAAAATATTTAGAAGTATTATAATATTTAGTATTTTAAATAGAAATTATATATTAAAACATATATTATAAGGGACCAACTTTTTGTTAAAGAAATAAAATTTAAACATTATTTTTTCTATTTCTTATTCATGTAAATTAATATTTTTGACATGTAGTAAACCCTAAAAATTTTGAGTTTATTCAGATCTAATTTTGATAAGTATATGGTCAATGGTACAGTTTTTATGACACATTGGTTTTCATTTTAGTTGAGAGGATGGGAGGTCAGACTCAACTCACCCTTTTGGGAGGATTATTTATAACAATAAGACTCATTTATATTTTTAATATGTGTTCCAGGACCCTCAAAAAATCAAAGTATGAGAATAGTTAATAATATGAAAATTATTGATCTATAACATGGATTTATTCGAATTGTTGTATAGTCAAAAATTATCCCACATTATTTTTCTTTGTAATTATATTATGGTTTAATGTCATATAATTGAGAAATTTATAATTTATCACCATCTATAAAGGAGGTATGTGTTATTGAGTTGGAAATATCACATAAAAGTGGATTGATATATACCATTATAAATTTAATTATGACCATGGTAGCACGATTTTATTTAATCGTACATGATTTTCCTTTTAAGGTTATAAGGCCCCAGTCTTAAACCTTACTTAATAGTGAATTAAAGGAATAATTCACATTGAGAATCTTTTCAGGTTTAGAGTTTTAGAGAATTAGATCATAAAAATTGAATTACATTCCATATTTAAACAAAGTGGTTATATAAAAGATAGTATTGATTTTTCCCATCAATGGAAACATATTTAAAAATAAAACATGGATTATTTCTTGACACTTCCTTGACACTATCATCATAACATGTACCTTTCCCTTGAACAGTGAAAAACATTTCAAAAACATGGGATGAGCATAAAAAGCTTAGTAAGGGATATGAAAATATGGAAATGAAACATGGGTATATATATACATAAGAATTAAATCATACTTTACCCATAAAACATAATCACTTTAACATACCTCATCAAATCATGAATAAATCATAGAAAACATAAGGCAAAAATGTAACTTGAGGTATTCATAACATTCTTACGTAGGGAGTAACCCTCTTGGTTACATTTGGAATACCCATCACAGTATATTCCCTAAATCTATTTGGAGAAACCTTAAAGTTTCACTCCTTCGCATTACCCAATGCATTGGAGAGCTATATCGGGCTCACCCGCCCATAGTTTATCACAGACCCACCCGTCTTCATAATAATGCCCAGTAACCTCAACATAATCATATCACATAAAACATGCATAAAGGAAACATAAAATTTCCACCATTCAATCACAAGATATCAATACAACACATTGATATAAAAACATTATGAAAACCATTTTCAATACCAAAATAAATGAACTGTAAAACATGGTATTTATTTTTCTTTTAAAAAATTTTTTGTCTTGTAGAGGAAGCTGAAACTCAAATAATGGTCACGGCGGTGGAGAAGTCATTATCGCCGCATACATACGACAAAAACATTCCCTTTTTCATTTAGTAAATTCTTCATATAAAAAAGATTCTTTTCAATAAACATAAATGTCAAAGGGGTTTATACACCGTATAAAAGAAGGCTGTGTATAAAACAAAATATACCTCAATGAAATGAGATTGAGACGAAGTCCCATACCTCGGGTCCGACTTGACTCGGTCGTTCTTTAATCTCCTAAATAATAAACTTGAGTAAATTTCTACTTGTTTAAGAACCTTTTTCAAGTTCATTATTCCTTTTATATCACTTATTTCCATGTCATGAACACTATGTAATTATTTATGTTAATAACGGTCGTTTTAACGATCATTAGTACTTGAGTCAAAATTAAACCCTTTATAATTACAAGTTGTTCATGTATCCACTATATCCATAATTTTATTCATGATTTATATATCATATATATCATATATATCCAGTACATGCTTGCATTTATAATATTAAATAACTTTTAGAGGTAAGAAATGAAATGCACCGTTCATGGAGACGGTAAGCCGTACGTACGTATGAACGCTGATTCCATTTCTATTTCATATTTTATGAAATGGAATCATAATGATATAAAGGTATATTATAATTCCAGTGTTATATATTATATAATATCATAACTCCATCCTTTATACGTCCCACATTTGGTATTAACAAATCAAATCACTTTGACGGGGTGGTAGTCCGCACTTCCTTAAATGAAGATATCGCGTTTACCCATAATAGAAACCATAAAGGTATGAATAAAAAAAATACAGAAGCATAAGGAAAACGTAAATATATTATATATAATATATAAATATAGTTTCATCTTAATGGCCACATTTGAAGGTGTTAAGAGAATGTTGAACAATCATCATATCGGGAGGCATAAATTCGCCATCCACGGAAACAGTATGTTCTTTAACCATTAGATGTAGGTGTGTGTACGTGTAGCTCGAATCCTTCTTATAAAAACATCTTAGTATATGGAAGATACTTGTTTTCTTACAAAATAAATTAATAAAAATAGTTTAGGGGGTTGTAGAAGCAAAATAAAACAAAAGAACACAAGTGAAGACATTACCTTAAAATCAGGTAACTCCCTTTGGTTTGAGCTCAAAGGCTTCTTTGGGAAGACTTCTGCCCAAAGTGATGCTTAAAGGAGTAAGACAGGGAATAGGAAAGACAAAATGGGCAGGGGTTGGCCGAGCCAAAGGCTTTGGAAGTGTGGGTAAGGAGGTTGAGGTGGGGGCCTTTTATAAGAGGAGAGGAGGGGAAGTCATGGAAAGTAAAGAAATGTTACTTTATTTTAAAATTATTTTCGGATTCAAAAGGTCCCACATTGATATAATTTGAGGGTAAGGTGATAAGGGTTCGAAATACACCCATCCAATAGGTTTTGGACATGTGTAGGTCATAGATTTTACATTATCTTTTTATTTTATTTAAATCCTTTATTAATGAGGTAATCACTACATCATCATGATGTCATAAATAATATAATTTATTTAATGTATAAAAATTAAAAAAAATATCATGATGTAGGAAATCTTTTTATCTTTCTAATTAATATTTATAGTCAAAACTCTGACTTGTATAACCCCATTTAAAAATTGTTTTAGTAAAACAACTCATGTTTGTGTCATTTTAATTTTAACATTAAATAAAAAGATATTATTGTCATTTTCCTACCAAAGTGGATCCATGGGGTCCCCAAGTTGACCCATGGCTTGTATTGGTCGTCCATGAAACTTCCAATAAGGGTAGGACATGTGCCTAGGTATTTTCATTTTATTATAATATCATTTTTTCCTTAAATTGCATTAATTACCTCTAATCGTGATTAAAAAACGTATAAGTTACTATTCACCAAAATTTATTTTAATCCCATTGAACCACATTTTAATTCTTAATGAAAACCATGTATGTCATATTTTTGAAATTCAAAACACAGAGGTGGTAAAATTTCGTTTAAACGAAAAATCAGTTTTTTAAGTACCACTTAGTGGTTTCACTATTCATCAAAAATTGATGTTTTTCAGAAAAATACCAAAACTTCACCCTAAGCTATATTTGATATTCCGAATTCAAAAATGATGGCTATTTTGAAAAATTCAAATCATATAAGTTACATTAATTAATCACAAATAGCGTGTTTTTATGAAACAACAAGTATCAAAAGATTGACACCAGTTTAAGTAAAATTTCAATGTGAAATTGATTCCAATGACCACCATTGGATTAAATGGTAAAAATAGATTCTAATTTCACTTCTAACCCAATTCAAAAGATAATATAATCATATAAATAAATTATATTTAAAAATGGTTTTGAATTAAAATACAACATTTTTCACTATTCATTAAAAAATGAACTTTATCGGAAAAATACCAAAAATTCACACAAAGTAAATTTTATTGTCCCAATCATAAAGAATATGTTTATTTTGACAAAAATATCTTATAAAATTGTCAAAAGATATATTTAAAAACGGTTTGCCATCAAAAACCAGTAAAACAATCTTTTAAAAATATTAGTGTATTCCATGCTTAAGATTGGATTTATTCTCATTTTAAGCCTCTAAAACACTATCAAATTCACTATTAGACATAGATAAAAATATCTATTAATCATTACTTACTTAGGATGTCACATCCTTCCCCCTTTAGAAAATTGCGTCCCTGCAATTTAATTACTTATCGAATAAATGGGGGTACACTATCCCTCATTGCATTTTCAGATTCCCATGTTGCCTCTTCCATCATGTGGTTTTTCCACAAAACCTTTACCTAATTAATCGCCTTATTCTGTAACACCTGCTCCCTATGGTCCAGAATCTGGACCGGTTGTTCCTCATATGATAGGTTCTCTTCCAGCTGAACTACTTCTGGACTCAAAACATGAGATGGATCTAGCATGCACTTTCTCAGCATCGAAACATGAAAAACATTGTGTACCTGAGATAAAATCAGAGGTAAATCCACCCGGTACGCAACTGATCCAACTCTCTCCAGAATTTCATATGGTCCAATGAACCTTGGACTCATCTTTCCTTTCTTACCAAATCACATCACACTTTTCTGTGGTGAGACTTTGAGAAAAACATGATCACCTACCTCAGAAGATAGATCCGTCCTCCTGTTGTCCGCATAACTCTTCTGCCTGCTATGAGCTGTTCTCATGTGTTTCTGTATCAGCTGAACTTTTTGTGCCATCTCTTCTACCAATTCTAGTCCCATCAGCTTTCTTTCACCCACTTCATCCTAGAAAGCTGGAGTTCGACACCGCTTCCCATATAATTCCTCAAATGGTGCCATCCGTATACTAGAATGAAAACTATTGTTATATGAAAATTCAACCAAAGAAAGATGTTGGTCCCAACTTCCCTGATAATCCATCGAACAAGAACGTACCATATCCTCCAATGTCTGAATTTTTCGTTCTGACTGGCCATCTGATTTAGGATGAAAAGCTGTACTAAAATTTAATTCAGTACCCAACGACTTCTGAAGGCCTTTCCAAAAGTTATAAGTGAACCTGGGATCACAGTCAGATACAATGGAGAGGGGAACTCCATGTAACCTGACTATCTCTTCAAGATACAAACGAGAAAGTTGATCTAGGGAAAAAGTATCTCGTACAGAAAGGAAATTAGCAGATTTAGTCAAGCGATCAACAATAACCCAGATAGCATTATTACCTTGAGGGGTCTTCTGCAATCCCACAACGAAGTCCACGGATATATTCTCTCATTTCCTCTCTGGAATTGGTAAAGGCTGAAGCAACCCTTTCGGTAACTGCCGCTCTGCTTTAACCTATTGACATGTCAAACACTTCACAGTAAAATTAGCAATATCTCTTTTCACTCCATCCCACTAGTAATACTCCCGCAGATCTTTGTATATCATAGTACTGCCAGGATGAACTGAAATTGGATAACTATGAGCTTCACATAACAACTCTCTCTTCAACTGTGAATCACAAGGCACACACAATCTCTTCCTAAATCTCAAAACGCGGTCATTATCAATGTTGAATTTAGCCAACTTACCTTTCTGAACCAGCTCTACCTTTTTCTGCAACTCACTTTCTTGCTTCTCTGCTTTCTTGATTCTGTCTGATAGAGAAGATTTCACTGATACCTAAAACAAATCAGAAGAACATCATGTACCAACAACTTCTATGCCAATTTTCATCAAATCCTTAACCAAAGGATCACGTTCCAAATGCAACATTGCTAATCAAGCATTACTTTTTTGAATCAAAGAATCATCCACTTTATTTTCTTTTCCCATATGGTAATGAATTGTACAGTCATAATCCTTGATTAATTCTAGCCATCTCCTCTGTCTCATGTTCAATTCTTTCTGAGTTAATATATACTTTAAACTTTTGTGATTGGTAAATATGTCACACTTTACTCCATACAAAAGATGCCTCCAAATTTTTAGATAAAAAACAATAGCAGCTAATTCCATGTCATGTGTAGGGTAATTTAACTCATGAGTTTTCAACTGACGTGAAGCATATGCAATTACCTGATCATTCTGCATAAGGACACAACCATTTCCTTTTAATGAATCATCACTCTAGATAACAAACTCACCATTCTTGTAAGGTAGTGTCAAACCTGGAGCATTCACCAATCTTCTTTTCAATTCCTGAAAACAATCATCACATTCTTTTGTCCAGATAAACTTAAAACCCTTCCGAGTTAGCTTAGTCATTGGACTAGATAACCGTGAAAAATTTCTAACAAACCTTCGGTAATAGCCTGCCAAACCAAGTAAACTATGAATCTCTGTTACACTTGTGGGTCTTGGACATTCTTCAACAACCTTTGTTTTTGCGGGATCAATGGTTATCCCATCATTAGAAACAATGTGACCAAGGAAAGAAATTTGTTTCAACCAAAACTCACACTTGCTGAATTTCCCATACAATTTCTTTTCCTTTATGGTTTGAAAAATAAACCTTAAATGTCTTTCATGCTCTTATTTACTTTTATAAAACAACAAAATATCATCAATGAAAACCACCACAAACTTATCCAAGAACTCATGGAAAATTCAATTCATTAAGTCCATTAATACATCAGGTGCATTGGTTAGCCCAAAAGGCATTACTACAAATTCATGATGGCCATATCATGTATGAAACGCAGTCTTCGGAACATCTGATTCCTTTAACTTCAACTGATGGTACCCCGATCTTAGGTCAATCTTTGAAAAAAAACTGAGCTCCCTCGAGTTGATCAAAAAAATCATCGATATGAGACAAAGGATATTTTTTCTTAACATTGATGTTATTCAAGGATCTATAATCAATGCAAAGTCTCATAGAACCATATTTATTTTTAACAAATAAAAGAGAAGCACCCCTTGGTGATGTGCTAGGTCGAATGAAACCTTTCTCTAATAAATATTGCAATTGCTCCTTCAACTCTAAAAGTTCAATTTGAGCCATTCGATAAGGGGGTTTTGAAATTGGCTTAGCATCAGGAACTAAGTCAACAGTAAATTCAACTTCTCGGTCTGGTATTATTCTAGGCAACTCATTAGGAAAAACATCAGGATACTCATTTACCACTAGAACATCATTAATCTGAACAGTTCCCTTGTTTTCAAAAATATGTGCAAGGTAACATTCATTTATATCTTTTACAATTTTCTCGGCCTCATGATAAGTTTTCAACAGTAAGGGTTCATTCTTGTACACAAAATGAAAGTATTTCTGAAAAAAAAACTTCTTTAGCTCTACAGTCAATCTTAGCATGGTAAATAGAGAGCCAATCTATACCCAGGATAACATCAAACTTTACTAGAGGTAGAACAATAAGGTTTCCAAGTAGGTTCTTTCCACAGATAAGGATAGGAAGATTCTTATAAATTCATTTTGCCTCAACATTTCCCCCAGGTGTTTTTACCACAAGTTCAGGAGTCATTTCTTGAGATGGTATTCCCATTTTACTAGAAAAGGTTTTAGAGATGAAAGAATGTGTGAACCCAGAATCAAATAACACACTGACATAATCTGAAAAAACAAACAAAGTACCTGATACAACTTCATTTGATGGCCTGACATCTACTGAAGTAGTTTCAAAGGATTTCACCACCCCTTTCTACTTGTAGTATAACTACTTACCATCACTCAAGATCTTTGTCGGACACTCGTTTGCATAGTGACCCATCTCATTGCACATAAAATATTTCACTAACTGTAAATCAAATTTGGGCTTACCATCACCTTGATCTTTTTCAGTGCAATCACGACCCTTATGTCCCATCTTACCACAGCAGTTGCACTTTCCAGAATTCAGAAGACATTCCCCATCATGCCTTTTACCACATTTATCACAAACTAGAAACTTAGTTTTCTTACCATCAGACTTTTTTGAAAAAATCTTTCCTTTCTCCTGCCACCTCGGTCTCTTCTTCTGCTAGTTGTTATAGAACACTTGATCATCGGAAAACTCCATTTACACCTTCTTAGCACATCGAACAAGATTTTCATAAATTTTAAACTCACGAGAAGCTAATGCCCTTCGATATTTTGGTTTTAATCCTGAGTAAAAATGATTGATTTTACTATCAAGGCCTCGGATAAAATTTGGAGCATACCTTTCCAATCGAGTGAACCTCTCTTCATAGGCATCCACTGAGTCTTCCTCTTGCCTCAATTCCAAGAATTGTTTTTCCATCCTAAGTCAAACAACCTTAGGAAAATACTTCTCAAGAAACATACCTTTGAATTCATCCCAGTCAAGAGCATCAATCTCATCAGTGTCCCTGATATTTTTAACCATCGACCACCACTGATCTGCCTCACCCTCCAAACGGTAAATAGAAATACTAACCTTCTGATTTTCTGAACACCCCATGACATCGAAAATCTTCTCTAGTGCTTTAATCCACCATTCTGCTAATAGAGGGTCAGATGATCCTCTGAATGATGGGGGATGTTTCCTCATGAAATGTTCCACCACTGACATGTTCCTCTGTGGTTGATCTGGATGATATCGTGCATGGATACCACCACCATTTATCGCTTGAGTCAACTGCGCCATTACTACAACAAAGTATTCAGTTCCAATTCCGACCATCTCAGGATACTGATTCGGAAGGTTATCTCCTTCTGTATGCCTTCCTATCACTGCTTCCATGTTTCCTCTGCGGAAAACCATTCTGAACAAACATGTCTTAGATGAAGCATCATAGTATTCTTCAAATTCTATAACATTTAAAAAAAACTTTTGGATAATCATTTAATAGAATTCTAACTCCTAATGTTATCTAAACCAACATTTGATACCAACTATAAGGCCCCGACCTTAAACCTTACTTAATACTGAATTAAATGAATAATTCACATTGAGGATATTTTCAGGTTTAGAGTTTTAGAGAATTAGATCATAAAACATGCATTAAATTCCACATTTAATCAAAGTGGTTACATAAAAGATAGTATTCATTTTTCCAATCAATGGAAACATATTTAAAATAAAACAGGGATTCTTTATTGACACATCCTTGAAACTATCATCATTTCATGTACCTTTCCCTTGACATGTGAAAAACATTTCAAAAACTTGGGATGAGCATAAAAAGCTCAATAAGAGATATAAAAATATGGAAAAGAAACATGGGTACATATATACATAAGAATGAAATCATACTTTACCCATAAAACATAAGCACATTAACATAGCTCATGAAATCATTAATAAATCATAGAAAACATAAGACATAAAGGTAACTTGAGGCATTCATAACATTCTTACGTAGGGAGTAACCCTCTTGGTTATGTTTGGAATACCCATCACAGTATATTCCCTAAATATCTTCGGAGAATCCTTAGTGTTTCACTCCTTCGTGTTACCCAATGAATTGGAGAGCAATATCGGGCTCACCTGCCCTTAGTTTATCACAGAACCACCCGTCTTCATAATAATGCCCAAAAACCTCAACATAATCGTATCACATAAAACATGCATAAAGGAAACATGACATTTCTACCTTTCAATCACAAGATATCAATACAACACATTGATATAAAAACATTATGAAAACCATTTTCAATACCAAAATAAAATAAAATTAAAACATGGTATTTATTTTTCTTTTAGAAAAAGGTATGGCTTGTAGAGGAATCCGAAACTCAAATAATGGTCACGGCGGCGGAGAAGTCATTGTCACCACATACGTATGACAAAAACATTCCCTTTTTTCATTTAGTAAATGCTTCGTATAAAAAAGATTCCTTTTCAATAAACTTAAAAGTCAATGGGGTTTATACACCATATAAAAGAAGGTTGTGTATAAAACAAAATGTGCCTCAATGAAAAGAGATTGAGACGAAGTCCCATACCTCGGGTCCGAAATTACTCAGTCGTTCTTTAAACTCCTGAATAATAAACTTGAGTTAATTTATACTTGTTTAAGAACACTTTTCAAGTTCATTATTCCTTTTATATCACTTATTGCCATGTCATGAACACTATGTTATTATTTAAGTTAATAAGGGTCATTTTAACGATCATTGGTACTTGAGTAAAAATTAAACCCTTTATAATTACAAGTTATTCTTGTATCCATTATATCCAGAATGGTATTCATGATGTAGATATCATATATATCATATATATCTAGTACATTCATGCATTTATAATATTACATAACATTTAGAGGTAAGAAATGAAATGCACCGTTCATGGAGACGGTAAGCCGTACGTACGCATGAACACTGCTTCCATTTCTATTTAGTATTTTATGAAATTGAATCATAATGATATAAAGGTATATTATAATTCCAGTGTAATATCATTTATAATATCATAAATACATCCTTTATACGTCCCACATATGGTATTAACGAATCAAATCACTTTGAGGGGGCGGTAGTCTGCACTTCCTTAAATGAAGATATCGCATTTACCCATAATGGAAACCATAAAGGTATTCCCAAAATGAAAAATACATAAGATTAAGAAAAAGAACATATTATATATCATATATAAATATAGTGTCATCTTAACGGCCACCTTTGAAGGTGTTAAAAGAATGTTGAACAATCATCATTTCGGGAGGCATAAATTCTCCATCCACGGAAACAGTATGTTCTTTAACCATTAGATGTAGGTGTGTGTAAGTGTAGCTCGAATCCTTCTTATAAAAACATCCTAGTATATGGGAGATACTGGTGTTGTTACAAAATAAATGAATAAAAATATTTTAGAGGGTTGGAGAAGCAAAATAAAACAAAAGAACACAAGTGAAGACATTACATTAAAATCGGGTAACTCCCTTTGGTTTGAGCTCAAAGGCTTCCTCAGGAAGACATCTGCCCAAAATGAGGCTTCAATGAGTAATAGAGGGAAGTTGAGAGACAAAATGGGAAGTGGTTGGCCGAGCCAAAGGCTTTGTAAGTGTGGGTAAGGAGGTAGAGGTGGGGGCCTTTTATAAGAGGAGAGGAGGGGCACTCTTGGAAAGTAAAGAAATGTTACTTTATTTTAAAATGATTTTCGGATTAAAAAGGTCCCACATTGATATAATTCAAGGGTAAGGTGATAAGGGTTCTAAAGCGACCCATACAATAGTTTTTGGACATGTGTAGGTCGTAGATTTTACATTATCGTTTCATTTTATTTAAATCCTTTATTAATGAGGTAATCGCTGCATCATCATGATGTCATATATAATTTAATTTATTTAATGTCGAAAAATTTTAAATAAAATATAATGATGTATTAAATATTTTTATCTTTATAATGAATATTAGTAGTCAAAAATCAGACATGAATAACCCCATTTAAAAGTTGATTTAGTAAAACAACTCATGTTTGTGTCATTTTAATTTTAACATCAAATAAAAAGATATTAATGTCATTTTCCTACCAAAGTGGCTCCATGGGGTCCCCAAGTTGACCCATGGATTTTTTTGGTCGTCCATGACACATAAAATAAGGGTAGGACATGTGTCTAGGTATTTTCATTTTATTATAATATCATTTTTTCCTTAAATTTCACTAATTACCTCTAATCGCGATTAAAAAACTTAAAAGTTACTATTCACCAAAAAATTATTTAAATCCCATTGAACCACATTTTACTTCTTAATGAAAACCATTTATGTTGGATTTTTAAAATTCAAAACACAGTGGTGGTAAAATATTGTTTAAACGAAAAATCAGTTTTTTAAGTACCACTTAGTGGTTTCACTATTCATCAAAAATTGAAGTTTTCAGAAAAATACCAAAACATCACTCTAAGATATATTTGATATTCTAAATTCAAAAATGATGTATATTTTGAAAAATTCAAATCATATAAGTTACATTAATTAATTTAATAATTAATTCCCGATGTCATGACAAATAGAGTGTCTTTATGAAACAATACGTATCAAAAGATTGACACCAATTTAAGTCCAATATCAAAGTGAAATTGATTCCAATGACCACCATTGGATTAAATGGTAAAAATATATTCTAATTTCACTTCAAAAACAATCCAAATGATAATCTAATCATATAAATATATTAGATTAAAAAGAGGTTTTGAATTAAAATACAACATTTTTCACTATTCATTAAAAATGATCTTTAACAGAAAAATACCAAAAATTCACACAAATTAAATTTTGATGTCCCAATAATAAATAATAAGTTTATTTTGACAAACATAGATTATAAAAATTTCAAAAGATAGATTTAAAAATGGTTTGCCATCAAAAGGCAGTAAAATAATCTTTTAAAAATATTAGTGTATTCCATGCTTAAGATTGGATTTATTCTAATTTTAAGCCTCTAAAACACTATCTAATTCACTATTATACATAGATAAAAATATCTTTTATTAATTACTTACTTTGGATGTTACAAAGGTCCTGTAAATCGGACTTATGAACTTCCTTTTAAGATTGGGTGGTCGTGACTGGGTGAAGTTTCTCCTATGGTCAAGATTCCATGACATATTGAACTGAATTTTAATGTCATGAATAAAATATATAATAGAAATTTTAATTTAGTCTAAAATAAAAATCATTGTATCTTGATTAATATGACTTAAAACCCAAATATTTCCAAATTCAAAAATTAATTTTGGAGAATGGACAATTCCATGTAATTTAATATATTATGGTAAAGATGTTATACTATGTATCTTCTCAAGAATGTTATCATTTTAGGAATAATGGATTTAAGGGATGATAATTCATTGATTTTAGTTTTATCACAATGTGTATGACCTATTTAGGTAGGTATCATAAGATATATAGCCAAATTAGCATGAATCTGAGTGTATGAATGGGATTATCAACCTTTTTTTGGAGAAACATGCATGGATGTTTCCCATAGATTCATGACCTGGTATGTGTGTCAGATAATGGTAGGGTTAGGGGGCTTCCAAAAATTAGAAGATTTATAAATATTATTTTATATTAATGAGTTGAACAATGGGTCTACTAGAGTTTAAGTTCAATTATATACTAGATATAGGTCATCCAAGATGAGCGTGTTGTGATTGGGGAGGTTTTAAGAGAATCTTCATGACATGGACCCTTGTTATTAAGGGAATATTTGATCAATACTATCCAAAGGATTTTATTCATGATGGATTAGTTCCTAAAATATGTTTATTATCAAAGGAATATGTGAACAACATTCTTAAAAATGATGTATACAACCAATAACACATCTTAAAATACAATGTATGATCCCTTGCTAGAATAGTATTTTTTATGTTGTGATCTCTAAGAAATGGACCCTAGATATAAGTTTCAATTGATTAATCCAATATTTAAGATCTATCCAAAATAATTTTTTTGAAAAATTATTAGATACCCCTAAATAGAATTCCTTATGAATTCTCCATGAATGGACTAACCAGTTTGTGATCCAATACCGTAGGGATGTGTCCCAAAAACGCATTAGAAACCCAACTCCACTTAGAGTGTTGGTTCAATTTGAAGGCGTATTTTTTATATTATACTTTTATTTAAAGCTAAATCGCAATAAACATTACATAAGAATCCTCTAAATATATATTTTGTGTGTTCACATCATGAATTAATCATTCATGTAAATCTGTTATGAAGGGGACTTCACTAAAATCATCCACATTGTGGACTTCATGGGTAACAATAATGAAAGGGTCCTTTTCCAATGGGCCCATGAAGGACTTATTCGAATCACCCAACTATTTTTCTATTCTTTTACATAAACAATATGTATTACATGAGTATGGTTCAAAATAGATTGGAATACTCATAATGAATGATGTGGTTCTTCTCCCACAACTCTTGATGAAACAGAGAGGGGTATGCATTGTATATTATTTTTCCAAAAGAATGATCTTATTTTAAATAAATTACATTTTTTCTAGAAGATGTATTTATGAAATACGTTGTCACAAAAGAACATGCACCAACCAATAATATTCATCTATACAGGATAAACATCAGGGGGCCACAACAGGCCATATAAGAAAGGAAATAACCAACTATGTATGATCTTCATCATTTAATAATGATTGAATTTACTTTGTAAAGTGTGAATGTGTTCAACATGTTCTTATTTTGGCACATCTCAAATAAATATCATCCATGAAGGAACAATGAAATCTAAAAGGCGCATCATCAACTGGACATAGAAGAACTACTTATAGATGAAGGAGTCATATGAGTTTGTTAAAAACAACTCCCATTGTTCATGTATAATATTTATCATTATCGGAATTTCCTTTTAAAATTCTCTCCGTACTTCATATAACATCTAAAAACAATATAACATCACTGGAATATAGAAAAGATCCTCTATTGAATTGATTTTGATCAACATAGAGAGAACATAATTGTTTGGAATAATGGTTTCCCACCAAAATTACTAACAATCCTCATAAAATAACCCATTTATAATTCAATAAGAGGTGACTATTATTACACTTTAAAATTAACATATGTATAGTTTTAATTCAAGAATGATCATTCCTGAATAAACAATAAAATATTAATAATTGAATCTATAAACAAACATACGTATCCAAATATATAATACATGAAGCCTCTATTCAATTAATATTTAATTAAACCTAAATTTTGTTTCATTATTAATAAATAGTGCACTATTTTCATAAGTATAATCAGTAAATATATAAATTTTTTGTTTACTAATTTCATCAATCGGCCCTTGATTTTCTAGCTTTTTACTGAGGTAAATCTAGAACAAAATTATTAAAGTATACCATGAGATGGGAATAATAAATTTATTTCATTAAAGATGAGAAAGGATATCATTTCTTCTTAAGGAATCATTTTATTTTAGAGATCATTGAATTAGTTCACTAAGACTTCTCATAATCGGATATATTTTTAATATATATGATCAAAATGATAGGTGATCCAAAAATGGACAAACAAAATACATGAAATTAATTGACCAGTTGGATTAACTATAAATTAAAGATATTTTTAGCCAAAATTTTACTGAATAACCCATTCATAAAATTATCCAACAGCTCATATGGTTACAACGTAGTGAATAAATCCCTAACCCTAGAGGAAAGATTATGTATACCAACTTTATGTGACCGTAGTTGTGACTACAATATTATGAAAGCCTTTGTGGGCTAATGGTCGGGCTCGACATCCACATGGGACCTTCACTCTAGACGGTACTTATGTATGGATTGGGGATCACCCTACTAGCTATGGTATAGTAAGTTGGACTTTGAACAAGGCATTAAGTAGTGGGACTGTATAAAGTCTTATTGATCTCACAAACCTTCTCCCATCATAATAATACATCATTCTAATCCAGATCAGTAGAGAGATCTCATATATTTGTACCTCACTTTTAGTGCATAAAGTGGATATAATAATACTATTGTTAATTTAAATGATCCTTGGAGATCCAGTTTTGGGGGACATTTATGATGAGTTTTTTCCACCAACTATATTACGGGGGTAAACCAAGATTACCCCTATTCTTTCATTAAAATTAATTCATTTGGAGGGAGATTATTTATGCTAGTAATTCGACAAATATATTGATATTAATTTTAGATGTTATGTGTATTGGATTATCATACTAAATGAGAATGAGAATAGACAAGGAGGACTAAGAAGAATACTACCCACATGACATATGAGATCTATGGTGAATATTATCCAATTCAAAAGGAATGTCAGTATGATGATTTTATTGGGAGTTCGCCACATGGATTCACCTATTGGTACTTTTAGGACCATTCATAGAATTTTATAACAACATGTACCTATTATTAGTGAAGAATCCTCAAAATAGGGTATTGTTTTATATGTTTATTATATCATTCCACCTATGGTGTTTTAGTAATATTATCATGTAACTATTGATTCTAGTCAATTATTTCTACCTCCAAGGTCATATAAATAAGGTAATACCGTGTTATAACACATCAATCCCATATAGATGTGTTAGGAATGGATAATAGAATATATGGGGGGTATAGTTTATCAGTGACAACAAAACATGATCTTCAATATTAGACCCTATACATAAGTATAATGTTATTTTAGGCAACACAAACTAAATTATTGAGATATATGATGTATTATAAACTATAATAAAAATGAATTATGTGTTTTTTGAATCCATAAATGGACCACCATTGAAAAATGCAACTAGAAGCTATAATTAATTTTTATATATAAAATCCTTGGGTGATGGTTTTTTGGTGGAGAGTTTCTACAAGACAAATAATATCTTGGGGATATAATATTGTCATATTTGAGTGAAAATATGGCTTTATCTAGAAATAATTTCCAACATCACCACATAGTTTGTGAGTTGAATGACTTCCAATGGTGAAATGAATTTTTTTGTAAATTTTTTTGTGGGAAGAAACAATTATACAGGTTACCCATCATTACTTTGATGTCACTATCATATCGGTGATCTAATTATATAATTTAATTGGATGGACTGAAACTTGTGTAGGATCACTCCAACCCCCAAGAAGATATGACATGAACTCAATGTAGAGGCAATAATTTTTAAGAGGTTAGTACATGTTATGAAACCTTCTAATATCTATTACTATGATTACTCCATTATGTTTAATCATACATTAAAAATATATAATATGAAATTATCTCATTTAAAAACATATGATTTTACATGGTCTAATTATTATGCTATTAGGGGTTGATTTGATTAGCGAATCATATTATAACTACCTAATATATTTAACTAAATTGGTCAGATAAATACACCAATTCACATATCCTATTTTCACTAATGTAATTTTTAATATTCTTTTGTGATATATTTTAGAATAATAAAGGGCTCAATAAAAATAACATTTGTGGAATATTTTGGGAACTGTTGATTTTTGGTTCATGATATAACGTGGTGGATATATTTTAGAAATATGAATATTATACCAAGGGGTATAAATCCATGAAATGGTATCAAAATATATTGGGGTTCTCCCAATTCCACCACCAATTTATCATTCCATTGAGATAACTTTCTAAAAGGTTAAAAAGATGGAGTTGTTAAGGAAATTTATTGTCTGCTTCATTTGGGACCAGTAGGTAAATAATGCATTTTTACACTCTTATCCTGAGTTAATTATTTAAATATATGTTAATTCATTTTATTTTTATACATTCTTAAGATCATAATAGTTTAAAGGGTATCATATTATGAGGATTATATAGTCATTTTTATTCTTGAATGTAAATCTATAGAAGTGATGGAAGGGAATGACAGTGATAGATCAAAGCCACAATAAACCCAAACGCATCAACTAGTTTCTCGATAAATGAAGGCCAATGGATGACATTATAGTGGTTATATATATTTCCATCTATTTTAAATTGGATTATTCCACATTCAATTAGTCTATAAAGGGACACGATTTGTATGAAGATGTTTACCTATTTTAATGGTTTTAGTAACTCAATTTACACCATGTGTATCTATTCATGGAGAATACTCAAGGATTCCTATGGAACATTGACCTCTAATAATAACTCTTCTATAGAGGTTAAAATGGAATTATAGGTGGATGATGCACCTCATTGTAATGTGAGAGAAATTCCATTATAATACCTTCTTTTTTCTCCTTATAGTGGGGTTGATATGGTTTATGAATCCAAATCTCTATTGAATCAATTTGAGTATCCACACCCTCTATTCATTGGTATATTCTCATTTATATTTAATAAAATATTATATATTTGAATTAAAATAGAAATACTATATACAACAATGATTCCAAGTACAACTACTCTCATATCTCAACTGATGGAGCTCATTTACGAATAGACAAATTTTGTGTCATATGAACAAAGAGGTATTGATAATGAAACCAGTAGAAGATATCATATTCATGATTATGTGTTGATACATACAAATAAAAAAAAATTCTCATTGGAAATATCATTATAATTATAGTTTTGGTAGTGGATATAGAAAAATATATCAATAATAATATCTGTTAATACTATTAGTGATCTTAGTGTCCATCTATGAGGTGAAATGTACATAAATTACAAAAAATATTGAATTGTTTTAGAATAATATAAAATACATTTGAAAATAATTCATGACTGTAAACCAAAAATGTTTAGTATCATTAGAGAATATATTTATAATACACATCTTTTATAAGATATCTTAAACTTCTAATACAATCTTCTTACCACATATTACACATCATAGATATATCCTACATATAATCATTTATAATATGATATGGAAATACGGGAAAAAGTATTTGGGAGATTGGTTTATCATTAAGGTTAAACATGGGTGATGATAATCTATGATCATAAGTGATCCTAACATAATCATATGGGTATTATTGAATGAATATGACAAATAATAAAATCCCAAAAAACAACTCATAGACCATTAATAATGATTCAATGTTAAATTCATTTTAATAAAAAATGATTAATAAAGTTATTGGATCAATAATAATTAATAATGATCCATTATATCAAATAATAAAAATAAGACATAATTTTTTTAGAATACTCGAAAGCATGAAAAATAGTTTTCTAATGTATGGATCATTTCTATTACTATCATAGTTTATAGAGTCCCATAGTGAATTTGGTAAAATTTTCAATCCATTTAATGTTATTTCATGAAATATAAATCTATACCCAACACATTAAATATCTATATAATTCCAATTCAAACATAAATAAAATGATATATATGCATATTTATTCAAAAAGATAACAAAAACAATAATCATTTCATCATTTCTTAATGAACTCATGGAAAGAAATTTGGTTTCATGAAAACACTACTAAATAATTATCATCATAAAACACTTATAGAAACAATGTTGATGGTACAGAAAGATAATATCCCTAGTTAATATAAATATTAATTAATGGATGGTGACATTGATGAAAAATAATTTTATGAAGGGATTATAAATATGATATGAAAAAACAAAATTATATATAATTTTAACTTTTTAAATGTATGGTAAATAAAAAAAATTATATATTTATTTTCATTATAAAACCATGGAAATATGTAATATAAACATAAAAAAAATTTCATGATCATATTAATCCCCATTTTTTAGTAAACATTAAAATATATATATTTTTACATCTTTGGGAATAAAATAATCCATCACGAACAAATAATTAATATTCCCTTGTAAAATCTAACTTGAAATTTAAAATATAGTTCAAATTCATTTTAATTTTTTTTATAATTTAAAATAATATTTTTAGACCATTTCATGATTATGTATACGGAATAAAATTATTCTCAACCAAAAGTATGAAATATATTCGATTTTAAATAAAAAATTCATTTGAAAATTTTATGTACAAAAGTGTGGAAAATTGAAGTAATTAAATTAAATTATTCAAACAACTAATAGAGAAACAAATATGGGGTTTAGGAGGTGATGAACATATAATTCCACATAATGGAAATTGAAAAAAAATGATGCCAATAAAAATGTTATTATAACATAAATGCTTACTTAATGCTTAAATTTATAGGCATTTACATCATGTGTAATGAATAAAAAAATAATAAAAATCTAGAATTTAATTTTATTCCAACATATAAAACTAAATATCATTCCCTTATATTTTAAAATTACATATTTGTTATCAAATTCTCATTAAATTTAATTGTATGGTGTGGAATATTATGTTTTCCACATATGGTTTTATTTTTATATTTTACTCCTTGAACCTTGGTTATTGCATTATAATTTTAAGAATTTTATTCATGGTATACAAGTTGTATATATTTATTTTTTATACAATTTAAACCATCCATGTATGTTTGTTTAGAAAAATTAATTATACCACTTTATACAGATTGTAGTCTACATGTACTAACAGATCATTTATTTTTTAATAAATAGAAAAATTGATGGTGGATAATAATTTACCCTTATAGAATATAAATTATACATATAATATCAAATATATTCATTTAATAAATCCATTTAACCATTCCTCAGGGTTAATGATGAAAAATAAATTAAACCACATCATGGAGGTAGTAGTTAGCTTATATTCCTTAGCGATAATTTCGTTTTCACTAAAATTGAATGGATATTAAAAATAATTTTAAATTTAACAAACAAATATGTTGTTGTATTAAGGATACTAATTTTTCTATTTAAATTTTTACTGAATATTGGGTGGGGGTTTAAGGATTAATGAACCATTAAATATGTATATAATGAAAATTACATCTAATTTGGGTATCCTTATTAGTTTTACACCATAATACTTGTTATGTAGTTATTTTAATGATGATAGGACCTTTATGATGTTTAAGAGATATTTCTGAACTTATTTAGGTATATCATGATAGAGATTAGTTTTTAATGTCAAATTATATGTAATGTTATTTTCAACCCTTTTAAAAAAATTATGATTATTATTCTTGGGAATAATAATAAATTTTAAATATAATAATTTTTAATATCATGTTATGGGGCTCTCATTATTTGTAATTAAGAAGCTAAGGTTAAGAGATGTTAAAATACATTGAACCAATAAAATAAATATAATGTTTTGATAAATTATATGTCTTAAACCTTACCTTAACCCATTTCATCATTTACATTGATAACAAAGATTTTTTACTATGGTAACTTATTTAACAATTTCAAAAATTCAAATTTATTATATTAATTTAATTATTATTTATTAAATTTTTAAAAATTTATGAAATTAAATTTAATATAAGTTCCCCTAACTCAAAAAAATGTTCTAGAAAAACTACTTTTCAATAAGAAAAATGAATCTACAGAAAATTCCTTTGTAGAATTGATCTACGTGAAATTTATTATATTTTGTGTAAATAGATATTAATGAATTTAAAATAAATCCATATCTGAATTGATCGATATGAAAAATAAGTTAATGGTAGTTTTATATAGTGGTTTTTAGTAGATTAAAATATAACCTAGGTTCGAGACTGTCGAGTATCTATTTCCAAATTCAACATAATATTTTTAAAGGATTTTTTTTTATTTCTTAAACACATTTACTTGATCCCATGGTTAAATATACATTTATTCCATTCTTATATAATAAGTATCCCATAATCTATATGGTATTTATAAAATCTATATTTTCATATTTAACATATAAATCAATCATTCCAATAAAATATTCAAAAACAACTTTATGAAAATTTTGATTACTGAACAATAAATCAAAATAAAATTTATGTATATTATAAAATTAATATTTATTAATTTCACTTTATGAGAAGAATATAATATATATAATAAACAATATTTTTTAAAAAAAATTGAGTTTAGGTTTATCAGTGATTAATTAGAGTTTTAATTATTAGAATAACATAATTTACTATTATAATTACATTTCATTTAATAATATCTTTGTATATTCCAATTTTTATTAATAAAAATAAATGCATACATTAGTTAGGGGTTTGGTTTTTCACAAGTTATCGAACTCATCAATTTTTTAAAAGAAATATATATTCCAAAATCATGGGGGTGATGAAATATAATGCACTTATAACTATTTTTCCACTAAACAAATTCAATTTCGATTAACAGATGATGAATCATGAACCTCATTAGATCCTCATGATCTCACATACATTCTGAAAACATTTGGGTTCTTTAAAAAAATTAGCCATTTCAGTGTCCTTTTTTCTAAAAAACATTAACTTCTTGATCAAGACTATCAACTGTCATTATTCGAATGAAATATCATAATTCGGTGGTAAAATATATGAGTTTTGAATATGTGATGGACAATATTTATTTCACCTTAAAAAATAATGCATTGAACATATCATGAAACTCGGTGAGTTTCAGGGAAAGAAAAAAAATGAGATTCACTTTTGATATGACCCAAAATATCAATGGGAACAATATATATGGGGAAGTTCTTCCCATTAATTCTATGATGGATAACATTATTACAAGGATATATTCTATGGAATAGAATGTCAATACTATGAACTCTATATATAATTGATTATTTTCAATAAATGATTCATGTTAACTCTGATATATCGAAATATGTTTATAAATGGCTCTAATCATCTATACTATATCCCCATCTAGTAAATCTAACAATAGAATATATTATAAAACAATATCCTATCATGTTGTTGTAAAAAACTTCATTCTATATAGGGATTCAAATGGATACATATAAATTCTTGAGTAAAAGTTATTATAGTATGAAATTTAGACTATGGACGTTTTTGATCCCAACCACCATTAAAAACAATAAGGAAATATATTTACATATATTATAGTGTATAAATGGTCATCCTAGACTGAAAATGTATCAGAGGATGATATACATTGACGAAGATTAAATCGATATTCAATTCTTGATTATTAATTCTTAATATATTCATTGTAAGGAAATGATCTTAATCAAATATGATTAAATTTTTTACTCTAGTAAAACAATACACTTTATTAATTTATATTATTTTATATTTATCAATAAACGACATTTCCCTTATAGAAATTAAATATGTTAACTTTATAAGGTAATTAATTACAAATAAAATGGTCATATTTTCTTATGATGTGTTGGTAAATCCTTAGATTAAATTTGTGGTGTTGTTATCCCATTACCATAATGGGTTGGGTAATGGTTATTTTGTCTACTTTTATATTTAATGTTTTTACATGACATTATAACATAGAATGCATTGAGATATATGTAATCCAAAGTAACCCCTTCTGTATTTTCACACCAAATATACTCATTGATATATCAATAAATTATTATGTATATATGACTGATAGTGTATGATGGGGTTTCTTTTATCCAAGGGATACATCTTCAATTATAGTATTTGAGAGAGACATATTAGATTATATATTCCTATCATCCTATCATGATCAAGGATGAACTTTTAAACATTATTTATCTTCTTTAGTAGCACCACATCTTCATTATGTGCCACATTAATCATCACATGGATTTATGGTTGATCATTAATTGAATAAAGATGGGATTTATCCCATTACATCGTGATTTAAAGGTCCATACACTATAAATACATATGTATTAGATCATTTTAAATATTTATCATTGAAAATCATGAATGAACCTTCTAAATCCAAGAATTATCCACCTTGTTCACCTCCCCATTATTGTAATGTGTTGAGTAGTCATAATATTTTATCAACTTCTACTATCACCATTGTAATATATTTAACTCATCTATGTGAATATGTAATTCCATCATTTATGACTAGTATATATATCACATCATTAAATATAAGGACAATGAAATCATATTTTTAATGAAAAATTTACCACTTCCATCTCTATATCATGAGTTCGGTAATTTTGATCATTAACCATTAATTTTACTGATTAATATGATAAATGATTACATTTTTGTATAACAACACATCATGGTATCTTTTTTATGAATCAAATTATATAAAACATCCATGTCCATTGTTGGGTATTGTGATCACAACTTAATAATCAAATTTGTCTCCAATTCCTTGAAATTTTCACTCATATTCAATTATGAAAAATAAAATTACACATCTTTCTCACTAATATTATTATTGGATTTCATATATAAGAGAATATTATACCATATAATAAATAGTATTTATTAAATCCAAGAAAACATTTTATCTTAACGACAACAATTAGTTTGAGTCAAAGTTCAATAACATATATCTTTAAAGGATCCACGGATACACCCTCTCTTCAACATTCCTCACCTAAGAGTGATTCGTTTTATTTCACTAATTCACATTTTCAAAATTTCACATATAAAGATTCCTAGAAAAATTTATTTATGAAAATACATATATGATTTTCATGTTGTCATATTAACATATTATATTTGAGAATATCATCTATAAATATTAATATAATATGATCAAATTAATTAATGCAAACTCTATTCATTTATTAGATGAGGATATTAGGGATATTATATGTCTAAATGTAATTAATAAAACATAATAGTTATAATACATTTATTGGAATGAATCCTTGACTGTATCCACTCTTTTGATCTATTACTAATAATATCCAGATCAAAGATCTTTATCAATAATTATTCATCTCTACATATATGAGCCAAAAGTCATCAATATAGTGTATGTGATATATTTTCATGAGATTAATTTTGTTAAATTATCCATAGTAATTGAAAATGTGCATTGGACCATCCTTCTTCTTAATTATAAGCACATTCAGACCACATCAAAATGAACTTGGGTGTATGAATCTATTTTCTATATTCTCTTATAGTTTCTTTATTAATTTTGGAATATCAATTGGGTCCATCATATAAGTATTAATTGAAATATTTATATCATCGTGTACTAGTTCTATTTTAAACCAAACATATTTATTCATTGGAAAATTAAAGTCCATTTTGAATATAAATAGTCATATTCATGAAGAAAATGTTCATCTTTAAATTTAAGATTCTCCCAAACATTTGAGAAGAATACCCCTAATGAATACATATGAAGACATATTTAATAGAAGCAATTTATAATGGAGGTTCATGTTCATCCCCATAATGATAGATGATCCCATGTTGATTTATTATATGAATTACGACATTCATTCCTTAGAAATTGATAGGGGATATAAATTCTGATTTTAAATTGGTTTCCAAATCACATAAAATTTTATTATAGGAAAAATAGTAATTTTTTCGGGAATCTCATTCCCACAAACATCTATAAGAGATGAGATATTATCTTTGGTTGAAATAATCATACTATGAGAAATTTTCACTAATAAATCAATTTATATATGTAGTGTTGGTGAGGTGATACTCCTATAAATTTATTTAGATAGAAAAGAGTTGTTATAAACATAACCAAATATGATATTTTTTATTCTATAGTGTATTGTTAGTGCACAATTCTCCATATCATTTTCGTATCTTCCTTCTATAGTTGGGATTATATAATCGTACCTTTTCTCCTTCTTGTTAGGGAATTTGTTGATATTTAGTTTCATCATTAAATAAATTCATTTGTGTAATGTATATACTTCATGAAATATCATAATTAGAGTTTGGGTTGTCTATTTGGATGACCTTTTACTACCCATTGATCAACCTCTTCATGTATCTTAGACATTCATTTACAATATACCCCCTTTATTTAAAAGTAAAACATTTGACAAGTCCCTTACGAAACCAAACCCCATTTTTCATTCCACATTTTTATCATTATATGGGGATAATTTTTTATCCAAATGTTTTATTATCATAATTTCCTTGAAATTTTTTATTTATCTTATTATCCCCAAAACCATTTTGATAATCTTAGTATCCAACCTTCATTTTTAATATGAGGGAAAATTATAAAAAATCATAGCTACAAAATCAAATAAAACTAATTACTTTATGTTATATTTTCTTATAAAACTATAGAAATGATCAATTTTTCATTTATCGTTGATACTAAATCCATAAACATACCATGGATGTATGGTAAAATTTTCCTCATATGCAAAAAATGAATCATCATCCTTTAATTTCATTTCATAGAATTCTCTATCCTTTTTAGAGTGAGTATTTTATGGAAAATACATACTAAAAATAAAATTATAAACAATTAAAATTTCATGGAGTTAGATTTATCCCCATTCATCATTATATAAAAAAGATTCAACCATTGAAAAAGTTTAACTTCTAAAAGATACCTAAGAAAAATTACCACTTCATGGGATAATCACTGAAGAATAAAAGTGTTTTTATATAACATTGATTTTATTCTCAATAATAAGATTATTAGTGGTCACATTTAATAAGGTTGGATATTTAAAAATAAAATAATAAATATTTATTTGTTCATTTCGTTGGTAGTCTAGATGTTCATAATGAAACTTGTCAACATCGGTATATTTATAGAATAGGGTAATGATATCCATAAGATTTTGTATTCTAGTTCCTATTCCTTTTAGTTTCTCATGTGCATGATCATTTCATTGGTCATTTCATTCATTGTTCAAAAGATTTTACCAGGTTAAATCCATTTAGTAAAACAAAAAAATTATATTAACTATGAAGAATAAATAATTAGAGTGAATAATAATAGGATATAGAAAACATTTTATATTAGGTCATAAAATATGAAACCTTATTTTCAACCTATGACATTATATGAGTCAATAAAATATATATTCAAATATACCATAGTAGTTCATAAATAGACTAATAATTAAGAAAATTTGATCCCTCAATAGTGTCACATCTGTTATGGTGTTAGGACTCTTTTTTAAGATGATGGAAAAGAACAATTTAATACCCAACTATATTTTGTGGTTATTAACCCATGTTCTGTTTATTCTAGAGCCTATATTAACTATTTAACTTTAAACAAGGATTCTATTTCTACCAAACCACCAACTCTATACATTAAAAAATGTGATGGTATTTCCTATATTTATACTTATATGTGTGGTTAAAAATATGGTTTTATGATCCTAATATAAATTATAACATAACCATATTTTGATAAAAATTTATTTTACTTTAGCATCACATTATTAAATATTAAATCATGATGGATTAATATCCAATACATCTCATAATTATACATTCTCTATAACCATAAATTCTTATTTTCAATTAATACTATATACATAATCAACTTGTTTTGATATATATTCTACATATAAAACAATATTATTCACAAATAATACCATTCATAGATATGTTCTACATGAAACCCCTCTTCATAACCCGGGGAAATGGTATTATAATAAATTGGAAATCTTATGCACAATAAGTGTGAAGATGTGAGATTCCAATTGAAGATCATATGTGTGGATAATTTAAGTAAAAGGGTGTCATAACATTATCAGACGTTCAAAAAAATCATTGAATTCAATGTCTTTATGTCATTACATTTTGAATTAGGGTTTTTAAAAATTAATAACATTACTCATAAGAGTAATTAATCATAAATAATCAATCATTGTCCATGAGATTATATCTGAAGAATAAAACACAAGTTGTGGCAAAAATGAGAATATAAAATTATTTTTGTAGTTAAGGATCACTACAAAGATAATAATAGTATAGAGATATGAATAATGAATTGTGATCTTTCCCGATTCCCAAAAATTTTGTGGGTAAAGTCCCATAGTGGATTATGTTCACTCTCTGTTCCATTTAATATTATAGCATGAGTTATAAATATTTACCCAATAGATTAGTGCAATATGTATTTCCATTTCCACACTTCACATCAATTAAAGAATAAATATATTTTCCTATATATCATAAAACCTTCATTGATTCATAATATATTTATTAACTCATGGGAACAAAATGGGTTTCATGAAAACATCATTAAAATAGAGTCATCATAACTCATAGAAATAAATAATGTTAATTGTACTATAAGATAACATATTTAGTGGATCAAACATATCCTTTAGTTAATTTGGAATCAATGAAATATTATTTTATATATGATGAAAAATAGATTGAATAAGTAATAATTATAAAAAAAATTAGAATTTTGTTTGGAAAAAAATAAATAACTATCAAATTCTCCAAGAAAACATTTCAAAACTAAAAAATAATAGATAAATTAGATTATAATTTTCTTTTTAAAACCATATAAACATGTAAATAACACAAAAAAACAAATAATGGTCATCGTGGTGGGAAAATATAATCATTTATTAAAAATTAAAAATGAATCTCTTCAATTTTTTTGAAAATTAAAATATAACTCATAAAAAATTCATACTACATATTGATTTATAATACTATTTAATGAATTTGAAATAAATTTCATAATTTTATTTCACAATTATTATATAATTTTAAATTTTTCTCTACAAACATTTTAATTAATGTGTGCATGTCATAAAAAATATTGACATGATGGAAGAAATATGGTCGGCTTTCCGTAAAATAAAATTTAATGTTTTTGAGAACCAAAGTGGGGGAAAATTGAATGATTGATTAAAACCCATAGAAATAACCAAAATATAATAAGAATACAATATTTTGGACTTTAAGAACATATTTTTTATTTAGTGTAAATATCATAAAAAAAATAATCCAGATAGGAAATTGGTATAATATCTTAAACACTTACCTCATGTTTCGACATGCTTCGAATGAAAATGAAAATTCTTTAATATAAAATTTTGCACAACATACACATATAATGTAACCTTATTCACATTCATAATACTATATATCATTTTATTAAATTTTAAAATTACTAATTTATTTTAAATTTCTTCTTAAAATCAAAATTATTGAGAAAAATATTATGTGGTATATATATTATTTAATCTAATAATTCTTGTACTTTAATAATGTAAAATGTTTCTTCATATCCAAAATCATATAATGTAATTAATCTAATTTTATTTTATTATATAATTATTTAGAACTGAACATTTATGGTAGTGATTAATAATTATTTACCTCACATTCTAAAGATGGTAGTCTACATGTACGCATGAGACTGTATTTTTTTAAAAAATGCCAATAAATGAATGATAAGAATTGATTAAATTTACAAAAACATATTTATATAATAAATATAATACATATTAATTAAATCCATCTATATATATCCCTATGAAGTGTTGATGAAAAATGTATTACATAACTTCGTGGTGTTGGTTGTCTATCCCTATGAAGTGTTGATGAAAAATGTAAAACATTTTATTTACAACATATACCTTCTTAAATTAGTCATTATTGATACCTAGACCTCTAGGATGTAGATAAAAGAGTTTGGAAGTCATTTGGGAATATAGCGGTCAACATAAGGGGATGAATTTTGGTGAAAAGGTGAATATAGGAGATGAAATTTTATTACGAAAAAGGAAGTTGAAATTATAAAAAATGTGTGGAATAATGATCTAAAAACAGAATCCATTTTATTATATGAAATTAATAATTTTATAATATTTAACATCAATAAAATTACAAAAAAAATATGAAAATAAGTTATTTGAAACAAAACACTTTTACAATATTAATAAATAATCTAATCATAAATCTAGTATATGAATGATCTCTATGAAATTTATTTCATAATGGATAAATAAATAATATTTTTTGCGACCCGAAAATCAATCATTAAATTAATTGATCATTTTGAATAATTTAATAATTGAAATGGACTAAAAAAAATTTTATAAGAAAAAAATATAACTCTAGTTATAAAAATACCATCATGGGTTTAGAAAATCATCATAATAATTCTAAATTATTTATTTCACCACATAAAATTATCATTTTTTGAATAAAATGGTTTCATATTTATTAAATTTATAAGAGTTTCCATATTAATAAGTGTTCCTTTATGTCATAATTATTTCAGAAAATTCTCCATATTTTTAACCTTTTTATTTTAAACAATTCACCTAAAAATTAAACTATTCAATAAAAATATGAAAAAATCCCCAGAAGATATTTTTCGTTGACTAAATTAAAAAAATATTGTTAAGTTGTCAAAATAAATTTTAGAAATATAGAACCATTACAATTAAATAATAAATTAATAATATACAATAAAAACAAGGTTTTTAAATGAAAAAATTATATACCATAGTGAATAATTAATGTAGTACTTATTATAATTAAATGATTGTTTTTACTCATTTTATTTCAATTAATTTTATCATAAGAGTTTTGTCTTTCTATTTTAAAAAATAAATATTTTGTTTAGTTTTGTTTTGAGTGCATTCAAACTATCATAGACATCAAATATATTTTATTTGAAAGCATATTCTAAAATATTGGGGTGCTACAAGCTGAATCACCTACAACACATAGTTTCTTGTCTATGATTTTTTGTGCATGATTATTTTGTATTTCATTCTAGATTCAAAGAGATTATTTCTTCTTCAGTGTGATAAAATAGGATCTAATTAACATATTCAGTAACATAAAATTCAAACAAGTCTGTTAATCTCATAACAACAACTTTTCATATGAATGGTAATCATGTAGTGGTGTATTTAATGTAGAATAACAAGTTAAATGGTTGGAGAGAGTTGATGGATAATTTTCATGAAGAACATTTCAAAATGTGTCAACATATTTTTACTACTGTGATGGATGGGTAAGATCATTTATATCTAGTTTTAGAGGCCTAAATGGTACTGATGAATTCTTATATAATGGAAAAGGAACTGTAACCTTAAATTGTGGAAAAAAGGACACACTGGAAAACTCTGTGAAGATATAAATTAAATAGGGTATGTGATGATTCAACATCAAGAATCTATTTAGTGTGCTCCGTAATAGTATTCAAATTTATACATCTATTTTTATATGATGATAGACACAAAAAACGTGGAATTATACTCTGCCTTTTGTGATATTGAATGGAGGAAACACTTCTAACATAAATTTAATTGAAATTAATGAATTTCCAATGACATAAAATATTAAATCATAATTAATTGAGAACCTCAATAAAATTAACATCACAATAAATAAATCCACATTAATATTAAATAATAATGGGTATAATCATACTTGATGTCAAGATATAAGAGTAAAAAATGAAACACATTAGGAATTCCACTATATTCTAAACTGATATCCTCAAACATATATAGAAAGGATAGGAGTGGTTGTGTATATGTTCCAGTATCATATGTTAGGGATGGTCTATTGGAAAATTATATTATGATTTTTTTCTTTTACTAAGAATCTACACATAGTAGGATATAGATTAGCCAATGATAATAGTAATTATTCTTTCACTGTATTATTTTTTCATCTATTTAGATAAAAAATATGGATTCCTCCTAGTCATTACTCTTGGATGGGTATATGTGGATTTGATATGGCAGAATATTCATCGTCACTGTATACTAAAGAAAATCCATTCATATACATGGGTTACGAGTCACATATTTTAATGAAAATCATTAGATATATAATCCATGATGAATATTTAAATTCTTAAAGGGGCTTATGTACACCAATAATAACATATCTATGTATTTGAAATAGGTATTATTGATCAATATAAGAGTGAAATAGGAAGATGCATTGATATTTTTATATATATAAGGAATTAATGAGCTGGAAATTGGATTTTTAGGGCAATAAGGTAGACCACATGAGATTTTACAATTTATTACAAATGTAAATGTTTCATAAACCTCTACTCAGGGAGGTTCAATGGGAAGAAAATCATCCTTCTATTAGAAACCCTTTTATTAGTTTTCATCATAATATGATTTGTGTCATTTAGTTTTTTGTACACCTGATATTCATTTGACATGTGACGTTTGTTCATAGTGAGTTGAATTATTTCTTGGTATCCCTCCTCGGTTTTCAACTAGTTGAGGTTTATGTATCCTTCCATTAGAATTTTATTGTTTTACGAGTCAGATTAATAAATATGGTGATTAACATAAAATATATTTGGTGAAAAACTATTGTAGTTTATCTAGTACTAAGTGTGAGATAAATATAACATGAATGAACCACTCAATATAGCTAATATTCTAAACCTCATTGGCAAATCTGTTCAATTTATTGTCATTGTGATTATAATGTTTTGTCCAGCTATATAGAGTCATGTTTTGAGGGGAAAAATATTCATGAATATGATTAAATAATATAACATTAAAAAATGAGTATGATACGAAGATAGATGACATAGAGGGCATATAATCCTCATCATAAGTGTTATTATTGGATATTTACATCATAACATATGATATGTGAATTGATTGATGTTGGGGTTGAACATGTATGAAGGTGATAGACATTGGCCAAATTTTAATTTCGGATCCTAAATAATCATTATTAAATATGTACATTTAATGAAATTATCAACTAGATAACATATTTTAGTAGGAAGTTGTGATAAACATGGATGTATGAATATGATTTCCAAAACATGTATCCCTTGGAGTTGAATACACTCATAAACAATAATCATGAAATGTTTATATTTATTTAATAACTTCATGAATTCTATATTCTCATAGAAAAAATGACATAAATAAAGATATAATGAATCTTGTAGGATATCCCTACATGTAATGAAGACATTATCAGGGTGATAGGATATAAAATAAGTCATCCCAAAATTCATGCAGGTCCTAGAGCCATATGTTCTTCTACAACATACTTCTGAATTGGTGGGTCCTATGTTAAGAAATTTACTTTTTCAGGGCCCATTTGGTATACCCCACAATAATAATATATTGATCTATATATTTTCTCTTTTCTTAATTCGTCAAATGGGGTGAGTAAGTTGGTAGAGACTTGAATTTTTATCCAGAATCCTTTTATGGATTTTCTAGCTAAAATGAATTTTCAACTCTTTCATTTGTGGATTGAGGAATATAACTTATTCCATGTATTATTGGGATTTGTATTCATGCATCTTTGGATAAATATTGTTGGAATTTATGGACCTGAATCATTGATTAGTTTTTAATACTGATTAATTTTAGAAAATTTATTCTATATTTTTTTGCACTATAAAATCGAATATAATTTAAAGAATATTATTTGGGGGTAAAGATCATACACCATTTACCAAATTTATCTAGAGTTTATGTGAGTAAATATATAACCAATGGGTGTGATTATATATCAAGCCATAGAGAATGTAAACTGAATCATGGATAGAGGTCCCACTACTAGTGCATAACATCTGATATATCGGTTCATGTATTTTAAGGTAATGGTTGTAACATCCAATATTTTAAAAATGAATCACTATGTTTGATAATGTACATGATATATGAAATTGATCTTAAATGAACAATTATATATTTATATTTAACATGGTAGTCCTCAAATAATAGTTATAAATGGGGAATGGAAATTATTGTATAAATTATTGAAAAATTCTTCCTACATGAATATTTAATTAATTATTTGTTGAAAAATTAAAAATATATAAAAGAAATATTGATATGAAAAACTATTTAATTTTACAATTTTATTTTATAACTATAAAATATTCAGTATTTTGGATTATATTAAGGAAATTTTATATAATATATTTAATGTAATGGTAAAAATTTATATTATAATTGTTCTAGACATTAAATATGATCAACTAATATTGTATTTATAAAAAATTATTTTTTTTCAAAAGATGGTTTTCCACCTTTTGTTGGAAAACATTTTTTAAATCAATATTTTGATAATTTTACATATCGTATTTGAAAAAATAGTCATTTTATTGGAAATAGGAATATAAAAATTTAATTTAGTTAATTTTTATTATATTCTGTAAAATGTTTCATGGATTGATGAATAGTAAAAAATAATGTATTTTAATTAAAAAATAAGTTTTCATCAAATTTAATTTATTGTTTAATTATATATTTGGTTTATTTTAAATTATAATTATATCAATTTTTTAAAAATTTAATCATATTTAGGTCATAGAAATCATTTTCACATTGAATATAGATATACAACCATTTCAATCTTTTGATTGTTTTCACATTGAAAACCATTTTTCAAGTTCCATTAATGATTTTAATTTTTAATTAATTATAGTCATTTTTCTGTCTTGAATTTCAAAATATTGATCAATAATTTTTAATCAGAAGATCCAAATTTATTAAATATTTTCCTATTATTTGTGGACAATATATATAGTAACATTAGTAATTTTTTTAATTACCCCATTTAGGGGTAAATCATGTAATTAAGTATAAATATATTATAATAAATATTATATAATTACCCAAACACATGGCCTAATTTTATAGTATGAGTATTATTTACCCCTATGAATTAATGTATCGATTAGGACTCCATTTATGTCCATTTTGATGAGAATATAACTACTATAATATTATATTCAACAAGAAGTAAATTTTTAATACGTATTTTTAACTAGTGAATATTTTTTATATTGATGTGATATAAGAGATATGTTTGACTATAAAAATTATTTCTAAATCTAAAACGCTTATATTCAAAATCATAATTTATTATTAATTTTTATTAAATAAATAATTTAATTAAAGTATTTTACATTGATGATGAAGTTGCTGATTTATTAAAGGAAATATCAAATATATGATATTAGAAATACTAAAATAAATATAATTTCATATAATTAATATCATCCACCTAATTTATAGTTTAATTTTATAGGTTAGTGGATTAGTTAAATGATTTTATAAATATATAATGTTATTATGTTTTTCATAAACATTCATGAAATAAATAGTATTAAAATTGACATTAATTATATTTTAAAATAATGTTTTTTATTAGATGATATAATATTCATAAAAATAAAATATTTGGAAAACTAAACAAGATAACTCCCAAAATTTTATCATTAACTCATTTTTTGTGATTTTAATATTAATACTATTAACCCTCAAATTGTAAATTAAATGATATCATGTTAAGTATTAAGAAGGATAAATAAGGGATAAAAATATAAGGACTAAAAATTGGTCAATACTCAACTAAATATAATTTTATTATAGTATTTTGATGCATGGTCATACAATCATATAACATAATATTTTATAATCAATTTAAATTATGAAATTATAATATATTAATTCATTATTATGATGATCTCCCAGAGTGCCCCTCCCGTCTCTTATAAAAGGGAACCTCCTCTTCTCAATTCCTCATGCATCAAAAAAAATTTAGTTCTATCAGTATATATCTAGATCCCTTCATCAAATCTATCACATGATTCAGGATATTTTGGTTTAGTCATAACAACATCCTTATAGCTGTTAGTGTGTTAATCATAAGAGATTTACGGATGAAAATTGATTGTTTTTAATTAAGTGTTTATATTTTATTTCTTCCTCTACATCATTGAAATATTATGAATCGATGATTAAATAATCAATCACAAATCCAAAATATATGGATGTGTTATATTTCACATATCATCACAAAAATCCATCTCCACTTCCATTAAATGAGAAATGAATTATCCTTCATGCGTATAGTGAAAAAACACCTCGCAAACCGATATAATTCATTTTCATCACATTTTCACAATAATTTTTATAAAGATGGAATAAAAATTTAATATTCATGAATTATTACTAATTTTTAACATATTATTTATTATTTACATTATTTCATTTCAACGAACATGAAAATGATAACTCCATTCATACCTATGTGTGAAATATCACATCCACAAAGTGATGTTATTACTTATTTATCACCACAACATATGGTTGATATATATTTTTATATTTAAATAATTAATATGATATTAATTATATTATCATAATTTTTGTTGTATAAAATGATACTTACCTTATTTCAATAATGATCATTGAAAAATGAAAACGTTACATATGAGTATGTACGGCTTACCATCTCCATTATTGTTACATATATCAATTTTAATATAAATATTTATGAAATTGAATTGATAGTATAATTGATTTATAAATTAAATTTTAATTAAATTAATATTACTCTATATATGATGGACTTATGATAACTTTTATCGTTGACATCATATCAAATTCATTAGAAACTCAAGTACTGAATATCGTCAGAACATCCAAAATGAGAATTAATATTTAGGTAATTATTACAACATGATATCATGGTAATAAATGATATAAAAAATAATATTATAATTAAAATGATCATGATGAAAGAAAATTATAAACAAAAGTTTATTATTCTAGAATCAAATTGAAATACATGAAAAATAGAAACTATGTACAAGTTTATTTTAATAAAATATTATTTTAAATGTTTAAATGTTTATTCTTATAATTCATTATCTTTCCTGTCCATATTTAAAAACGGTTTTATTAATTTTTTTAAAATTCTATGAATGTTTTACAATGAATTTTTTTGTATCAATAAAACATTTAAAATTGTTATGGGGCATTTTGACTTGAAAATAACATTTTAAATGTTTATATTTCTTTTGAAAATTGATTGATTATTTCTATAACATGATATGTTTTCTTACGAGTGAAAATAAAATTTTAAGAGTGACATGTTAAATGTTACCTAATTTCATGTGTTATGAATATACAATGGTAGTTGTAAATATTATGAGTTGTTACATGATAAAAAGTAGAGACCCAAATCATGGCGTACATGGACATTAAAGTACTTTTACAGAATAATTAATACATAACAAAAACCAACACACAAGGACCGTACTAGTTTAGTGTCTTTGGAAACTCGGAACATAATCATTTAATCATGGGGAAAGATCTTCAACATCTCCCATAAAGATCATCCCATTTTGTTTTCTTACTTAAAACAATTCTTTATATCTTGGGCTAAATAAAACATATAAAGGGTGAGCTCAAATTCTCTGTAAGGGTAAGCATGTATAAAATAAAACAAATCATATACATTTGAACTTAAAAAATAAACATGATGTTTGAACATCAAAATCATGAGTTGTGAAATAAATCTTTGCAGTAAGTTAGGCATAGATCATAATGGAACATCAATCATGATAAAATATTATGTGAATAAAACATTTAATTGTGGAAAACCATTAAGAACATGATATGATTTTGATATTAGCCAATACTTTGCTTCCAAAACAATCTTAGTGGACAAAGACCCTTTCTGAATCGAGGTCACTCCTTGTTCTAGTCCTGTATCACTGAACCAGATTAACATACCATTCCAGCCATTTATATCTCATGATATATAAATATTTACCCAATGAATTGGAGGGAGATATAGGTCCCACCCATCTCATAATGAAGTAATTCTTACTTGTGCCACAACATAAACATAAATCATTCATCATAACCCAATGAATAAAATAGGATTCATAAACATCATCCCATCATAACATAACCCATATAAAATAAATGGATATAATTTCATCATATGAAAAGAGAAACCATGTAAATCATAGAGACATAAAACATGAAACTTACACATATGAAATAATTTCATCTTAGATGGAAAATGGTTTTGAAAAAACACTTGAAATGAATTCTTGAGGAAAATATCATTTCTTCTTCAAATAATTTTCTTTTCAAAATATGAAATGAAATTTTAAAAGAAAAGTATTTTTTTTAAAATAATCATGAAATATTGTAGAGGATGATTTATTTAAAAAGGTGTTATGATATCTTAAAAAACTTGTTGATGCCGTATAAATTAAAAAACAATCTCCTCATACTTTTTTCGAAAAAGTCAAAAAGTTCCTCGTATTGTAAACAAAAGAAATATTCCTTTAATAACATGTGGTAAAAGTAAAAAAATGGTAAAAAGATATTTAAACATACATAATAACACTTTTAGAAAACATGGACATGGACGATAACAATAACCCCAGAAAATACTTACGAATAAACAATCTCGGATAAGAATGAGATTGGAATAATTATCCCTTACCTTCAGTCTGATATGCTTCGTACGTATCCGAATCTCCTGTATAATGATTTAAATAATTTTATTGACTTGTTAAGGAATCATATTCATTATTATGATATCATATATGGTTCAATTGGGATGTTATATTACCCGTTCGTTTGTAAATTCCATGTTAAAGCAGCATTTTGGGTAAAATCGTTTTAGTTATTGTACGTGTTTTGACTTATTGTTCTTTATATTATTATTACTTATATCATGATCTAATTACTTCCAGAATTTAAATCATGATATATATATCATATATATTCAGTATATATATATAATTATATATTTATATATAATATAGATAAATGAAATGAAATACACCGTTCATTGAGACGGTAGGCCGTACGTACGCATTAACACCGTTTTCCTTTCCTTATTTACTTGAATGGAATTAAGTAGATGAAATATATATATATATATATATATCCATTAGGTTTATAATGTCATATATTTCATTATTATTCATTATATATACTTTATAATCATTCTTGAGTGGTTAACATGGAGAATAAATCACATCGCGTCGTGGAGACGGTAATTCGTACGTACGCACGAGCGATGATTTCGTTCCCATAATTATTGAATTGAATCGGAGATGATTATATTATGTATCAAAATCATTATTATGATATAATAACCATATATAGTTATTATTTACACCATTATAGCAATCCATGTTAGGTGGTGGTGGAAACCAGATTACACCATGGCGTGGAGACGGTATTCCGTACGTACGCACGCACGGTGATTTCATTTTCCATTCGATGGATAGAAGATTAAATAGGGTTGTTTCATATTTTTAATAAAATATCAGTATATGAGTGATACTTATGTTATTATTTTATGATGAAAAAAATAAAGAAGAATAAGTATACGAAGAAATAAATTGGAAAGAATCGGTAAATGATATTACCTCTTCTTTGACGCGCCTCTTCTTAACCTCCACTTAAGGCACTAGAGTTGATCTTTTGAGGAGACCAGAACCTATATAATTATTCTAGGGAAGTTTAGAAGGCAAATTTTCAGGGGTTGGTCGAGCTTGAAAGCTCAAAATTGTGTAAAGACAATAGAGAGTAGGTGCCCTTTTATATGGGAGGAGAGGGGCACCTTAGGAAAAACATAAAATATTTTTTTTATAATAAAGAAATATTCAGTCTATAATAGCTCCAAATTGATTTATTTTTAAACTAAAGTGGGGATGGGTCTAAATCTTCTCCACAAATATGTTTTAGACATGTTTAGGTTACTATTTTAAGCTTATCATTTAGATTTAACTCTAAGTTAAATAATTTAACTTTTACCGTGTATTCTTGTTTTCTTACACTATATAGTTAATAAACTTACTATAACAAGCCAAAAGAACCCAAATTGGTTCATTATTAATATATATAAGTTTATCTAAGTCATTTTGTGGATCCTTAGATTTTTTGGAGTTGAATAACAATTAATAATATAAAATTTGTTTTAAAAACTATTTTATGACACTATTTGGTAATTGATTTTTCTAAAAATTATAACAGCATGATTAGTTAGAAAAAAGATACTTAAATCACTAATAACGTGTAATATTAACCTATAAAATTGTTGAAATTCATAAAAAGTCTCAAATTAAATTTATTTGTGTATTTATAATATCAATTATGTTAATATTTCATTAATAAGGTAATTACTGCATCATCATATTGTCATAAATAAATTATATGATTTAATGTCTAAAAACTATAAATAAAATACCATTATGTAGGAAATATTCTTATATTTTTAATGAATATTTATAGTTGAAATTATCTTATATATAAATTTATATTAAAAATGTTTTAGTTATTAAACATTGATTTTAACTCTTTTAACTCTTTTTTAAATAAAATAATAATACGTGTCCTAATATAATCCAAGTGGACCTATAGAGTAATCTTTTATTCCTAGGGTTGTTTTTTGTTGAATTACATGTGTCCCATAGAATTAGGACATGTTTTAGGGTAATAATAATATCATTTTTACCCTTAATTACCATATTTACTTTTAATCATTGTATATAAAAGTAAAAAAGTTAACATTCACCAAAAATTATTTTTATGTTATTGAACCACATTTTACTCCTTGATATTAACTGTTCCTCTAAGATTTTCGAAATTAAACTCACAGAACCGGTAAATTGTAGTTTTATGTAATTTTTTAAATACTCCTAGGAGGTGGGTAAAAGACGGTGAGAAGTCCAATAATATATTTATATATCTAAAATTATTATAAAATGACTCCAATGAATTAAATTGAACATATATAGGTATTATGTATCAATTTATACCTAAAATAAATTTAAATAAAATAATTAATTATTTAAATAAAAATTCGGTTTTTAAATAGTAACCTCATGTTTTCACTATTCATCAAAAATTGAAAGTTTATAGAAAAATACCCAAAATTCACCTTAAGATAATTTTGATATTCCGAATCCAAAAATAAAGTACATTTTGAAATAAAATATTTATAAAATTTTAAAAAGTGGGTATTACTATTCATAATGGCTAGTTCATAATAATATTATAATAATATATCATTTAGTGAAACTCGATATTGCGTACTACACACGCTATCGAATAGTTCTTGATTGTGTGTAATGCAAGCCAAGTCAGGGCTGCCTATAGTGAAAGCTCTGTTTGGTGTTGCGTATAACATAATCAAAACTTATTTCATTTATATATTAAACAAAATCAATACCTAATGTTGCATAGAATAATTTCTATAAAACGAACTTCAAATTCTCTATAACACAAGCCAAGAATAGTGTTTCGTATACTGTAAGCTAAAACAGTGTTTTGTATAGCACAAGCTAATTTTGGTGTAGCATAAAACACATGACATCAATGAAATTAAACAGAATAATTCTCATAAAATCTCGGGTTGTTACATTCTACCCCCCTTAAAATGAATTTCACCCTCCAAATTCGTTGGGGTTATAAATGGTTTACTAAATGAAATTTTATATCATAGAAACCCACATCATAAAAAGGAATAATAAAACATAATTTTAAAAAGTATAGTATGAAACATAATGGTTACCCAAATTAACTCATCACTGGGTTTCCACAATACAGAACATAGGTGAAAATATGTATATGGAAGAGAAATCTAACCATCAATATCTGATGGAGAGTGTTAGAGAACATGGATATGAAAAAACCAACCATCACAAATCCATAAATTTGGGATGATCTAAGGTACCATTTGATTCATCGTATTTGAGGACACTAGGACAACATTTTTGGTTTTCAAGATCATTTCCCTAATGTTGAATAATTTGAATTAGAATAAATACATACTTTATTTTGGATCAATATCATTGTTGTTTGTGCCTTGAACAATTTCCACTTCATCTCATGAATAAATAATGTTTAATTTTTCTTCCGTGAAGTGTTAGCATATCATGCGATAGAATGATAGGTCATTCCATCTGTTTCAAACATAAGGTTAGAAAAATTTATATACCTAAGTCTATCTATGGTGATATTAATCATATATGGTTACTAGAATGGACTTATACATCATCTATCATACCACTTAATAAAATAAAACTAGTTTCTACTAACCAGGGACTTCCTATAGGCCAGTGGTAGGCAACAAAGGCCTGTCACACATCGGTTGCGGGTTCGATTCCCACAGTCTCGTCCGACGTGGCGGGTTGTCACTCGTTCCACAGGTTGTCCCTTTTCTTAAACTACACTCTTTTAATATTCTATCAATAATATCGAAAAAATTTCAAGCCTTAAAAATACTAACTTATGTTCAACATATTCAATTCCAATCATTAGGCTTATCCAAAATACTTTATTCCAAACTCAATGTATAAACAAAATAAATACAAGAAATTTCATTTACCAAGCATGTGAATACCATCATTTATCCCCCATATATCATACAATATATCTTTTTGGTCACATTACAAACATGTGAATACCTTAATCATGTATTCTCTTAAAAAATGAATACCCATTGAACCTTAGTGAAAACATAAATGCAGTCAAAATTTAACCCTTTCCACATACCAAATTCCCAAAATTTCTATATACTCAAACCATGATATCACTTTGTCCTTATTTCAGTCATGAGCTCATTAATACTATAAAAAATTTCATTTTCTCCTTGTCCCTTCATAATTCACATATCATCTTCTTTGAAAAAATATCTCAATCACTTTCCATGGTTAAAGGTACCATAAAATTATTGAAAACCACAATAGACCAATACGTAAATATTCCAATATTCCACGATACTATATACAACATTATTTTGTAATCCCATTACATAAACACATAATTATTCGACCACATCGTTGTCATATTCAACATCTCTAATAGTGATCACATGTAACTTCCCTTTTTCTGTTTCCTTATGTGGTTTCTCATGTTGATCATCATTAACCCATGGATTAGGGCATTGATTAGCATAATGCCTCATTTCCTTGCACTTGATGCATTGAAGTGTTGGTGGAGCGTCCTCTATATTCCTTTCTCTATTCATATCATTAGCTACCTTTTTTCCATTACTTTGACACTCAACTACTCGATGACCTTCTTTTCCACACATAAAACATGTTCTAGTACCTTTTAGGCAATCTCCACCATGCTTCGTTCCACACTTTGAGCATAAACAAACATTCATCTTCTTTTCACCATTATTTTGAGATTTCTCCTTGAACTCCATCTTTCGTTTCTTGTCAAAAACATGAGATGGATATGTAACACCAACTTCCATTTCTAACTTGATAGCACAATGAACAATTTCTTCCTAGCTACTGAAGTATCTTATAGCTAATGTCCTTAGAAGACATGGTTTTAAGCCCCTGATGAATTGATCAACATTAATTTCATGTTGGATGATAAAGTCAAGTGCATACCTTGCAAGCCTTGTAAAATTTTCTTCGTATAAACCAACAGATTCATCATCCTTTTGCTTAATCTCAAACAAATCCTTTTCCATCTTTGTTCTAAGAATACGAGGGAAGTACTTATTTAAAAATAAGTTCTTGAACTCATCACATTCCATGGAGTCAATTTCACTTTGGGGCCTTGTATTCTTAATTAGAGTCCACCACTAGTTTGCTTCACCATCTAAAGGGTAAATACCCAGAATGAATTTTTCATGTATTGAACAACAAATTATGGAAAATATCTTTTCAATGGTACTGATCCATTGTTCTGCAACATGTGGATTAGAAGACCCACTAAAATAAGGTGTATGTTGCCTCATGAAGGACTCAATAGAATATTGTTCCCTTCACTTCTAATTCGGATGTCCAGAATGATTCATAGCTTGTGTAAGTATAGAAATAAGATTTTTCATTCCATCTCTCCTAACATTGGTTTGTTCAGGAGGACAATCATTGCATTTCCCGTTACATTGATCAACACGGTTCCTTCGGGTCCCATCCATCGTCTAAAACCCAAAAAGAATAGTGTAAGAGGCAAAAATCATGCTAGGAAAACAACATAATAAAAGGGGGGGTACCTTCAATATATAAAATCATAGGTTTAATACTAATATCGTTACCGTAATTCTAGGACTATAACCTATACTTATATTTAACCGTAGAGACATCCCTAGACATACCATAGAAATATCTCTAGGGATCTCACTAAAGTTTTCGCATCCTAATTTCCAAAGGTTAACTAATCCTTTCCTCTAATAACAACTGTAGAGACCCAAATCTTGGCATACATGGACATTACATTACTTTTTTGGAATAATTAATACATAACAAAAACCAACACACAAGGACCGTAATAGTTTAGTGTCTTTGGAAACTCGGAACATAATCTTCTAATCATGGTTAAAGATCTTCAACATCTCTCATAAAGAACTTCCCCTTTGGTTTTCATTCCTAAAACCATTCTTTATATCTTGTGGAAAATAAAACATATAAAGGGTGAGCTCAAATTCTCATTAAGGGTAAACATGGAGAAAATAAAACAAAAAATATAAATTTGAACTTAAAAAATTTAACATAATATTTAAACATCAAAATCATGAGTTGTGAAATAAATCATGGTAGTACGTAAGGCATAGATCACAAAATAACATCAATCATGACAAAATAGTGTGGGAATAAAACATTTAATTGTGGAAAACTATTAAGAACATGATATTATTTCCATAGTAGCCAAGGCATTTCTGTCAAGACCATCTTAGTGGACAAAATCCATTTTTTAATCGAGTTCACTCCTTGTTCCAGTCCTGTATCACTAAACCGGATTAACATAATGTTCCATACATTTATATCCCATGAGATATAAATCGTTACCCAATGCATTTGATGGATATATAGGTCCCACCCATCTCATAATGAAATCATTGTTACTTGTGCCACAACATTAACATAAATCATTCATCATAACCCAAAGAATAAAATAAGTTTCATAAACATCAACCCATCGTAACATACTCTATATAAAATAGATGGATATCATTTCATCATATGAAAATTGAAACCATGTAAATAATTGAGACATTAAACTTGAAACATACACATATGAAATAATGTCATATTAGGTGGAGAATGATTTTGATAAAACACTTGAAATGAATTTTTGAGAAAAATATCATTTCTTATTCAAAATCAATTTCTATTAAAAAATGAAATGAAATTTTAAAAGAAAAGTATTTTGTTGAAAATAATCATGAATTCTTGTAGAGTAAGATTTATGTAAATAAGGTTTTATAAAATCTTAGAAATCTATTTATTCCATATAAGTTAAAAAGCACTCTCCTCGTACTTTTGTCGAAAAAGTCAAAAAGTTACTCATATGGTAAACAAAACAAATATTCCTTTCATAACATGTGGTAATAGTCAAAAATGGGTAAAAATGACTTTAAAAATACATAAAAACACTTTTAGTAAACATGGACATGGATGACAAAAATAACCCCAACAAATAATTACGAATAAATAATCTCGGATAAGAACGAGGTTGGAATAATTATCCCTTACCTTAGGTCTGATATGATTCGTACGTATCCGAACCTCATGTATAATGATTTAAATAATGTAATTGACTTATTACAAAATCATATTCATTTTTATGATATCATATATGGTTCACTAATGAATTTATATTACCCGTTCTTTTGTAAATTCCATGTTAAAGCAGTGTTTTGGGTAAAATCGTTTTATTTATCGTACGTGTTTGGACTTTTTGTTCTTGATATTATTATTACTTATATCACTATTTAATTACTTCCATAATGTATTTAAATATTTATATATCATATATATTCAGTATACATATATAATAGATAGATAAATTAAATGAAATACACTGTTCATGGAGACGTTAGGCCGTACGTATGCATGAATGATGTTTTTCTTTCCTTATTTACTTGAATGGAAGTAAGTAGATGACATATATATATAAACATAAATCCAGTATCTTTATACTGTCAAATATTTCATTATTATTCATTATATATACTTTATAATCATTCTTGAGTGGTTAACATGGAGAATGAATATCACCGCGTCGTGGAGACGACAATCCGTACGTACGCACGACAGATTATAGCATTCCCATAATTATTGAATTGGAGTGGAGTGGATGATATAATATATAATAATCATTATAATGTTATAATAACCATATATATGTATTAATTACACCATTATACCCATCCAAGTAAGGTGGTGGTGGAAAACAGATTACAGCACGACGTGGAGACGGTATTCCGTATGTACGCATCCGCGGTGATTTCGTTTTCCGTAGGATGGACAGAAGATGAAATAGGGTTGTTTCATATTTATAATAACATATACATATATGAGTTATACTGATGTTATTAATTTATGATGAAACAAATAATGATGAAGAAGAATAAAAATAAATAAATTGGAAAGAATCAGTAAAGGATAATACCTCTTCTTTGACGTGCCTCTTCTTGACATCTTTTTAAGGCACTAGAGTTGATCTTTTGAGGAGACCTGAACCTCTATAATGTTTCTAGGGAATTTGAGAAGGTAAATGGTCTGGTTTTGGCCGAGCATGAAAGCTCAAAATTGTGTAAAGATAAGTGGTAGGAGGTGCCCTTTTATAAGGGAGGAGAGAGTCACCTTAGAAAAAACATAAAATATTGTTTTATAATAAAGTCATATTCATTTTATAATAGATAAAAATTGATTTATTTAGAAGCTAAAGTTGGTGTGGGTATAAATATTCTCAATCAATAGGTTTTAGACATGTTTAGGTTACTATTTTAACATTCTCATTTAGATTTATCTCTAAGATAAATAATTTAACTTTTACCGTATATTCTTGTTTTCATACACTATATGGTTAATAAACATACTATAGCAAGCCAAAAGAACCCCAATTGGTTCATTATTAATATATATAACCTTATCTATGTCATTTTTAAGAACCTTATATTTTTAGTAATAGAATAACAATTAATAATATACTATTTGTTTTAAAAACTATTTTATGTCATTTTTGACAATATTTGGTAATTTATTTTTGTAAAAATCATAACAGCATAATTAGTTCTAAAAAAAGTTACTTAAAAAAATAATAACATTAATATTAACCTATAAAATTATTGGAATTCATATAAAGTCTCAAATAAAATTTATTTGGTTATTTAAAATATCAATTATGTTAATATTTCATTAATAAGGTAATTACTGCATCATCATTGTGTCATAAATAAATTAAATTATTTAATTTCTAAAAATTATAAAGAAAATACTATTATGTATGAAATAATTTTATCTTTCTAATGAATAATTATAATCTAATTTATCTTATGTATTAAATTATATTAAAAATGTTTTTGTTATTAAACATTGATTTTAACTCTTTTTACTCTTCTTTAAATAATGTACTAATAAGTGTCCGAATCTAATCCAAGTGGACCTAAAGGGTAATATTTTGTTACTAAGGTTTTTTTTGTCTAATTACATATATCCAATAGAATTAGGCCTCGTTTTAGGGTAATAATAATATCATTTTTACCCTTAATTACCCTATTTACATTTAACCGTGGCAAATAAAAGTAAAAAGTTACTATTCACAAAAAATTATTTTTATCTTATTGAACCACATTTTACTCCTTGATATTATATGTGTCTCTCAGATTTTCGAAATTCAACTCACAGAAGCGATAAAATTTAGTTTTATGTAAATTTTCAAATTATCCTAGGAGGTGGGTAAAAGACGGTGAACAGTTCAATTAAATTTTTATATATCTAAAATTATTATAAAACGACTCCAATGAATTACATTTAACTTATGTAGGTTTTATGTATCAATTTTTACATAAAATAAATTTAAATAAAATTAATAATTATTTAAATAAAATGTCGGTTTTTAAATAGTAACCCAGTGTTTTCACTATTAATCAAAAATTGAATGTTTTCAGAAAAATACAAAAAATTCACCCTAAGCTAATTTCAAAATTTTGAATCCAAAAATGAAGTCCATTTTGAATGATAAAATTTATAAAATTTCAAAAAGTGGGTATTACTATTCATAACGGCTAGTTCATAAAAATATTATAATAAAATATCGTTTAGTGTAACTCAGTATTGCATACTACACCTGCTATTGAGGAAGTTCTTGATTGTGTGTAATGCAAGCCAAGACAGGGCTGCATGTAGTGAATGCTCCGTTTGGTTTTGCGTATAACATAATCAAAACTTATTTCATTTATACATTAACCAAAATCTATACATAATGTTTCATAGAATAATTTCTACAAAATAAACTTGAAATTTTGTGTAACACGAGCCATGAATAGTGTTGCGTATACTAAAAGCTAATACGGTGTTTCGTATAGAACAAGATAATTTTGGTGTATCTTACAATAGAAGAAATAAATGAAATTAAATAGAATAATTCTCATAAAATCTCAGGTTGTTACATAAACAAATGATGGGAGGTTATGTGATAAACAATGAACCGATGGTTATTTTATAATATATAATGAATTGGTTATGAAAGTTTCCCACATGTCTATTATATTTCTAAAGTGATATGTATTGATTTATGTCTCATGGTTCTTCCATTTGAGTATAATAGTTTCCCACATTACCTACTTATCTTTTATATTTGTTTTATATGATTTCTCATGAAAATCATTTGATTTTCCAAACCTAAGGAGATTTTATTTTTGAAATAATGAAATATTTTTTAGGGTAAAAGGATATGATTTACAGAAATGGTATAAATATTTTTCACTGGATAAATTGATTATTTTAATTTATGTGCATTAAAAAAACGTTTCCCTTTCCATGTCTTAAAATTTTTTTCATAGGATTTAAGGAAGATTAGGGACAAGGATGAGATCGAGAGGATAATTTAGATGTTATATCTTGAAAAGAAATCATGTTTCATTTTAAAAGTGTTTCCATTAGTGAATAAATGGATACTGAGTATATGTTTACATATACAATGTATGGGTATACTTTTTATGTGGTTTTCCTAAATATCTAAAAATAAAAAATAAAAAGTTCCTAAAATGAGAATTCTAGTTCAAAAAAACTAGAATAGATAATGTTTAGGGTTGGTTCCATACTATTTCTATGAGATGAGGGTTTAGAAAATATTAGAGATTATGATGTTTATTGGTGAGGTTTTTTAAGATTTATGGGATTATAATTTTAATATTTATTATAAGTTAATAGTCATAGACACCGGTTTTGTGGTATAATGTGGTGAATTTATAATAGATTATTGATATTTATTTAGATTGTATTTATACAGGTAATCAATATGGATATAAAGTATTTGAATTTTGATGTAGTACAATGTTTCGAAGTATATTATATTTAAAAGTATGATTATCATTTTTACATTTTTGTAATTAATTTAGAATGTTAATAAGGTTATTTTCTACCAAATATATATCAATTATCAAAATTGAAGGAAACCAATATTTTAAAGACATCTTATCCCTTCTAAATTATTTTATTATCACTATTATTACCAAATATTTTTCAGATGAATTTGACAACATTCTGAGTATTGAAATCACCAGCCAAAAATTGCTTCATTTATCTAATAACTTTTATTTTTTATAAAAAATTTCTAGGGCATGGTATTTGTTTAATTTTACTTCAAAACCTCAACATTACCAACTCTATTAAAGACTGAAATTCCATAATGTAAATGAAAATTTACATTCTGCAAGTTCTGTATCATGTCAGAACATAATCAGGATATCTATGAAATCCTGATGGGGTTAAGGGATGAATGAAAATAATTATCATGTTTTCTTAATTTTGTTGGATCGTTATTTTTCAAAAATAATAATTAAAGGATTAGTTAAGAGACTATTTACGGAAATTTTTATTATAATATAACCATTGTAATAATATATTTTTAGGAAAGTCAATTTTTTTATACTTTTGTTTTTAAAAAGTGAAATATATTTAATATGGTGTCATATAAGGGATATGTTCAACTAGAAATAGGATTTAAAAATATAAAATGATTATCTTCATTGTGTAAATTTTTTTTTGGGATGAAATAATTAAATTAATGGCTTATAAAATGATAATGTAGTAATTATTTAAATAAAGAAAATATCAATTAAATGATATTAAAAATATTAAAATAAATATAATTTGATATAATTAATGTCATTGATAAATTTTATGTATTAAACTGAAATTTTAGTGATTAAATGAAGGAGTTAGTTTAATAATATAATAACGTTCGGAAATTTTTAAAAATTTATGTCATGAATATTTTTAAAATTTACATATTTAAAAATTCATATTATTTTCATAAAATGATAAAAATTAAAAAAACTAAAATTTTGAAAAATAATTTTTCTAATTCTAAAAAATGTCATCATTGGATAATCTATTAGATTGTTTTCATTTTATAGTAATTATATAAAACCATAATGTGTAAATTGCATGATATCAGAGTTAAAATTATAAAGGATAAATAAGCATAAAACAAAATGATAAGGGATTAAAATAGAAAAAACTTGTCTAAATTTTAATTAGACGATATTATTACAACACATTATACTACTATATTATAAAATAATATGTTTTGATCCATTTTAATTATGAATGTAATTTATTTTAATTTTATATGTTGATTAATTACAAGAGTTCCTATCCCCTCACTTATATAATTGAATATCTTCTTATATATTCATCAAATGTAAGAACCTATTTTCATTAGAAAATATCTAACCATATCCTTTCTTAGAAACCCTCACCAGATTCAAGAGCCCTTATTTTATGAACAACTCTATTATTACAGATGTTAATGTGTTAATCAATGGAGATTCTCTAATGAAAATGTATCTTTTTAGATTAAGTGTTTCTATTTAATTTCATCTCCAACATCCATAAAATATTATTCAATCAAGATTGAATAAAAAATCTAGTATCCAAACTGTGGTTATTTTTAATTATGTTAATATCATCACCTAAATCCAGCTACACTTCTATCAAATTGTAAAATTATTATTGTTCATTTGTACGGTGAATAATCACCTCACAGGCCGATATAATGTGTTTCCAGTCATAGTATCTAAATTATGGTTATATATATGGAATTAAATGTTCATAATAATTAATTAATATTCATTATAAAAACATAATAAGTCATTAATTTAATTACCATTCCATTCACATGAAAATAATAATCAAATTTGTATATGTGTGTGAACAATCACCTTCCTGAAGTGATGTGATTCATTTTTCATCACTATATATCATGGATGATATATATATAAGTATATTTAAATTATTAATATTTTATTAATGATATTATGACCATTATTTAAATTTGAAATTATAATTATCTTATATCCATAATGTTAAATGAAAAATGAAAACGTTACTCATATTTATGTACGACTTACCGTCAATATGATTGTAATGTTAAATTTTTGTATCCTTCTGAAATTTAGGGATTTAAAATATTAATTTATTTATCAAACTAAATATAATTTCATGAAAATAATATTGGGGATTATGTAATAGTTACCTCTTTAACAATTAACATCATACCAAATTAACTTTTGACTCAATAAACAAATGTCATCAAATCATCACGCTTGAAATTAAAAAATTAAGTAATTATTAAATCATGATAACATAGTAAGTGGCATAAAAATGATAAAAATAAAAATCATTGCATGAAATTAAATGATTAACATAAGTTTATTATTTAGTAAGAAAGAGGATATACATAAATAATCAAACACGAGGTAAGGTATTCCTTTACTGAAATATCGTTTTAAATTTTTTATCGATTGATTCTTCAAAATCATTCACATTCATTTTAATATTTTTAAAATTTATTTTATGAAAGTATTTATACTGAAATAAATGTTTCCAAATGGTAATTTTTTATTTTCATTCAAATTATTTAATGTTGTTTGGGAAACATTGACTTAGAAATCACATTTTAAAATTTTAAAATTTATAATGATAATGTATTGATTATTTCTATAACATTAAAAGTTTTATTATGAATGAAAAATAAAATTTTAAGAGTGATGCGTTGAAAGTTACAATATTTTATGTTTTATGATTATATAAAGGTAATTATACATTAAAATTGTGGTTATATGATAAACCAAGTACACGGGGTTCCTTGATAAGGAAATGATGGGTGGTTACATCACTACCTCCAAGGCATTGGGTATGGAATTTATTCATAAAGATATTTCTTTTATAATGGTGAAATGTATTAAAGTTGACTTAATTGTTATTCAATTTGAGTATAATAAGGTCCCATGTAACCTACATATATTTTATATAATTTATTATTAGTTATCATGAAAATTTTTTGATTCTGAAAAGGTCGGATAATTATATTTTTGAAATGATGAACAAATTTTTAGTGTAAAAAGGTATGTTTTATGCAAATTTTTTAGAGGTTATCATTCTACTAACTCTTTCATTTATATTATATCCCATACTAAGATTATTATGGAAAAAAGAATTTTAAATGTTTTTTCTCATTGTTTATGGAATAATAGGGAAAATATGATACATATAGGACGATTTTGGTGTTATATCATAAAAAAACCCATTTTTATTTTAAATGGGTTTTTTATTAGTGAAAAATAAATACACTGTATAAGTGTCCACTTTTAATGAAAGGATTTAATTTTTAATAGTTTTTCCTGATTATCTAAATCAATATAATAAAAATATCCATGAATGTGAATTATAGTTTAATAAAATTAGAATACATATTTTTTAATTTCGGTCCCTTATAATAGTTCAAAATATATTTAATTGATTGTGATAAGAAAACACAGCTGAGAGTTAATAGCTATGAGCACCCCAACACATTTTAACAAGGAATGGTAAATATGGAAATTATTATATTTTGAATTTGATTCAAGATGATAAGGTGACACATGTATGAAATGTTTTACTACATAAAATATATTCAAGTTATAGTTTCCATGAGACTTTTTTGGTGTTATAGTGATAAGGGGACATTATACTCGTAATGAAAACATGACATTTGTTGATAGTACTAAATATGGAAACAAAAATATGTTTTCCATATAGAGGTGTCCCTCTGATTAGAATAAAATTGTTATCAATTTCCATGATATGTTTAATAAGATTCAAACACCAAAGGAACAAATTATTGAATATGAAAGGTGACATTCAATAGGTGATTGAAATATTTCATTCCCAACCAAACCATGGTTGGGATATTTTGGAATAACAATGTTTAGTACATGTAAATGGTTAAATATTGATAATATCAAAATATATTGTCCTTGCATCACTATATATCTTAACATATCTATAATTATTAAACAGTTAGATGTTATAAAATTTCACCTACATAGATCATTCTCTTTTATAGATGATGTGAATTTTATTATTTTGGATGGAATTGTATCAATAAAAATTTATATGGCTTGTAACTAAAATATAATATATAGGTATCTTCAGGGATGAATCAATTTACCCAATATATTTATTCATGATAGTAATAATATGATAGTGTATCTTACACGGACCTATATCTAATGATATTAAGTTACTTATTATATGATGGACGTATCCATGAATTTTAATCTCAAGAAAGATCAATAATGTGTTATTTATTTTATTATAGTGTTTAAAGGATTTATATTACTTTCTTCCTTGGATTAATGAAAAAAAATCATTATATGTGGGATTAACATATATCATGTTTCTTTATAAAAATGAGACAAAATAGTCTCAGTTCCAAGGTAAGAAAATAAAATATGATTTGAGTAACTGATATCTCAATTGAAATGAAACAGTTGGGAGACATGAATTATTAGATAGGATCCATATAATATTTATTGTAAAAAAATAACAAGTAATTATATAAATCAAGCCTCACATATTACTTCACTCTTCATTTTTAAGTCATGTTAGAGAAAACCTAACTTTAATGGAGATGGAAAAACTGGGATTAGAAGGGGACAAAGTTGTTTGGGATTTACTGAATAGCCAATGATATGTGATCAAAGTTAACCTACATGTCATGAGATTAAATTACTAACATGTAACATTATTCATATTAAATATGAGGGATCTATTTTTTTCATAGTATAGGTGAACCATGTCACCATGATAGGAAAATTATACATTATTTTTTACATATTTGATGAAAGAGATTTGTTAAATGTGGTGAAATATTGCATAAGGGGGAATTAAATTTTAGAATATTTTTGTGGAGAATGTAACCTATGTCAGGGGTTCTTATTTATATATTGATATATGTAAAGAATATTTGAATCATGGTTTATACCACTATATGTTTTTTAAGGTCATACAAGATGAATCATATGTGGGTTACGTTAATTTCAGATGAAAGGGACTTAGACACATTACAGTTTGACTGTTACATATCAAGGAAATTTTTATAGTACATCAATTTCACAGAGTTTACGTTTATAGAATAAATCTAGTTGTGAAATTTATATTTTTATAAAACATGCATTAGAGGTACCAGTGACATACTCTCTATATATTGAATCATGGAATACGATCTATTGATGTAGAACGTTTGTATTTCACAATGTTGTTCACATTTCAGATCCTGAGTTGGAGGATTCATTTTCTATATATTATTTGAGTTCAAAAATATATAAGTAATTTTATTTAGAAGATGATAAATGGTTATTTTTTATTAAATTATCATGAATCATGTTTTTGATGGATATTAAGGTTTTTCAGTGTATGTAACCTTTTCTTATTTACTTTTTCAACTCATCAAGTCATATATGGGACTGTTCATCGTAAGATAACTTATTATTGATGTTGAAATGAATAAAGGGTCGTTAATACTAATTAGGTAGAACCACCTCATCACTATATACCTGTGAATATGGGGTTTTTGTGTCCAAATATGGATCCTGGTGTTATAAGACCAAAAACAATAACTGTTTTTTCAGATATGAATTATTATCCTTATCCAAAATTATATAAATAATTTTACATTGATTTAGATTAATATAATAAATTTTTTTATTATTACATACAATATAGTGTGAAAAATTATTGAAATATGTTTCTTATTCTTACAAAAAAAACATTTGAAACCAAAATTGTGGAAATTTGTGTTTTTTTATGATTATTGTGTGAGGAAATCAAATATAGGGATGCTATTGGTCTTTATAAAGCATATTATAGACTATATTCCAAATTACATGAGGTATATAGGCTCATAACACTTGGATAAGAATTATTTTTTTATAAAAATATACTTAAACAACCTAGTCATAATAAGGGGATGTTAGCCCATGTCATAAATTCCACATTTAGGAAATGAAAATGAGTATTTGGATGTGTGAAATGGCTTTTAGGGTTAATTGGTATATATATATAATGTATTTTACCAAAATTAAACATGTTTCTGAAATCCAAGATGTCTTTCATCATTTTTAGCAAAATTTATTAATGTATCTGTATTTTTACGAAGCGATTGGATCGATACTAGAGGAATAAAATTTCCTTGTATTAAAAAAATAGCATGATAGTGAGGGTATATACTACATCGATGTATCTTAATTAGAACCTATATATTTTTCACGTAGAAAAAAAATTATTATAATTACATACCTCATAAAGGAAAAAGTTTGTTTCCAACCTCTAGTTATTTTCATTTACGGATCGCTTTAAGGGAATAATTCCACTATTGAGGTAGTTAAATTTCTTAGGAAACCTTAAATTTTTTTATCTCTCACAATGGATATCGGGTAATCATGGACAAGGTTATTTTATATTTACAAAAATTATAATGAAAGAATTTTTTTCCAACCTCTAGTTATTTTCATTTAAGGATCTCTTTAAGGGAATAATTCCACTTTTGAGGTAGTTTATTTTCAGGGGAAACCACCAAATTTCGGTATGCATAACTAAGGATATGGGATATCCATGGAAAAGATTATTTTATAATTAATTTATATTCTCTATATCAATTATTATAAATTATGATACCACCATAACCTGTGAAATTATATTAATTATTCCCTTTTGTTTTAGATAAACTAATGTTATTGATACATTAGCTCATAAATAAAGATATACTTCTTGTAAATTTTGGATTTTAGATAGTGTATCTTTGTAGTGTAATTACCTAACTAACCCCCTTATATATTAAAGATATTTATAAAATTAAAAATTATTAATATTATATTTACGGATTATCTTCTAGATTTCAATCTCTCATACTCCTTTCCTGTTCAAGGGGGCCACTGATACCTTTAATGATATCCCTAATGATGTAATGAGGTATTATAAATATCATTTTTTGTTGATGATTCATTTAAATAATTAAAATGGAAAACGTAGAAATTCCTTCACTCGGTAGATGAGTACAATCAAATATCCAACCTTGTTAATCATTGAATCATCTATTCTTCTTCCTACCAAAATCTTAGAGGCTCTATTTTAGTATATATCCCATATTGGTAGAGTGATATGGATTGAAAAAACCTTTTATTTAGGGATCTCTATATTTATTGGTTCACATTATAGGGTAGGTTGTTCTATGAGTAAATCTGCCACTATTTTCCCTTTAATGAACTTCTATAACATTGAACTGATGTAAACATGGTGTGTAATGAACACCAACTTGGAAATAAATTGGTTAACATCGATAGAATAATGATATACATAGGTATATAAATATGAGGTACATGATGAATCTCATTAAGTTATATATGATTACATAGTTAATTAAACCGAAAGAACAACACCCTGAATTTAATTTTAATTTATGAATATATATTCATAGTATCTTAATTTTCCCTTTTGTGAAAATAGATGTGGATCTCCATTCATACATCATTATTAGGGTTTGTGGGTGTATAAAATGATCTCCCCATGGGTTGATAAAAGTGGAAAACAAGATTCCACTCTATAAGTTCCATTATTGTGACTTAAACACATTATCATCTACATAACATTTCATATTTTTCTTTAGAAATGATTTAAATATATGGTTAATGGTATGTATTTAGAAGGAATATGAACTCCATAATCATAATGAAATTTTCTAAATACAATACACAATATAGTTTTCCTTAAAGGTTGTTGAATCAATAACATAAGGGGATATAAAAATATTGTTATAGCATGAATACTCATATATAAAAGAGAGGACAGGGAAATCATCAATTTCATTAATAAATAACATTGTGATCAGGACTGGGAAATCATTCTTTGTATCAATAGTTGGATGAATTTATTTGTAGCAAGCTTATCACCAAAATGGTTTTCTAAAAAAACATTATTATGGAAAGCTATATTGAGATCCAACCTTTTTATTTCAATATTTTTATAGAAAAACATATCATGATGTTCTTTGGGAATGGTGATACATTACACATTTTCTTTAGTGTTCATGGTTGAAATGATAAAACTAAGTTACAGATCATCTTCTATACCCATATTATTTTGGATCATATCATTGATGGAAGTGAATAAAACTTCACATACCTTTATTATGATATCATACCCATATGATCATATTAATCCAATATATAATCATTGATTATTATTAATTATCTTCACCATTTACATTGATTTTCATTCTTATCATACATTTTAGAATGAAATTTATTGGTCTTAAGGATGACTGTATAAAAGTAAAAATTCATGTACTGTATATGATTTTATAGCTTTGAATGAAGTATGTTTATCCTATAATGAGTTTGGTATAGTGGTAAAATATTCCATTTGATAACTGTTTGGTTATGTAAGTTATTTTAATAATTCTATAAGGCTCCAAAATTAAAATATAAGGGGTTTGTAAGTGTTGAAAAACATTCTCTATATCATTTCATTATGGATGGTTATGTAAATAAATAAGTTTTATATGTTAATTATGGTTGTTATATAATTTTATTTCAAGGTAGTTGTTATTATTGAAGAAAATGCTATTATTTTATGGGGACATTTGTTGAAAATCATATATGACATTAGGGGTTGATAGGTGATATTTGGATAACCTGATCATAGTTATTTTGGATGGAGTTATATTATATTTTGAAAGTATTCATAAAGAATAGGTGTTTATTAAAAATTCTTGGTTATTAGGTTATTTTATTTAAAAAATTTTATATTATTTTAGGAATAAATATTGAGTAATTTTTTCAGAGAACATTTAATTAATATATTAATTTTTATTGATTTTGAATATCATAAGAGAAATTTAAGAGAATTTATGGGGTTTCCATAATTTAAATATTTGAAGAATAGAAATTTTTAATGAAACATATGGTAGACTATTGATTATATTATTTCAATAATTTTTTGAAGGTTAAAATATAATTTATATAGGATTATTTCCCATGATTTATTTTCATATTGGATTAAATAAATATGTTGGTTTTTATTTTTAAATGGAAATATGTAGAATTATGTATTATTAATTATGAAATGTTTATATATTTGTGGGAATATTTTTTATTACTATTGTTAAGTGGTAATTAGAAAAATTTTAAATTTGTAGTTGATAATTTCCTTCATTGTTTAACTTTGTCATTTTAGGAGATTAAAGATCATTTACCAAGATAGATGTATGAAATTCATATATAAATCTCCTAACCCTCCCAAATGATTTAATTACAATCATTTTTTAAAAAATCAATTTTATGTGATCCAACAACATTTTATAAATTTCATCTCACCTTTAATTATATTTACAACATTAAAATTTTTTCCCTTATTAATTGACATTAAAATGGGTCTTTCAAAACATTCAATCATATTTTAATGAAAAGATTCCATTTTATTCAGTTTGGGAATTACTATAAGAAAATATCTAATTATTTGAGGTGTTAGAAGAACAAAAATGAAAATATTTCCTATTTATAATTGGGATGGAGTTGGATCATTTTGAAGCATATATGTATATTATTTTTAAAATTAGGGTATGTCTTGTGAATTTTTTCACCAATAATTGTTTCAATCATTCTACTTGGATCGTTCATGAATACTTTTTTATAACGCAAGTACAAAAATATATTTCAAAACCATATGTTAAAATTCCATAATTATATATATATATATATATATTTCAATCATTTCTAACAAGTGTCCATTTGATTCTCTTTTTAAAATTAGTTAAATGAATTCAGAAACCTTAAAATTCATTATTATAACTCATGGGATTGATCAGATGTTGTTCTTGTAGGTTTCAGGCGTAGCGAAAGCACGTTGGTGGGAGTTCCCAACTTTAGTTTTAGTGTAAAACAACGCTCAAACTGAGATCTGTCACGATGTAAAATGCCATATCTTCAGAATATAACGAAGAACGAAAAAAAAGAGGGAGTCCTAAAACCATAGAGAAAGAATCATCATATTTTGGTTATAATTAATTTAATTAATTTACAAGAATTACCCTAGTGGAATTCATTCTCCGTTGATGCCTCTGGTCATGATCCGATGTGATCTGTACCTGTGTCATAGATTCCATGTGTAGGATTCCTCTAGCGGTGATCCACACATGCTCCACATATCTCTAGACGTCACTGAAGGGATCTCCGGGTGCTAGCACGAAAGATCCTTCGCTTGCTATATCCGCCTTCGATCACCTTGATATGATGGAGGAGGATCTCTCTCAATATTGAGATCATTATGGGACGAAGTTGTTCTTTTAGCCTTGAATGAATTCTCCAGAATTGTTGTGCACAACGAGTGGGGTAATGTGATGGGGTTATGAGGATATTTATAATCGGGTTTGAGGTTATAGAGATATGAGAATAAATAAACGTGCTATGCATTTTATTTATTTCATTAACTCTTATTGAAAACCCCTATGTAAAATTATTAATTCCTTGACTTGCACCAACGCTGATTATAATAAGTATCATTTAATAAAACAATATTATATCCTCAAAATCCCAACTGAAAAAACTACACGTAGTGAAATCATTAATACAAGGTGTGTACTCATTTTCCATTAAACTACATGGCGTGTATATTTAATATACACGACATGTACTTTTATTTTCCATTTTCTTTTATTTCCTCCACCACATTTATTAGACCTTGAGCAATGGCTATTTATTTCTTAAATAAATTTAACTACATTACTCGCTAATAAACATATTATTTCACCCACAATATATTCTCTCGAATTACTAGTGGTGAAATAAATGTAATCATGCATCCTTAAATAATTATTAAACCACTGTTCAGAATAATATTTATTTAACTTGTTAAATTAATAATTAACTTAGATAAATGGACACACTCAGTGTGTGACCCTCTTGGCCCCTTTCTCAGTGTCATTAGGGGGATCTTGCTTGAAGTCCAAGGTTAGCATCTAGAAACACACCAAGGAACCCATCGAGAAAGAAGTTAATGCCACAATTATGTGTCCCCTCCTATGATCGTTTTTCGTGTAATATAATCCCTTTCTCATGATACCTCGAATCAAGTAGGTTGCATGCCAGTTCCATCAACCAATGTGCTCGATTATTCATTGTTTGAATTTTCAGAATTTAACTCTCCCATACCATACCATGGCCATGTATTTATTTGGTCGATATCAATTCCATCAAAGGGCCTGAGATATCTACATCCGTTATGAAACATATGGGATAAATATTTTTCTTTCATTATCTATTAATGCAATATTACTCGTGACACACTCAACGTATCCTACCTCGATGCGAACAGTGTGTCATCACAGTTTTTTTCAATACATCTATGTGTGCGAGTTGTAATACCCATTAATAATAATAATAATGTCTAATGTCCAATACACACGTCCTTAGACAAGAGCATCCAATGACATGATGAAATGTTGATTTCCTACGAGCGGGTCTTGTTATCATAATATCCTCTTGGATATTATCAAGGGAGCACACCATGAGAAGGTGCCTCAAAGTTTTATGAGTCCCCACCCCTAATGGTCTGAATGATTCGTGTCCCTTAATTAACATCATCGAACCATTGCACGTATATTCAATAGTAGTGTTATGGCGCTTCCAGGTTCTCATCATAGCAGGGATCCACTATGACCCTTCAATGAAACATCTATCCTTAGGATATTATCAGATGCATTGTCATGCAGAAGAACAATCAATATGTGATAAGGTATTTTTTAATGAATAAATTACAATGTAGTTGGTTCTAGGCCACCAAATCGAACAGACTCCCACTTGGACTAGAGTCGACTACTTTCAATCGTTAACCCCCAGCTCTCACATGATAATCATTCTTCCGTTGAGACAGGACTTTAGTCGTGGGGTCTTCCACATTCTCTTCCGTGGACAATCTGCTCACTGCAACTTCACCCCTCTAATAGAAATCCCTCAAGAGGTGATACTTCGAGATTATGTTCTTTTTTCCATTGATGTGACCTTTTTTATTTGTCAAGAGCCACCACTACAGTATTATCACAATACAATATGATAGGGTCTTTACTGGTAGGCACCACATCAAGATCCTGGACAAAGTTCTGAATCCAGACGGCTTCTTTGGCTGCATCAGAAGCCTCTATATAATCATACTCTGCTATAGAATCGGCGACAAAAAAATGCTTTGAACTCTTCCAGCTCACAGATCCTATATTAATATAGAAAAAATATATAGATTGTGACTTCAAATCATTCTGATTTTTCTGAAAACCATCATCATCATACCCTCTAATGACAAGCTCCTCATCTTCTCCATACACCATGAACATATCCTTAGTTCTTCTCAGATACTTAATGATAGTCTTAACAGTAGTATAGTGTTGTTCTCCTAGATCTTATTAATATCTTCATACCATGATCACTACATAGGAAAAATCAAGCCTAGTATATAACATGGAATACATGATGGATCCTATAGCCAAAGTATATGGGATCTTACTCATTCTAGCTTTCTCCTGTTGTGTCTGTGGACACATTTTCTTATAAAGATGTAGCCCATGTGACACTGGAACTAATCCCCTCTTGGATTGTTCCATACTAAATCTCTTTAGTATCTGGTCAATGTATATACCCTGACATAGTCCAAGCTTCCTCTTGGAACTATCATGAATGATCTTGATCCCTGGAATATATGCCGCTTCAACCGAGTCCTTCATGGAGAAACACTTGTTCAACTAGTCCTTAACTGACTGTAAGACTGGTAAATCATTTCCAATAAGTAATATGTCGTCAAAATATACTACTAGGATAATGATCACATTCCCATTAAACTATTTATAAATACAGGGCTCACATTCATTCTTAATGAAATCAAATTCCTTTATGGCTTCATCAAAATAGAATGTTCCATGACCTGGATGCTTGCTTTATTCCACAAATGGATTTTTGTAACTTGTAAACCTGTTTAGCTTCACCTGCTATCACAAAACCTTCTGGTTGTTTCATATAGTCATCTTTTGGAAGGTTCCCATTAAGGAATGTCGTTTTGACTTCCATCTTCCAAATATTGTAGTCCTGGTAAACTTCTATGGAAAGTATGATTATTATGGATTTAAACATGGAAACTGGTGATAAGGTTTCATAATAGACAATTACATGATTCTATGTGAATCCTTTAGCCCCTAGCCATGATTTATAGGTGCTAACATGACCTTCCATGTCCATTTTTCTCTTGAATACCCATTTGCATCCAATAGGCTTTACATCAACTGAATCATTGACCAAAACCCAGAATTTGTTCTGATACATCGAATCCATCTCAGAATTCATAGCTTCTTGACATCTTGTAGCTTCTGAGCTTTCTACTGCTTCCTTGTAGGAGAGAGGTTCATCATTGTCCAACCATAATGATTCACAATCCTCGGTGACTGGGAAACAAAATCTCTCGGGTTCCCTTACCTCTCTTGACATCCTACATAGTACTTGTGTTTCTGGGACATCTTCCACAGGGACCTGTGGAACTTGTTCATGTACCAACTCTTATGTATCATGAGCATACACATTGTCGTATTCAATCTTTCTCCTACTATCCTTCTGGAGGATGATCTCCCTCTCAATAAAGACAGCTTTTCTGGTGATATTCACTTTCTTTTTTGAAGGGTTATACAGGTAATATCCTTCTATTTCCTTGGAATATCCTATAAAGATAATCCTCGTACCCCAGGGTGCGAGTTTGTTGCCAAGTAAGGCCTTAAAATTCCTTGAATCCCTATAAAGGTGTGTACGAAAAAGTGGGTTTCCTTCCATTCCATAACTCAGATGGAATTCAATTTCCCTCCTTAGTTGGTACTCGGTTTAATGTGCATGCTGCAGTTTGTAATGCCTATCCCCAAAAGGATAATGGAATATCTGCACGACTCATCATTGACCTCACCATGTCCAACAAGGTGTAGTTCCTCCGTTCACTACCACTATTCCACTTTGGTGTATAATGATAAGTGAGCTGATATAGAATCCTAGACTCTCGTATAAGATCGATGAACTCTTGGATCAGATATTCTCTACATCGATCTGATCGAAGTTTCTTTATCCTCTTACCAAGCTAATTCTCTACTTTATTCTTGAATTCCTAAAATGTCACTAAGGAATCTGACTTATACATCATTAAGTAGACATAGAAATATGTACTTAAATCATCAGTAAAAGTAATGACGCAAAAATATCCACCTCTAGCTTTTACTGGAAATGGTCCACAAACATCTGTGTGCACCAATCCTAGATGCTATGTGGCCCTTTCACCATATCGACTGAAACACGGCTTGGTCATTTTACCTTGTAAACAAGCATGAAAACTATCATGTGGTTTTAGTTCAGTAGAGACTAAATAACCATCTTGGCAGAGCATTGTCATGTGCTTCTCGTTTTCATGACCGAGACGGAAATGCCACAACTGGGTGATGTATGAGTCATGTGAGTTTGTTTCATTATCGATTTACAACACTTGGTTTGTATAATTTAATACATACAAAACATTATTTAAATGTGACATACCCGAACATACGTTGTTCTTATAAAATAGCCAACCCTTATTTCTAAACATGAAAATAAATCCATCTATATACAAAAAAGATACACAAATTATGTTCTTGGTAACACTATGAACATAATAGAAGTTATGTAAAACCAAAATCATCCCAGTCGGCAATGAGAGGTGGTAATCACCAATATCCAACGCAGCCAGCCTTACACCATTGGTAGCTCGAAGATCCACCTCTCCTCTTGCAATCATTCTAAATCATCTTGGTTCCTACATTTGAATACAGATGTGATCCCCACATTATGTATCTTATACCCAATGTGTAGAAATAGAAAGATTACACTCGATAAAAAACACTACTTTAGCATCCCCACGCTTCTGGGTGCAGTTTCTCTTCCAGTGGACTTTCTTGCCACATACAAAACACACCGCCTCCCATTCCTTTCCCAACCTCTGGATCTTCCCCTTCTTGGAGGGACGATGCTTGGGGGCTTCAGACCATTTATATGTCTTTGGCCCTTTTTCCTTATCCTTCCTTCTCTTATTCACCACAAGGATTGCGGGTTTGTCACACCCCATGTCCTTATCTACTTGGTGATTCCAGGTCAGAAGATCCGATAGACATTTCTCATTATTGCTCATGTTGTAGTTGACAATAAAGCTTGCGAAGGTCTTGGGATGTGATGGTAGGATGAGATCTGTATGCAACTCATTCAAGAATTTAATCCCTAAGATGTCCAGGCGTTCGATGTAGCCAATAAGCTTGACTACATAAGCCCCAGCTGGCGCAGACTCTCCAAGCATAGCTGTAGACAAATCATTAGAGATCTCATATCTCTCTTGTCTCGCCTTCTATTGGTAGAGATCCTTAAGTTGAGACATCATGCTATATGTGACCATGTTTTCATGTTTCTTCAAGAGCTCATTAGACATGGATGATAGAATGAAACATTGGACATCTGTGGAAGCATCCCTATATTTCATATAAAGAGATAGTCCCTCATCACATTCCTCATTTCTAGGCGCAACTGGAATATGCTCTTCCAGTACATACAATTTACTCTCGTGGCGAAGGATGACATGTAAATGCCTCTACCACTCTTGAAATTGCTGCCAGTGAGAAGGTTTTCCTTCTCGAGTATGGTTTTCAATGATATGTTTGAAGTCATTTTTCGTTCTATTTCTACAAATTAAAATGAGAAAGGTTTTAGTACTTTATTATAAAAACTGATACAAATAAATAAATTATTACTTATTAGTCTCCCACTATTTTATCAAAATCAAATAGTCCTCGCCATTGACTTTGGAATATTATGTTCCATGAATATTATAGTGGCAATGATCCATATTTCCCTACACATTACCCCGACTAGGGTTGGTTATGCAATTTGAAGGGTTTTAGGTAGGCATTCCAAATGAAAACTACATTAACTCAGAGCTCCTTGATCCATAGAGTGGACTCCCCAATCATGAAATCCTTTTTTTTTGATTTCCACAACCATTGGCTCTTGGTCACACTAGGTCTTGCTGTGGGAGTCAACCCTTGATGCAATCCAAGTCAAGTCAAGCAAAAACCTTAAATTAGAATTCCATGATAATTTAAATCACCCCAACTAGGGTAGGTCAAGCACTTTGAACTATGGTTCAATTCTAACAAAGACTATTTAAGGCTATAATGACTTAATATTTCATTTTGGGATTTTATCATTATATATAAATTACCATTTTATTTTCTTTTATTACATGCTTGTTAATATTATGTGGGATATAAATAAGTGATTAACCATGTCAAGATAATATTTACGTATAAGCCTGTCTTATTTTAGTTTCATCTTGCATTGTTGTTTAATTCATTAATTGTTTGATTGTGACAAAACACCCACAATAAAAAAACCATGAAACTGACAAAAATAAAATAAATGGAATGAACATGAGCTTTATTCTATTGGTTAGTTTATCTATAGGTTGATAAACTAACCCAAGACCTAGGGTAGAAACATCGTGAACCTTTTGGGTTTGTGTTTATTTCTTTCCACATGTCCACCTTTGTATCTCCTTGGATTGGTTTCACCATGGCTCCTGACTTCAGCCGCCTCCACTAGCTAGGGAGCTCCATCAATTACATATGAATTTTTCTCACATGCATGTGAGGGGTAAAAGGAGGTTTTATATAAAATATTCCATGGGCCCGCAGGCCCTGTATATTAACGAGGAGAATGCTCATAGGCCAACAAATTTAATTTAAATAAATAAATTAAAAGAAACCATTCACATACAAAGGTCTTGGTCTAGCTCATGATAATCCATACATGCCACGATATTTACTCATAAATAAAACTAGCATTCAATTCCTTAATCGTTCTTGTTTAAGATAAATCACATTCGAATCAATTAATTGTCTTTATTTAAACTATATTTTTATCTTAAACCCTTTTTATGAATTTCCATGAGATTCTCATCCATCATAATTTTATGTAAATTAAAATTATCCTTGTACATAACTTATACCTTGGAGGAAACCCTGTGAATTCCCATTTATTACGTAGATGTTAAATTAAACACATATATATAAAACACTTATCACGTGTTGGGCTTCAGCTTTAGGCCTGAACCATGGTACATGTCTCAAGGGTTTGTATGATATAATAATAAATTTAAATAAATCTATGTAATTTGGGTGAGTACATGGCCTATAGTTCCGACTACACGACATGTACTTTTCTTCTCCATCCATCCAAAGTACACACCCGGGGACAAGGCATGTTAATGTAATTCGGAAATTTTCTGAGTACACGTCATGTTCAGTGGGACACACACCGTGTAGTTTCTGCGTTACACGATTTCCATCCGTGCAATCCATATACGGGGTACACGGTCCAACCCTAAACCGAGGGGACTATAGGTCGTGTTCTGTTGGACCACACGACGTGTAATCTGGAAATTGTGTGCCACCTTTTCTTGGTCAACACATGGTTTCATAAATTGATTATATAGGATCAATAAATAGCCTGATTTGGCATACCAGTCTGATGCATAAACCTAGACTACATGGCGTGTACTTTCAAATACACGCAATGTATTCTCATGTTGTATAGCCAGGATTATTTGGCTCCTCTAGATGAGATCCTCTATTTTATTTTAATCAAACATAAAAAAAGTCATTTCTATATAGTGAACGAGAAACCGAAGAGGAGGAACAGATCTCGAGATTCAGATTTAATGAACAATTTACATGAATTGAAACAACTGATTTAATAAATGCTTAAATCACCAATGAAAAACTAAATAATTATAATCAATGATATGACCCCTCCGATACAACTTGTAGGTTATGGGCGTAGCGGAACCGTATTGGTGGGAGTGCCCCACATTAATATTAACATTAAACAATGCTCAAAATGATATCTGTCACGATGTAAAACACCAGATCTTCGGAATAGAACAAAGACGGAAAAACAAAATAGGGAGTCCTGTAACCATAGATATAGGATGATCATATGTTGGATATAAATAATTTAATTAATTCACAATAATTGCCTTGGTGGAATTATTTCTCTGTTGATGTCTCCAGTGATGATCCGATGTGATTCATCATGGAGTCATTGAATCAAACTGTAGGATTCCTTTAGAGATGATCCACACATGCTCCACGTATCTATGGACATCGCTGAAGGGATCTCCGAGAGCTAGCATGGAAGAACAATCGCTTGCAATATCCTCCTTCGATAACCTTGATCTGATAGAGGATGATCTCTCTCGGTCTTGAGAGAGTTCATTGAGGAAGTAGTTCATTGGAACATGAAAGAAATCTACAGAATTGTTGTGCACAACGATTGTGGAAAAGGTGTGGGATTGTGAGGATATTTACAATCTAGTTTGAGGTTATATAGTTATGATAATAAATAAATGTGAAATGTGTTTTATTTATTTAATTAACTCTTATTGAAATCCCCTATGTCTAATTATTAATCATTTGACATGTGACCACGCTGATTATAATAAATATCATTTAATAAAACAATATTATATTCTCAAAATCCGGACTGAAATAACAACACGTCGTGTATTCATTAATACACGACGTGTACTCATTTTCCATAAAACTGCACGGAGTGTATATTTAATATTCATGGTGTGTACTTTTATTTTCCATTTTATTTTATTTCCTCTACCACATTTAGTAGACCTTGAGTAATAGCTATTTATTTATTCAATTAATGTAACTACATTACTCGCAAATAAACTTATTATTTCACCCACAATATATTCTCTCGAATAACTTGTGTCGAAATAAATGAAATCAGGCATACTTAAATAATTATTAAACCACAATTGGGAATAATATTTATTTAACATGTTAAATTAATATTTACCAGATATACAGGAACACACTTAGTGTGTGACCCTCTAGGCCCCTTTCTTTGTGGCATTAGGTAGAGCCTGCCAAAAGTCCAAGGTTAGCGTCTAGAAACACGCAAATTCACTCATAGAGAATGATGTTAATGACACAATGAAATGTCACCTCCAAAAAATATTTACCATGTAATATAATCCCTTTTTCACGATACCTTGAATCAAGCGGGTTTCATGCTAGTTCCATCAACCCATGTTCTCGATTATTCATTCTTTGACATCCTGAAATTGAACTCGCCCATACCTTACCATGGCCATGGATTTATTTTGGATATAACAATTCCATCAACATGACTGAGATATCTACTTCCATTATGAATTATAAGGGACAAATCATGTCTCTCATTTTCTATTAATGCATTATTACTCGTGACGCACCCAACGTATCCTAACTCACTACTAATAGTGTGTCATCACAGTTTTCATCAATACATCTATGTTCGCGATTTGTAACACCCAATAGTAATAATCTTAAAGTCTAAGGACCTATACACACGTCCGTAGATAGGAACATCCAATGACACTATGTATTGTGGATTTCCTACTGGCGGGTCACATTCTCATAATATCATCCTGGATATTACCAAGGGTGCACACTGTGACATGGTGCCTCAAATTTTTATGAGTCCTCACTCCTAATGGCCTGTATTATTCGTGTCCCTCAAATAACGTCATTTGACCATATAACATATATTCAAGAACATTTTTATGGCACTTCAGGTTTCTCATCATAGTAGGGATCCGCTATGACCCTTTAATGCAACGGCTATCCTTAGGACATTATCACATGCATTGTCACTCAGAATAACAATCATGATGTGATAAGGTATTTATTAATGAATAAATTACAAAGAAGTTGGTTCTAGGCCACCAACTCCAACAAACTACAACTTAGAATAGATCCAACTGCTAACAACATTTAACCCGCTTGCTCTCACATGATATTCATGCTTCTGCTGAGATAGGCCTTTAGTCACGGGGTCTGCCACTTTCTCTTCTGTGGACACTCTACCCACTGCTTCTTCACCCCTCTGATAGAAATCCTTCATGAGATGATACTTATGGAGTTTGTTCTCGGTCCGTTGATGTGACCTTGGTTCTTTTGCAAGAGCCACCAATGAAGTATTATCAAAATACAATGTGATAGGGTCTTTACTGCTAGGCACCACATCAAGATCTTGGACAATGTTCTGAATCTAGACGGATACCTTGGATGCATCATAAGCCACTATATATTCATACTCCATTGTATAATCGGTGACATCTGGCTCCTTTGAACTCTTCCAGCTCACAGATCCTCCATTGAGACCGAAAACATATCCATATTGCGACTTCAGATTGTTCTGATCTGTCTAAAATCCAGTATCAGCATACCCTCTAATGAAAAGCTCCTCGTATCCTCCATACACCAAGAACATTTCCTTAGTTCTTCTTAGATACATAAGAATAGTCTTAACAGAATTCCAATTTTGTTCTCCTAGATCTTCTTGATATCTGCCTACCATGCTCAGTGCATAGTCAATATCAAGCCTGGTACATTACATGGCATACATGATGGGTCCTATAGCCGAAGCGTATGGGATCTTACTCATTCTATATTTATCTTGTTGTGTATGTGGACAGATTTTCTAAGAAATATGTATTCCATGTGAAACTGGAACTAATCCCCTCTTGGATTGTTCCATACCAAATCTCTTTAGTATCCAGTCAATGTATGTACCGATATTTAGTCCAAGCATCCTCTTGGATCTATCACGAATGATCTTGATCCCAAGAATGTTGACTGCTTCACCCAAGTCCTTCATTGAGAAACACTTGTTCCACCAGTCCTTAACTGACTATAAGACTGGTACATCATTTCCAATAATTAATATGTTGTCAACATATAATACTAGGATAATGAAAACATTCCTATTAAACCGTTTATAAACACATGTCTCACATTTGTTTTTAATGAAACCAAATTCCATTATGGCTTCATCAAATCGAATGTTCTATGACCTGAATTCTTTCTTTAATCCATAAATCAATTTCTACAACTTGAAAACCTGTTTGGACTCACCTGGTGTCACAAACCCTTCTGGTTTTTTCATATAGACATCATCCTGAAGGTTCCCGTTAAGGAATTCCGTTTGGACATCCATCTTCCTAATCCCGTAGTCATGGTAAGCTGCTATGGCAAGTATGATTCTTTTGGATTTAATCATGGAAACTGGAAAGAATGTTTCGTCATAGTCAATTTCTTGATGATGTATGAATCCTTTAGCTGATAGCATTGCTTTACAGGTTCTAACTTGACCTTCCATGTCTAGTTTTCTCTTGAATACCCATTTGCATCCAATAGGATTTACATCAACTGGCTCATCGACCAAACCCATAATTGGTTCTGATACATGGAATCCATCTTAGAATTCAATTCTTCCTACCATCTTGCAGCTTCCGAGCATTCTAATTCTTTTTTATAGGAGAGAGGTTCATCATTTTCCAACAATAATGATTCACTATCCTTAGTGACAAATAAACTAAATCTCTCTGGTTCCCTTACCTCTCTTGAGCTCCTACGCAGTACTTCTGTTTCTGGAACCTCTTCCATATAGACCTATGGAACTTATTCCAATTCCAACTCTTGTGTATCTTGTGCATCAACTTCGTCGAAGTCAATATTTCTCCCACTATCCTTCTTTAGGATGTGCTCCCTTTCAAGAAGGACGGCTTGTCAGGCGACATTCACTTTCTTGCCTGACGGATTATATAGGTAATATCCTTTTTTCCATGGGATATTCTATAAAGATACACATCATTCCCCAGGGTTCTAGTTTGTTGCATGAGAAGGCCTTAACAAACGCCTTGCATCCACAAACACGTGTGTGCGACAAAGTGGGTTTCCTTCCATTCCATAACTTAGATGGAATTCTATTTTCATCCATAGTTGGTACTCGGTTTAATGTGTATGTCACAGTTTGTAATGCATATCCCCAAAAGGATAATGGAAGATCTTGCATGACTCATCCTTGAACTCACCATGCCCAACAAGGTGTGGTTCCTCCTTTCACTAACACCATTCCACTGTGGGGTATAAGGAGGAGTGAGCAGAGATAGAATCCCAGAATCCCATAGAAGATCGATGAACACTTGGTTCAGATATTCTCCACCTTGATCTGATCAATGTTTCTTTAACTTCTTACAAAGATGATTCTCTACTTCAATCTAGAATTCCTAAAATTTCTCTAAGGACTCTGACTTATACCTCATTATGTAGAAATAGTCATCTTTACATAAATCATCAGTAAAAGTAATGAAGTAATAATATCCACCTCTAACTTCTAATGGAAATGGTCCACATACATCCGTGTGCACCAATACTAGAATCTTTGTGGCCCTTTCACCTTGCCCGCTGAAAGGCGGCTTGGTCATTTTACCTTATAAACAAGCATGACATCTATCAAGTGGTTTTAGCTCAGTAGAGTCTAAATAACCATCTTGGCATAGCTTTGCCAACCTCTTCTCATTTACATGACCGAGACAATGATTCCACAACTAGGTGATGTATGTGTCATGTGAGATTGTTTTGTTATCGATTTCCAAAACTTTTTTTTCAATTTAATACATACAACCCATTATTTAAATGTTCCATACCATAACATACGTTGTTCTTATAAAATAGACAACCCTTATTTCGAAACTTGAAAATAAATCCAATTATATCCAAACAATATATAGAAATTAGGTTCTTGGTAACACTATGAAAATAATAACAGTTATTTAAAACCAAAATCATCCCAGTCAGCAATGAGAGGTGCTAATCACCAATAGCCAATGCAGCCAGCCTTGCGCCACTGGCAGCTTGAAGATCCACCTCTCCTCTGGAAATATTTCTAAATATACTTGGTTCCAACATTTGAATACAGATGTCAGACCCTCAATATGTATCTAATACCCAATGTGTAGAAATAGAAAGATTACACTCGATAACGAACAGATCTTTAGTGTCCCCATGCTTCTAGGTGTAGTTCCTCTTCTAGTGGCCTTGCTTGCCACATGAAAAACACACCACCTCCCGTTCCTTGCCCTGCCACTAGATCTTCCCCTTCTTCGAGGGACGACGCTCGGGGGGCTTCAGACTGTTCATATGTCTTTGGCCCCTTTTCCTTGTCCATCTTTTTCTTATTCACTATAAGGACTACGGGTTCGTCACACCCCATGTTCTTATCTACCTGGAGAATCAAGGTCAAAAGTTCTGATAGACTCTTTTCATTATTTCTCATGTTCTAGTTGACAATAAATCTTGAGAATGTCTTGGGATGTGATGATAAGATGAGATCTGCACACAACTCATCTGGGAATTTAATCCCTATGTTGTCCAGGAGTTCAATTTAGCCAATAAGCTTGACTACATGAGGCCCAGCTGGCGCAGACTCTCCATGCTAAGCTACAAACAAAGCATCGGAGATATAATATATCTCTTGTCTCTCCTTTTCTTGGTAGAGATCCTTAAGGTGATACATCATGCTATATGCATCCATGTTTTCATGTTGCTTCAAGAGAACATTATACATGGCCGATATCATGAAAAATTGGACATTTGTGGAATCATACCTATGTTTCATATAAAGATATAGTTCCTCATCACTAGCCTCATTTGTAGGCGCAACTGGAATAGGCTCTTACAGTACATACAATTTCCTCTCATGGCGAAGGCTCATGCCTAAACGCCTCTACCACTCTGGGAAATTGGTGTCGGTGAGAAGGTTTTACTTCTCGAGTATGGTTTACGATGATATGTTTGAAGTTATTTTTCTTTCCGTTTCTACAAATTAAAATGAGATATGGTTTAGTACATTATTATAAAAACTGTGGCAAATAAATCAATTAATACTTATTAGTATTCGTCTATTTTATCAAAATCTAATCGCCCTCACCATTGACTTCGGAATATTCTGTTGCCTGAATATTCTAGTAGCTAGGATCCATATTTCACTACACATTTACCCAGCTATGGTAGGTCAAGCAACTTGAAGGGTTTTAGGTAGGCATTCCAAATGTCCACTACATTAACTAATAGCTCCTTGATCCACACAGTGGACTCCCCAATCGTGAAATCATTTTATTTTGGATTTCCACAACCTTTGCCTCTTAGTCACACCAATTCTTGATGTGGCAGTCAACCCTTGATGTGAACCATGTTAAGTAAACTCGAAACCTTGAATTAGAATTCCCTGATAATTGAAAGCACCCCAACTAGGGTTTGTCAAGCACTTTGAACTATGGTTTGATTCTAACCAAGACTACATAAGGTTATACCAACTATATATTTCATGGAGGGATTTTAACCTTATACGTAAATTTTCATTTTATTATCTTTGCTTACATTGTTGTTAAAATTATGTGGCATATACATAAGTGATTAATCATGTCAACATAACATTTATCCATAAGCCGGTATTATTTTAGTTCCATCTTACATGCTTTTTTAATTCATTAAATGTGTGATCGTGACAACACACCCACAATAAATAAACCATGAAACTGACAGAGATAAAATAAATGGAATGAGCATGAGAATTGTTCTATTGGTTAGTTTATCAAGAGGTTGAAAAACTAACCCAAGTGCTAGGGGAGAAACACCTTGTACCTTTTGGGTTCATGTTTACATGTTTCCACCTATCCACCTTTGTTTCTCCTTGGATTTGATTCACCTTAGCTCCTGACTTGATCCACCTCCACAAGCTTGGGAGCTCCATCCATTACATATACATTTATCTCACATGCAGGTGAGGGGTAAAAGGGGGTTTTACATAAAAGTGTCCTTGGGAACGCAGGCCCTACATATTAATGAGGATAATGCTCACAGGAAAACAAATTTAATTTAAAAAAATAAATAAAAAGAAACCATTCACATACTAAGGTCTTGGTCTAGCTCATAAATAAAACTACTATTCAATTCTATAATCGTTCTTGTTTAAGATAAATCATGCTCGAATAAATTAATTATCTTTAATTAATCAGTCCTTTTATCATAAACCCTTTTTCTGAATTTCCTTGAGATTTTCTTCCATCATAATTTTTAATAAATTAAAATTATCTTTGTACGTAACATTTATCTTGGACTCAACCCGGTGAATTCCTGTTTGTTACATATATGTTAAATTAAACACATATATATAAAACACATATCATGTGTTATGCCTCAGCTTTACGCAAGCACCATGGTACACATCTCAAGGGTTTGTATAATATAACAATAAATTTTAATAAATCTATGTAATTTGGGTGAGTACATGGTGTTTATTTCAGAATACATGGTGTGTACTTTTCTTCACCTTCTATTCGAAGTACACGCCCGAGGACATGGTGTGTTAATGTACTTCAGAAATTTTTGGAGTACATGACATGTTCAGTGGGACATAAGCTGTGTAGTTTTCACGTTACATGGTTTCTAGGTGGGAAATCCATGTTCAGGGTACACGGTCTAACCCTAAACCTAAGGGACTACACAATGTGTTCTCTTTTACAACACAGCGTGTAATTCGGAAACGATGTGCCACATATTCCTGGTCAACACATGGTGTCATAAATGACTTAGATAATATCAATACACGGCCTGATTTGGCAGACCAGTCTGATGAATGATCCTAGACTATACGGTGTGTACATCCGAATACAGGACGTTTATTCTTGTGTTTTACGGCTAAGAATGTTTGGATCCTCTAGATGAGATCCTCTATTTTATTTTAATCAAAAATTAAAACAAAGTCGTTTGTGTACGGTGAATGAGACATGATAGAGGATGAATAGATCTCAAGATTCAAATTTAAAAAATGATTAAATAGAATTGAACCAACTAAATTATTAAATGTGTAAATCACCCAGGAAAAACTAAATAATTATAATCAATGATATGGCCCCTATGATACCACTTGTAGGTTCCGAGAACAGTGGAAGTGTGTTGGTGGGAGTTCCCAACATTAATTATAGTGTTAAACCATGATCATACTGAGATCTATCATGATATAAAATGCCAGATCTTCAGAATAGAACGAAGAATGAAAAAAAATATATGGAGTCCTGGAACCATAGTGATAGAATCATCATATGTTGGTTATAATTAATTTAATTAATTCACAATAATTTCCTTGGTGGAATTATTTCTTCGTTGATGTCCCTGGTAAAGATCTTATGTGATCCGTCGTTGCGTCGTAGAATCCTTGTGTAGGATTCCACTAGTTGTGATACACACGTGCTCCACATATCTATGGACATCGCCGAAGGGATCTCCAAGGGATAGCTTTGAAGAACCTTCGCTTGCGATATCCGCCTTCGATGACCTTGATCTGATGGAGGAGGATCTCTCTCAGTCTTGAGAGAATTCTTGGAAGAAGTAGTTCATTCAGCCTTGAAAGAATTCTCCAGAATTGTTGTGCACAACGATTGGGGTAAAGTGTTGAGGTTGTGAGGATATTTATAATCAGGTTTGAGGTTATAGAGTTATGATAATAAATAAACGCGTTTAACATTTTATTTATTTAATTAACTCTTATTGAAAACCCCTGTGTTGAATTCATAATTCATTGACATGCACCCACACTGATTATAATAAATATAATTTAATAAAACAATATTATATCCTCAAAATCTCGACTGGAAAAACTACACTCCGTGTAATTATTAATACACGGTGTGTACTCATTTTCTATAAAGCTACATGGTGTGTATATTTAATATACACAGCCTATAATTTTATTTTACATTTTCTTTTATTTCATCCACCACATTTATTAGACCTTGAGTAATGTCTATTTATTTATTAAATAAATGTAACTGCATTACTCGCTAAAAAACATATTATTTCACGCACAATATATTATCTCGAATAACTACTGTCGAAATAAATGCAATCTGGCATCCTTAAATAATTATTCAACCTCAGTTGGGAATAATATTTATTTAACTTCTGAAATTAATATTTAACTGTGATACAATGAAACACTTAGTGTATGACCTTCTAGGCCCCTTCTTCATTGGCATTAGGCAGAGCCTGCTTAATGTCCAAGGTTAGCATCTAGAAACATGCCATGTCACCCATAGAGAAATAAGTAAATGCTGTAGTGTTAAACAATGTATAATAAGAAGGCCTCTTAGTTCTAAAAAATTTCTAGGTATTGTAAATATGGTTCTGAAAATAAAACATAAAAAAAGTCTACAAGGAAAGTATTCTACCATAATGCTTATAGAATCATTCGAATCATAGTATAAATGTACAAGAAAGTATAGGATAGTTGTACTTTCCTTATTAAACAAAAAATAGAAAAAAATTAACTTGAAACAAAAAAAAGTAACATGTATGTAATCTTTTAACCCTAGGAGAAGGGTATCCAACAACATTGGATAAAAGTCCTGTGATTTATACTTTCAAGAAAGTTTTTCTTACCCACACTAGGGTTATACCTCGATATGAATATCAGAATCTGTGTTGTTATCCCTGTTATCCCCCAAATTATAAGGTATTCGACACCTCTACCTTCCTATCCCCATAGGTCCTCTATTAAACATAGAAACAATCAGATTTTCATGAAGTAATCTGAATAAGATGTTTAGTATGCACACTGCATGAGAGTCTATATCTCTAAAAATTACTTCAGCATCAAGTAATCTCTAGATTGATCAAGTTGGTAATGAACTCATTCAAATGAGCTTCCCTTTATAGTAATCTCCCAATGGTCGTCTCCCTACTTCAATGGTCATATTTTTTCTTCAATCGCAGAGGGACTTGTACATGTATCACTCAAACAACGGTTAATTAAAATCAGATTTCATGGCATAGTTTCATAATTATAATCAGGTTAGGTAAAATATTGTTCCTTAAACAAATCTATTTTCTGGAGTCTAAGGAATATAATGTTTGGATTCTCTATAAATAAACATTTGGAAACTATAAATCATAAATATAAAGATTCTATTTTTTAAGGAAATCCAAACCTGAATTATATATATTTTTTAGTCTGAATTATAATGCATTTAGAGTCTAAATTCAAAGGAATTCAGAGTCTGAATTATAAGGAATATGAAGACTGAATTCTGAAGAATTCGGACTCTAAATTATGAGGAATTTGGAAGCAGACTTTTGAGGAAATCGGAAAGAAAATTTTGAGGAATTCAAAGTCTGAATTTTAGAGAATTCCGAGTCTGATTTTCTGTGAATTTGGAGTCTGAATATAAGAGAATTTGGAATATAAATTCCAGAAAATTAGGAGTCTAAATTTCAAAGAATTAGGAATCATAATTTCTGTGTATTCATAATCTAAAAAAAAGAATACTCTATATCTATGGATTTATAGGAATCCAGGGCCTTAGATTTGAATCTGATTGTTTGAATTTAGAGATAAAAGGAGTTAGAATAAGAAAAATTATAAAATGAACAATGAAAAAATCACTGAGGATGAAAATTTCATTGGAAAAGGAAAATTTTCTTTATTATAATTAATTTTAGGGGAAAAAACATCCTTATTATAGGATATTTGTGATTTTCAAAACATAAAGGAATAAAAAATTTGTAACTAAATTTCAATGACTCAACAATCTCCGCCTTTTTGGAAACCAAAATCATCTTTACGATAAAAAAATATATTGACTTAAAAAATTTTCTACTTGAAAATAAAAACATGTCTCCCTTTACTTATAGATAAAGTTAACATGACTTACTCCGCCCAAGGCTTTTTAATCACTATGGATCATATTCTTTATTTTCTTAATGATATATTACGTTGTCTTGCATAAAAAAATATTCTTTGACGAGAACATACTCTTAGATGAACTCCCCTTTATGTAGGGAAATGTCTTCTTACATATTATTGTTTGTATCATTCCTTTCTCCACCTTTGTGATTTTTAAAAATGAATATAGGGAATGGATATACAATTTGGTACCTAAAATATTAAAACTATGAAACCAAAATATATATGATGAAAAATCAAAATTTCATCATTATTGAATGAATGTGTAGAAGGAATAATTTCAACAAAATATCATAAATGGTAAAATTATCATTCTTTCTCCATTGGCATCAGCGTATTGACAATGGTTTTCTGTTTCATCAGCTCCATTTGATCTTCTTCCAAATTCTTATGCAACTGATTTTAATGTTCACTTTTCTTTTCCATGGCTCTAATATTTTTTTCACTAAGCCTTGATGCATTCAGCTTGAGCATTCAACTATTCTTCTTGCATATCCATCTTCTCTTCAAATTATATTCTTAGATCCATTTCCCTCTTCCAATTCATGGACACAGAATTAAGATTTCCATTCAAATCCTTATCTCCATGCTCCCAAGTAGTCTGTTCAATAGTCATATTTTTATCAAATCTCTTAAAAAGGTCCTTGTGATTATCATCACTGGTGTCAAAGGAATCTTTGACATTATCTTGAAATCCATCAAAACCACTTAGTTCATCAATAGTTTTCCATATCTATCTTGTAATCTTCTAGCATAACCTTTTATGAGCCACATAACCAATGAGAAAGAATTTTAAATCTACATCAAGTCCCACATGTTAATACATAACCATGGAAACTAAAACTAATTTCAGATTCATCAAATGTTGAAGCATCTGACATCTAGAATCAATACATAGAAATAAAAGAATAGTAACAACCAGATTTTTCAATGATTCTACCACAAAATCATGTACAATATATGATTATTCTGAATCTGAAAGTATGGTTGGAAATGATTCTTTTTCTAACTCATTTTCTTACCTCTTTAATGAACTTCCAAAAACATTATTTTTCACTACTAATTTCTTATGTGTGTGAACCATCACTTACATTCCCTTATCAACTGTTTGATTGACTTGTTGTGGTTTAGGTGATTCATGCTCACTATCTAACAACTATACAATTTTATCTTTTTGAACATCATCTTTATCTTCATCAGTCACATGAGATTCCAGATGAAAAAAAATATGATTACAGATTTCTTCTTCTGAGGGTTTCTTCACTTCTTTTGAATCCTTCTTTTTATTCCATAGAGTAGCATGTTTGGAGGAGCTGGCTTGAGATGTACGAATTGATAATATTATAGAGGGAATTTCCTTCACATTATAATCTTCCAATTACTTTATTACATCATTAGTTTAATTCCATTCTTCTTCTTGCTCTTCTTTTTCTTCTTCAATTTCCTCATCCTCTTCCAGAACAATTTTATCTTCTTATTCTAGATCCAGAATCACAACCTTCATTCCCAGAGTCTCAGGACGTGATTCTATCAAAAATTATCCTGGCACTGGGATTTGTTCAGATGCTTTCTCACCATACATGAGCTGTGATTGTACAATTTGGGCTTTAGAAAACTTCTTCCTTTTCTTCTTCTCTTTCTGTTTCTTCTCATGTTATTCAGCTGCATTTATCATTAAGGCTTTGGCCTATGAAGGATCCTAGCCCAACATGGAATCCCCTTCCTTCCTATTATTCTTATCTTCTCTCCACTTAGCCACTAATTCATTCGGATAAGCATTTTGTTTCTTTGGCGTCGGAGGTACAGACTGAGTATCCTTTTCCACAATAGATTTTCCTTTTTCTTCGAGTTCTTTTTCCTTCTTCTTCCTTCCACCCTTCGTGGAAGTCTCAGGCACATCGTATTTCTTTTAAAGATGTTGGAATTCAGCTTCCGAAAAATCATAAAATTCTCCTAAATCACTATAAAATACAACTTTCATTCTCTTTTGAGTATCATCACTCAACAACATCACATTGAAATTTCTTGGCTTAGAACTTCAAAAAAAATTGAATGACTAAAGGAAAAGAACTATAATCATTGAAATAATAGTTGGATAAATGATAATATGAGACTTCAAGTTTCCATTATTGATTTTCTAAATCGTAACCATGATATACTTTACCAGGTTAATCTTCTTGAGGTTCACCATGATGTCTAGAACATATATATCACTTTTTTATAGAGTATACGTATCCCCTTTTCTCATATTCAAAAAAAACACAGACCCATATCTCAAGAATCCTATGGTTTGTAGGTAAATGAACAATATTTAGATAATTAAATCCTATAAAACAAAAACAAGACAGTACCTTTTCCTTATCAATAGTTCTTGAACCATCCTGTAATTTTTTAGTACAAAATTCTGCTTCTCCTTCACATGGAAATCTAATCAATCTTGATACCTTGCTATAAAAAAGAGATTAAATCATCCCATTTCTCTTGAAAGAAATTTTATCTCAGCCTTATTCTTTGAAAAAACATGTCGTATTATTAAATACAATCAGAATGTCTTGATAGACCAGGTCATGTGCCTTTGGTTTCAATATACATTGGCTCTCACCGCCATTAAGCTTAATATTCATTGAAATGATACAGATATATTTAGAAAAAAAATTTGGGATGTACTAACCTCCCCCATTATATCTTCCATTCACAAATTTCCTTTATAGTTGACATTTCTTTCTGTGGAGAGGCTTCAACAATCATTCGGAAGTAATAAATACTTAAAAAAATGGAACAGATTTAAAAAAGAAGCATGGATTCATCATGATAGAGCATGAAGATAGATGTGGGAAAATAATTAGCAGGTCCTTATATAGATGAATGAGGTGACGATTAGCCTTTTTACATGATCCAGTAGTTGAAATACTCTTGATCAGATCTAAGGGTTGTGATGATAACCGAAGAAGGATTTTTATAGGTTCCGATCTTTTGAGATTTTGAAGGAAAACTTTCGTATTTAGGAAAAAGAGAATCCGAAAAAGTTTCTTAAACAAGATAAAAATTACAACATACTAGAAGATGATTACCAAAATGTAAGAAGGAAAGCATACCTTCTTGTATTTCTAGGAAAATTATTTGTAATGAGGAAAATTATTCTTGACTATGAATAATTTTGACTACGAAATTTTTTGACTAACATGCAGATATACTCCCCCTACGAAAACAGTTTTTTACTCTAAGGAGATAGGATTCAACAAAATTTTAATTAGAAATCTATTATCTATACTAAACTTAGCTTCTCCATTGCTGACATGTCACCTTCCCATGCCTCCACGTCACCTTAATTTCAACATTCCTCCCTCCAAATCGTGAAAATTTACGCACTTCCCATCCCCGATCGGGATTTTCCTCCGCCTCGCCTCCCTCCCCCGAAAAACCATTCCATCGATCCTAGGGTTTTGACGAACATTCATCGCCCTCGAACTCACATCTCCCTCGAACTCGCCTCTCCGAAACCGCCTCTGCCTTCCCCACACAAACCTTACCTACGATCTCCCGCACCGCTCCCCCGCTCTGCTCCCCTCCTCGAATCCCCTCTCCAGCTTCAACTCCACCTGTGCATTATCCGCCTTCGGCTCCTCCGGCATCGGCTCCTCCATATTGCGCTCCTCCTACTTCGGCTCCCCCGAAATTGGCTCCTCCGACTTCCGCTCCTCCGACATCCTCTCCTCCGACTTCTGCTCGGACTTCTGCTCCTCCTACATCAGCTCCTCCGGCTATGGCTCGTCTGACTTCAGCTCCTCTGAATTCATCTTCTCCGGCTATGCCTTCTCTGAAACAAGTGACCCCCACTTCAGCAATCACACTTTCGGTTCCTCTGCTCCAACTAGGGTTCCTGCACCCTTGATCACGCACCGAGTAAGCGCAGGTATAAACAACTATGAAATGTATAAGTCATTGTCAAAAATCTTCATGTCTCAATGCATTTGATTTCTGTGGTGTTTTTAATAGATGATTAATCTGTATTGTTTTTCATGGGTGAGTGTTCTCTGAATATAAATACTAAATCAGGGTGATAGATCTTCGAATTGAACATATGGTGAATATTTTCAATCATATTCTTGAATTGAACTTCTTCAGGTGTAAGGTGTATGTTGAAATATAAAATAAGGGTTCATCACATATCTATTCGCACTCTGATCAATGAAATATGGGACCAGTTGTCATTGTAATTGACAATATGAAGGGTTGATTCCACTCATACATGATTAACAGGTATTTGTAGCCAAGATCCAACTTTATCCATGAGGGATGAACTAGATCCATAATCACTAGAGGCTGTGATTCCTAGCTCACCAACTCTGAAATGTTTTGATTTCTAGCTATATCAAATTGAAATCAATTTGCGTTGTGTTCTATATTGATTTTGTTTGTTGCAGGGTCATATGAGGAAGATGATGAGGATTCGAAATGCCCCACTTACATCATCCAGAGTGGGGAAATACTGGAAGATCCTAGCAGCAATCTCGAAGGCCGGTTCCCAGTAAATTTTTCATATTTTTCATAATTTATTTTTCAATTATCTATCCAATATGCGAACCCCATACAACCTGTGATTATAGTGGACTATTCCTGAGTTTTTTTGGTTTCAAAATTCGGTTTCCAGTAGGTTCTGCCCTCCAGTATCTTCTTTGCAACTCAGAAATGATGCAATTTACCTTTTCAGAAACCTATATTCATGAATCTACAGTAGTAAAATGATTTTATTTCTATATTACTCAGGGTTCATATTACACTATATGTTCTATCATGTTATGTTTGAAACAATTTTCAATTTTTTTATAATTTATTGGTATGACATTAATTACATATTCTATGTTTTCTATAGCTAACTTCCTAGAAATTAACATCTTGGGTTTCGAATTCCAGTTTCTAGTCTGTTATTCACTTCCGCGTCATCATCAAAGGACATGTATGACATTAATTACATGTTCATAAGCCTAATTTCTTGTATCTGCATTAGTGATATCATTTCACTAAAATATAACTATAGGTTAAAATTATAGTCAAAGTTATTTAATTTTTCCAGTGGGTATTTGGCTTCCACGAGATCTTCAAACGACAGGTCTAACATTAATTACCTATTAATAAACCTAACTCATTGCAACAGAAGTAGTGATATCATTTCTCTTATCTATAAATTCATGTTCAAATTACGGTGTCCGATTATCCAAGTAATTTTTTAAAAAAACATCTGTATATTATGGACATTTTTAGGCGATGCGTTGCAAGTTCATGTAGTTTCTTTTTTATGTTTCGTGTTGGTATCCAACTGTTCCCCGCGCTAAACCGTTGTTGCATACTCTCGGAGTCTCCTAAAAATTTACCACATACAAATTTTCTTACATATTTAGGAAACAAGTTCGGTTTTTCTGAATTAAAAAATTCCCTTACTTTGATGCCTTGGTCTACCAACGACACCGGCCCTTCTACTGCCCGTGAATGGTCAACTAACTCAGCCAAACACAACCTTCACCTTGCAGAATCACTAATTTTTTAGGATTTCATTGACAACTAAACGTATTGTAAAACCTTGGTACGCAAACATTAGTTGACTCAAGTACCTACATTTCTTCATGAAGGTATAGGTTTCCAGGACGCTGACATAAGGATGTTCTCGGATAAGAAGAAGCTGAAGAAAGAACAAGACTGGATAAAGTTTCATTCAGTATTAAAAAGAGCTCAGAAAGGATAACTTTCCTCTTGAAATATGAGCATTCATATCTGAATTCTTAATTTTTGCTTTCAATTATGAATTAATTGAATCTCTCTTCTCTTAAAACCATGAGTAAGGACCTGTCTTTATTTTAACTTCCAATTATGGAAAATGGATGAAGGACACAAAAAACCATTTCGGATAGTTTTAGATTTTGGGTTCAATTACCTCTGGTTTTATTGACTGATAAATTCTTATTTTATAATCTTCTATCCATGTTTAACCATTGTTTTATACAGTGTTATCTAATATGAAAATATATTTTTAACATTTTTTAATATCGTGAATATGGATGAAATTATAAAATTTGTACTGTAATCAAGCATGTTTCTTGTGAAATAATCATGTTAAAAGAGAGTTTATTATTGCTTTTGTGTGGGAGGTGATTATTCATTTGGTATCATGACCATGTCTCATATCAACTTTGATTCTCTCGATCTTCAGAATTGGATTACCAGGGGATGTCCCCTTACCAATGGGACCCAACACATGGAATTTTTTTAGTTGATTGTACGTGAAGAAGTCTCTCTTAAATGGTATTTGAGAGAGTTCATCTTTATGTAGCATGACATTTCAGTTATGTATTCTCTTAATTGTGTACTATTATATTCATATTCATAAATTTCCCATTGAAATATAATCATATTCATGCAGTGACTTTCGTATTGTAGGTTTAGTTGATATTCTTTGGAAGAATACATGAGCATTGGACATCTACTTCAATTCATTTTTGATGTTTAAACCTTTATATTTTAACCAACCTGATATCTTTCCTATCTATAATTTGTTTCACTTTTTAGTGTATATTATTTTTAACATCTCAGGTGATTACAAACCTTAAATGATTAAAGGGGTATGGATCCAAATGGCACACCATCTTCTCATAAAAACATTAGTTTCTTTTACAATTTTCACCCATTTTATTGGTAATGTAAACATTCTAGAATATAGGTAGGGTTTGGGCATGTTGGAGGGGAGGGGAGGGGAGGGGATGGGAGGGTATGATGATGGCAGGGGGTAGGGGGATGCTGGAGGAAAAGGTTGGGCAGGGGGGAGGGGAGGGGAGGGGCAGGGGCTAGGCAGGCTGGAGGGGACGTGAGGGGAGGCGGGGGGTTATGGCAGGGGGAGGGGGCTAATGGGGGAAATTGTTGGGCAGGGGGGAGGGGAGGGGCTGGGGCTAGGCATGTTGGAGGGGAGGGGAGGGGAGCGGCTGGGCAGGATGGAGGGGAGGTGAGGGGAGAGGAGAGGAGGGGCAGGGGGAGGGGGCTACTAGGGGAAAATGTTGGGTAGTGGGGAGTGGAGGGGAGGGGAGGGGAGGGTGATTGCAGGGGAGGTGGGGTTTGCTGGGAGAAATTGTTGGGCAGGGGGGAGGGGCTGGGGCTAGGCATGTTGGAGGGGAGGGGAGGGGAGGGGCTGGGCAGGATGGAGGGGAGGGGAGGGGAGGGGAGAGAGGAGGGGCAGGGGGAGGGGGATTCTATGGGAAAATGTTGGGAAGGGGGGAGGAGGCTGCTGGGAGAAAATGTTTGGGAGGGGGGAGGGGAGGGGCTGGGGCTGGGTAGGATAGAGAGGAGGGAAGGGGAGAGGAGGGGAAGGGGGGAGAGGGCTGCTTGAAAAAAATGTTGGGCAGGGGGGTGAGGGGAGGGACAGGTTGGAGGGGAGGGGAGAGGAGGGTGATGGCAAGGGGGAGGGGGCTGCGGGGGGAAAATGTTTGGCAGGGGGAGGGGAGGGGAGGGGCAGCAAAATCCAAGCGTCATTGAAGCAACTATGTACTGGAAATCTCCCACAAGCTTACAAGTTATATTTCACTTTTTCTCAAGATTTTTGGTTCAATTTCACTCTTCCCACTTTCTCCTTTTGTAATTCAGGTTCATATTTCATTCATAGATTCCATCTTTCCTCTTTCTATTTTTAATTTTCAGGTTTGGTGTGCCCTTCACATGTTACCTCTTTCAAATATCTCCGCCTCCACCTGCTACACCTCAGTCTCCCTAAGCCTGCTCTTTATCCAGTGCCTCTGCCTCCCCCTCCGCCTGGTCGGCATCAATCACCCTCTGATTTTAGAGATACTGTAGGCATTCTTGAGTTCAATTATATAATGTGTTTTTAATAATATTTTTCATAATATATTATATATATATATATATTTCTCATATTAGATTTTGAAATAGTATATTGAATTCATTTTACTTATTCAGTATACGTGGATGGGGAGGGGAGGGGTGGAGCTGGGTGGGGGGTAGGAGGAGGTGCTGGGAATTTGGGGGGTGAAAAGATGGGTAGGGTGGCGGGGGGAGATGAGGGGATGGGCAAGGGAGGGGCTGGGCAGAGGGGAAGAGGAGGAGGGAGGAATGGCTTGGGGAAGAACCTTCTTAGTGGGAAGGGGAATGGAGGGGAGGGGCTACGCATGTTGGTGGGGAGGTAAGGGAAGGGGGGATAATGAGGACAGGGGGAGGAGACTACTGGGGGAAGACTTTGGGCAGGGGGTGGTTGGGGAAGCGTCTAGGCAGGGGAATGGAGGGGAGGGGCAGGGCAGGTTGGAGGGGAGGGGAGGGGAGGGGAGGGGAGGATGAGGGCAGGGGGAGCATGAAACTATCCAGCTGTAGTAATTCCATTTCAATGTAGATAAAACAGTGTTTCTTAATGTTCTGTAATTGGTTTTAGGCATTATGTACAGATTGAACTCTTAGGGATGGAGAACATAGCAATGAATATTGAAACAACTAACTGAATTTTTTAGCTGTAATTGCAAGGTAATACTGCAGATTGACCATTTCATATTTTTGCATTTTTTATTTCATCATTATTTTTAAACAATCAAAAACAGTATTGGACTGCAATTTAGATTAGGGTGAATGTAATATGATTACACTATTTTCTGAATTATCCTCTGCCATGGATGATTCATAACATATTTTGCATGTTTATGTGTTTTCTATGATCCCTATAATGTTTAAAACATCCATTTCATTTGGTTATTTCACATATTAGTTGAACATGTTTCTGTTTATCATTTAGACATGTTACTATTCCAATAAAATTTTATTTTCACATATCTATGACATATCCACAGCACATATACTGTTTTAACCAGTTATTTACAACACTGTATCTATACATTCAACATAACAACATTAGCAATCTGTAAGTTCATTTGAATTATTAACTTTTTACATGATGTTTATAGATATTCACTGCTTGAAATATGAATTGATTTTATAAATTAGTGAAAAAATACACATACTGTTGTAACCTACATTAACTATTAACATAAGATTACCAAATCTATTTTTCGGATCACACTAGGTTTATTTTTACATTCAAATTCTGGAATCTGCATTTTCAGTAGGAATTAATACATATTCTTATTTTAAAACATTTTTTCCTATGCAGAAAAGTTAGAAGTGTTTGCAGATGAATATTTGTACAATGTGACATGATAATTTGGTTAGAATCACTACTTAAAGTCTCTATTGATGTGTGATACAGTTATACATATACAAAGATGAATATTTATGTTGTATAATTTGACAAACATTTTGTCAATCTGTTTTCCATATTATCTTTTTATATATTGACTTTAAAATTGTTAAAATCTTAGCAATTTATTATTGTTATCATTTTTCATATTTCACAAAAAAAATCCATGTCTTTGTCAATATTAATGAATGATTTCTTTCAGGCATTCAGTGTGATAGGCATTACTATAACTGGATTTTGGAGATACACCATGCATTATGGAAGAGGGAAACATGTAGGGATTTCATGATCAGTGGATAATTTTATTTTCTCTTAGTTAATAGTTTCTTCTACGTTTAGTGTATAATATATGTGATACATGTATTTGAAAACTGGATAATGTACTCTGGAGAATTTTAATATGACAAGTGGATGTTTTTTTAGATCACCAGATCTGGTATTTTATAAATCCTTTCTTTTTGTCAATTTAAATTTTTTCTTATCTAATTTGAGTTATTTATCTTATATACTCTATTGATATTATTTAATTTTCAGGGATGCTGCTCATCACTGGGCAGGTTGGATGGGAGGGGAGGGGAGGGGAGGGGAGGGGAGGGGAAAATGAGGGAAGTGGGGGGGGGGGGGATGGTGGGGGAACATGTTGGGATTGGGGGGAGGGGAGGTGATGGGCGGGTTGGAGGAGAGCGGAGGGGAGGGGAGGGGAGGGGGAGTGGGAGGGGGCTGGTGGGGGAGGGGAGGGGAGGGGAGGGGAAATGAGGGAATTGGGGAGGGGCCAGTGGGGGGACATTGGGCAAGGGGGGAGGGGATGGGCTGGGCGGGTTGGAGGGGAGGGGCTGGGTGGGTTGGAGGGGAGGGGAGGGGAGGTGAGGGGAGGGGGAGTGGGAGGGGCTGTTGGGGGAACAGGTTGGGCAGCGGGGGATGGGTGGGGTTGGGAAGGTTGGAGGGGAGGGGAGTGGAGGGGAGGGGGGAGGGGGATGGTGGGGGAACAAGTTGGGAAGGGTGGGGGTGGGGGGGAGTGGTGGGGGAAGTGGCTGGGTAGGGGGATTGCTGAGGTGGGTGGGGGAGGTGCTGGGATGGGGTGGGAGACAAGCAAAGGAGGTGGGGGGATGGGAGGGGTAGAGCTGGGTAGGGGGTGGGAGGAGGTGCTGGGAAATTTGGGGGGGGGGGTTACAAGCTGGGCAGGGTGGGGGGAGGAAGGGCTGGGTAGGGGAGGGAGGACAAGAGGAGGAGTGGGGAGGGGAGGGGTAGATCTGGTCATGGGGGTAGGAGGAGGTGTTGGGAAAGGAGGAGGTGACACGCTGGGCAATGGGGGGAGGGGAGGGACCAGGCAGGAGGGAGGGGGAGGGGCTAGGCTGGGGGGGATGAGGAGAGATGGAGAGGTGAGGGATACAATGCAGGGAGGGACTGCTGATGAACTGCATCTCTGTATAAAGGGCATCGTCAACCCAAAGGCTGGCAAGATTGACTGATATTTTGTGATTCAATTTCCAGGTATTATTTGTCTACATATATGTTTATATTATTTCAAATTAATGTTTTAATTTTTTTTCAGTTGTAACTGAAATTATACATTTACTCAAATAATAAAATTAAATAACATGTTCAAGTGTAACCATTTTCTTTTCTGATGCCTATATCATTTACACTAAACTGAATTCCAATTTTCAATTTTCTCACATGTATTATCTGCTGTAGGGATGATCGTTTGTGTCAACCAAACATTCGGAAGTTCTGCTATGCTATGACAATGTCTACAAATTGGGAATGCATGAATTTACCTATACGGCTATCCAGTACACTGCCTATACGACTGGGAACAACAGATGAATTTAAAAAGTTGTGGATGCAATTACTTATTATCCCCTTCTGTTCACAACATAATTCTTCTATGTAAACGATCTGTTATATTTTCATTGTTTACAAATTATCCCTATTATGTTGAAATTCACAATTAATGTTTTCCAATTTCAATTTTTATTAATATTGATTCTTATTTGAATACTATATCACTTTATATATATGATTTCTTAATTGTAAAAATAAATTTGAATTCCATTCCATATATTTTTTATTAAAAATCATGTGATGTCATTTTTCAAACTTGTACAAGTATTACAATATTATCTATAACTATTTTGTAAATTTAACATTTCAATATATTAATTATTAATTTTCATTTTTTTTCATCGTTGGATCCTTCATTCTTAATTTTATACAGAAGGCTGCTCAGTATCTAATTTTTGTTCCTCAAACTTTTACTCCTCATTATGTATGTCATTTTATTTTCAAATATACTCAATATTAATATAAACTATTATGTTTTATAAATAGTAATATATAGTTAATAATAAGAATTATTTTATAGTGTCGTGCATCTCACGGGCGGTGTACTATTATTACGTTATAGTTATCATTCAAAACTATTGTTTAATATATTCAAATCTATCGGGGGTAGTGATTTTGTGAATATATCGGCAAGTTGATCTTATGTTCCCAAAAAATTAAAGAATTATATCTCTTTTTTGTGTGTGATCCCTAAAAATGTAATGCCTAAAATCTATGTGTTTTTCAAGAGAGTGATGTGAATAGTTTTTAATGATGGAAATGGAACTAGTTTTATCACACAGTATTTTTGTTTCGGTAAAACTCATACCATTGTCTGTGAGTGTGTGTTGCATCCACAACTCATGAGAACAAAAAAAAATTAGCTGCTACATATTCAGAAATAGTAGTGGAATGTTCAAGGTGTATACATTATCTTCCCTATTAGGAGAAAGAATAAAATCGTCCTTGGAGGAGTGTACTAAGTACAATTCATTCCTATACTAATAATTTCTCCCATAGCATTATCTCTGAAAGTTACTTTTCCTCCTTTTTTATTTATAATATTTTCAAAGATGTTTTTGTAACCATTCAGGTGCCGGTAACATCCACTATCCATGTAAAATGTCTTGTTGTAGGTACTATCTTTATTTTACTGATAATAAAACTATTATACTTTTGGAACCCAAACACTCTTAGATTCGGAAACATCATAATGAAATATTTTAGGAATCCAAATTTTCATAGAAAAATATGATTTATGAAAACCTCATGTCATGCGCCAGCTCCTGAGTACTCGATGCTAGTTACATACAGGGGATCGAATTCGGTTTGGGCTCTAAGAATCCAGCTACAACTGAAATGCTTCTTCTGCTAAAAGTTTTTACCTGAAAATTTTTATTCAAAAACATATAGTGAGCATACGAATTCCCAATTAGGGGTTTAAAAATAACATACCATACCCAAAATAAATTTTGAAAACATTCATTAAAGCATTTCATAAAATAATATTCTTAAAGAAAAGCTGTAACACATGTAACTTGTCATAACAAAAGTTCTTCATTTGAAACATGAAAAATGAATTACACGAATAAACAATTCTAATATAGACATTCTTAATAGGAGTAAAGAATAAAATAAATTTTATACATGTATGACATAAGAATACATAAGCACAAATTAAATAGCTATGTGTAATGTATAATCAGAGATTCACATAATGGTAATAACTTCAATTTTATACACTGAATACTGAATCACTAAGTGCTAAACATATGTCCTGCCATAAGCATTTACATTTCTGATACTCATAAGTACTAGATCTTAACCATGGATACTCTACTAGACAAATATCCAATCGGTTAATTAATTATCATACACATAATGAGGGAATGTATAATGTCGGACATTAATTTCTGTGTCAAGGCCTCGTGCCAAGACCTAGGGGATTATTGAAACTGGACCCCAACCAGAAGAGCCTCTGTAACAGGACTATATCCTGGAGATCCTCTATAACCAGACTCCAACCCGGAGGGTCTTCTATAAAAGGACCCCATCCCAGAGGGCTTACTTTTATCGGTCCCCAACCCGGAACATACTAGTCGAATACATTCCTCATATGTTTAATAAGGCCATGTATTTAAAGTGTCACATACCACTTTGATAACCAAATTCCCTGTCTTTTATTTGGGGTGTCCCATACCACTCCGAATAATTAAATTCTAAATTCATTATCAAAAGTGATGAATAATAAATAGTTCAATTTATCACATTAATTAAAAACTTCCCAAATCTTCCATAAACTTTCAATGCCTTACATTTCATATTTATAACATCAGATAGTTATTATTCATTTTCCAATCATGCACTGATAAATGGAAATGATATTGGTCTAAATCATAATATATCAGTTATTATTTAAATAATAATTTTCTCAATGACATGCATAAACTAGTAAACATTCCTTGCATGTGTAATATTAATTTAAAACACACACGTAATGGGGTAACCACATAAAATGATAGTTCATTATTTTTAAAAATAATTGATTCATGGAAATGTATATTTAGAGTTTAAAAATACCAATTTAAATTAAAATAGATGTTATTAGTACAAAATCATGCGCTGATAAATGGTCATGAATTAATAAATGGTCACACCATATGTTGGATAGCATATATGGTCAACTGATTTGCAATGCAGCATTTAGGGTTACATTCATGTGAATTTAATTAGGCATATCGACAACATACTTTACCCACCAAAGTTTCTTTTAGGACAACCTATTTCAGATTATGGTTCAAAAATATAGGTGAATACATATAACCATATATATATATAAAATACACATATATCGCACCCTTACTTTATATATTCTGATAGCTTAAATTACAGACACACACAAACATAGATATATATATATATATTAACATATTACAAGAAATATAATTTATTTAATAATAATAACCCTTTGCATCATAAATCAAATTCACATTTTAAGAAAATAAACTACCTTTCCAGAACCAGAATATAGAGATTTTATAAAGTAATATATAAATTTCCAATTTATTTTAAAAACATCATTGCTAATCAACACATGATAGAATTAAAAATGGGTGGATTAAAACTATATGGGTTTATGCGTAAAAAATATACCAATCCATTTGAACCCGAAACATTATTTTCACCCAAGACATTCTTTAAAAATTGTAAATCATCTTTAATATCATAAAATTGAAATAGAATGAATTATGTGTATATGTATTAATATACACTAAGTGTATAAAATAGAATAATTATAAATTAAAATATCCCTTAACTTATGTATACATAATATAATATGTTATATATGTGTACATATATAAATATATGTATTTCCACACATATAACTATAGTAATTTGATCAAATTACACCCTCAAAAACCCATACGATTTTGCAATAAATACATAAAATTTAAAACCAATATCATTTTAAAAAATTCAGGTTATATAGATAGATACGGTTTATTATATATATATATATAGACATGTATAACATTTTATAAAAACATGGTTTAAGAAAATCAATTAAACCCCTTTCAAAAAATAGATTTTAAAATCATAACCCTATTTGGAAAATAATATATTATGATGAAATATATAGATTCATATAAACATTTATACACAATTATATTTGTATGTAACTTTTTAAAAAAAATTAGGAAACAAAATCTATCAAATTAATTAAACCCTTACAAAATATACATTTAATAAAAAATATTAAAACATAACCCTTACAAGTCATAATATCATAAAATAAATATTTGAGACATATTATAATGACCCCTAACTTGATTTCCAGGAATGTTGATCTATTGTTTTGAACACACCCTTTGACCAAGGCCTCCCCCTAATTTCAATTATGAGGGGAGAGAAGACATTATAGCCATAAAACCAAATTGCTTGCAGTGCAAGGTGGAAAATAGTACCTGATAGTGAAAAAATAGGCAGAAATACTATAGAATCGTTGCTGAATAGACATTTGTGGGACACCATTAAAACATTGGCACATAATAGACATGGATTTAACAATATAAATAGATTTCAATTAGCTCGAATCAAAACAGAATAGGATAGACTTGTATTGGGGACAAAACCAATTCTGTTTATAGTCAATAAGTAACAACAATTTCAGACAAGGATGAAAATAAAAATAATGCAGGTCAACTATGAATTTAATGCAACAATGACATGAAAAATTAAATAAAAGGACACAAAAAATAATGTAGATCAGGACAAAAACCATATCTCACGCTGGATCAAGGAGAACCAAAATGTCAACTAAAACTAAAACCCTAACCCAATTTGACTTGTCTTTATCCCACAGGTGAAACATAATCGCTCTTTGACCCCTAGTCCTCGACCGCACGATAGTTAAGCTCCTCCATCGCTGCTCGACCTACAACCGCGGTCATGACCACAACACGAAGATCTCTTCACATCGACAAGAATGAATCCCTCGCGTTGTACTGAATCGTAAACCGCAACTCATCCCCGATGAGGAAGACTCGAAGACCAGGTCAAGCGCACCTCACACAGCTCACCCACAGAACAACGCCTACTGGAAATGGTAAACTGGGTTTCAATAGTCGGGACCCTCCTCACATGGATCTCCACATCTCCCTTCTTTTGATCGTAGTATTCTTGTTATATTTTTTATATTTTTACATACTTATTATCTTTTCTTTTTTTTCTCTTTCCCTAATATGCGGATCAAAAATTCCTTAGATTATTCTTTAAATCATTGTGACTGATTTTCTCCCCTATTATCATTATAATATTTCTATCATTATATTTATATATATTTTTTATTTTTTCATTATATCATTACACTATTACTTTCATATATTATATCAATAACAACATTAAAAAAAGTTAACAGTTAAACCTAACTAATAATATATTAAACTTATTTTATCAATGCTTTTAAAATTAAAAGTTATTATGATTAATTTCTTTTAGAAATCATATATTTATATATTTCATATTACATACTTATAATGTTATAAATTAATTTGATAATTTGAAATGTATTATATAAATAAAAATTATCCTAATTTGTAATATATATTTGTAATTTTGAATCATATTAAAACAAATTTTATTATGATATTATTCAAATATAACATTATTTTTTGTTTATTTTTTGATCATTATTTTAGTTAAATTATATTTTTATAATTTTACTATAAAAAATTTAAAATTTTATTAATTTTAGGAAACATTAATCCAATTTATAATATAATAATTGTTATATTTTTATATATATAAAAAACCCATATAATTATTCACACAATAGTTTAAGTATCTATCTGATTAGTTTAAATAGTGAAAAATAATGTCATTAAAATATTTTAAAATAACAATTTTCAATGATATTTATAACCGCAATATAAAATTATAATTTTGTAATAGTATTTTCATTCAAATCCAATATATATATATATATATATCACATTTTGGAAAACAAACCTATTAGTTATATTTTTATAGTTATTATTTAAAATATTCTATTAAATTATTTTTTTATATGAATAAATTATGTTTGACAATAATAGTTATTTTTATTTTGAAAAAAATGTCTGATAATATTTAATTTGAAGTTTTTTACTTTGTTCAGATAAAAAAATAAAAACTCAACATTACTTTTACACGAGAAACAATTTTTTTGGGGGGCATTACACCAAAAGACAGAGTTTTCGTTAATGAACCATTTTTTCCAATGTCCTCCACACTGACAATTTGTGTAGAATGAAGAACTTTTTGGAAAAAATAATTATTTCTAAAAACTAGTTTTGAAACAATTTAACCAACTTCAGAATTATTCCATAGAAGACAAATTTGGGAATACATGTTATCAATGTTTTATTACCGAAGGTAATGTTTGAAAAATAATTCCTTAAGGAAAATATTTCTAACTATAGTCTAATACATATGTTTGTTATACTCAAAATCATTAGTTTTAGCACTAGAGTGAGTCTCTAAAATATTTTTATTAGAAATTAATTTTTATATATCCCTAAATAGTTTACCCTTTTAAGAATTATCTTCCTCACAGTTTTTTGAAATACTTTAAAAAACATAAATTTTATTATCTAGTTATTTAGAAAGATCTGATACATCTTTAGTAATAATAGAAATTCTATAATTTTCCTTATCAAGTTTTTTCATGAGTTTAGAATTTTCATTCTAAAAAATCGTAGCAAACCTAGATACTTCTTCATAAGTAGGTAAAGTATTATCTTCAACAAACAAAACATTTTTCATATGAAGATTCATAATATTTATTATCACTATAATCAACATTCAAGGATATATTGGGTGTATATTCAGTATTGCATACCTTAGACATTAGACAATGATTTTCAATGGGTAACATGGAAATTAAACCGATATTCTTCGTACCAGAAGATTCATACTCTGAGGTTTCATCTGAAGAGACTCCACCACTAGCACTCTATATTTCATTAGCTTTCAAAACATTTTTAGATTTATCTTTGTAGTAATTTTTTCTACCACTATTAGAAGTATTTTAATTTATATACTTTTTCCTATGCATATGACAATCTAGCATTATATTCCCTCTTCTTTTGTGTTCATAACAAGTAACTTCAGAATATTTTTTGTCCTTTCTTTCATTCTTATTAAATCTATACTGAAAGTCATTCTTCCCAACTATCTTGTTTGTCCTTAGAGAAATATTAGCTATTTCATTCTATGAATGTTCACCTTCACTTGATTTAGATTAAAAAACATCTTTGTATGACATGGATCTTGTAATCATTTCAGGAGTGTTGACTTAAGTATTATTAAAGGCTACACATCCATTGTCATTCATCTTTTTACTCAATTAACATCTATTTTATTTTTGTCTCATACAGAATATGATTTCAAAAAATCTCATCAAGTGTAATCTGAGAAAATTTTCTATTCTCATCAATAGCTGTTCTTTTAGATTCCCACTAAATAGGCATGATATCATTAATATTTTCCACAAGTTCTTCATCAACTAAACTGTTCTCACCCTTGGATTGTAAACAGTTAACAATACTCATAAACCTTTGTTCTTCCATACACACTAGTTCTCCATAAGGAAATAAAAATCGATTATATTATGCTCTAATCATAGCTCTAATAGTTTCTATAACCATGGATGTACCAAAATGAGAACCTCCAACTTCTTCTAAATAAAATTTGCAGCTTCACAATAAAAAGTTTGACTTCATATATTCCTGTTTATGGAACACAACAAAGTATTGTGTACCTGGTAGTTTAGATAATATTCTGACTTTACATGATTAGTAAAAGTTTGGAATTCTGTATCCGGAATCTAGTAATATCCAATAAGAATAACGATGTTGTCCACTCCATTATTAATAAAAAAAGACTTCAAACAATCTCTCCAATATTCATAATCAAATCAATCAAATAAAGGTGGTCATGTAGGATTTAGATTTTCAATCGAAACAACATTTATTCCTACCATATAAAAGAAAATATCATTCTACAGAAATGTGTTAATAGTGAATGTTTCTAAACAAGGATATGAATCCTAAGAAAGAAAAATATCTAGAACTATAAAAACCTGCACAAGAAAATGTATATGTGAATATAAGTATTTTAGATACTGCCTCTAATACCAATTTTAGGATTGAAATATGAATGTAGATGCACAATTACAAAAGGGGGGTGAATTGTATGTTTAAAAATATTCATTTTATCCTTATGGAAAACTATGTTTCACAATGTAAAACAATGTAAATTCACAATACCTATTAGTTCTAAAAACATGATACGTTCCAGAAATATGGTTCTAGAAATGAAACATAAATAATGTTTACAAGGAAAAAATTCTACCTTAATGAATATAGAATATTAATAATAATATTATAAAAGTACAAGAAAGTATAAGATAGTTATAATTTCCATATAAAAAATAGCAAAAAAATTAACTTGAAACAAAAACAAGTAACCAGTGTGAAATAATTTAACCCAAAGAGAAGGGTATCCAACCACATTGGATAATGGTCCCTTGATTTATAATTTCAAGAAAGTCTGTCTTACCCACAATAGAGTAAAAACTCGATAGGAATATCAGAATCTGTCTTGTTATCCCTGCAATCCCTCGAACTATAAATCATTCGAAACCTCAGTCTTCATTTCCTCGGAAGTCCAAGAACTTTTAAGGTAGCAGGCACATCTATCTTCCTATCCCTGGAAGTCCTCAATTGTACATTGTAGCAATCAGAGTAGCACGAACCAGGTGAAAAAAGATGTTGAGTACACATAATACATGAGAGTCTCTCTCTCTAGAATAAACTTCAGCAGAATTTAATATCTGGATTAATCGAGTCACTTATGATCTCATTCAAATGGGCTTATATTTATAGAAATTTTCCCAATGGTTGGCTCCCTCCTCTAACAGTCATATTTTTCCTTGAATATCAGAGGGACCTGTACTTGTGTCAATAAAACGATGGTTAATTAGAAACGGATTGAATAACATCATTTCATAACTATAACATAGTTAAGTAAAATATGGTTTTTAAGAAAATCCAATTTTCTGTAGTCTATAATAAATAATATTTGGAGTCTATGTTAATAATCAATTGGAGACTATAAATCATAATTATCTGGATTCTGTTTTTTTAAGGAATTAAATAACTAATTTTTATAGATTTTGGAGTCTGAATTCTAATGAGTTAAGATTCTGAATTCTAAGAAATTCAGAGTCTGAATTCTAAGTATCTCGAAGTCTGAATTATATTGAATTTGGAAGATAAATTCTGAAGAATTCGGAAGCAGAATTCTAAGGAATTCAGAAGGTGAATTCTGACGATTTTTTAACCTGAAATCTAATGAATTTGGAGTCTGAATTCTTATGAATTTGGATTCTAACATTCATAGAATTTAGAGTCTGAATTTAAGAGAATTTGGAATCTAAATTCCAGAGAATTCAGAGTCCGAATTTCAGAGAATTAAGAATTTTAATTTCAGATAATTCGGAATCCAAAAACTGAATACTATATATATAAGGATTTATAGGATTCACTGGTTTTAGATATGAAAATAGTTTTATAATATTTGGATAAATGGAGTTAGAATAAGATAAATTATTAAATTGACAATGAAAATATAGGTAAGGGTAATAAATTCCTTGGGGATGGAAAATTTTCCTTATTATAAAATTTTTTAGGGAAAATAAAATATTCCTTCAGATAGGCTGTTTATGATTTTCAATACATGATGGCATAGAAAAGACATAATTTATTATAAATGACTCAAAAAAATGTCTTTATATGGTATACAATATTTAAAATGATTTGTAAATTAATAAAAATTAATGAAAAATTAAATTGATTCGATTTGGGGTGGGTAATGGTAAAAAAATATATAAACCTTTTTACCTTTATGATCCATTTTTCATTTATAAAAATTCCATTATTTAACATTAAATAATATATATATTTGAATACACCATTGAAGAACTGTAATAAAAACGGGATCCACTATATCCTTAAAAAACACAAATATTGTTCATTTTTATCTATATATTCTACCAAATACCTCTCCGAATATAAATTTTCACATTATTAAGGCATTGGACCATACAAAAAAAACCTATCTCTAAACACTTATGATTAAATCCAAATGAGGTGACAAAAACAGATAAATAAATGTTCCTATGTTAATATTTAATTTATTATTTGAATTTCGACCTCCTAAAATATATTTTCAAATTTATCATATTATAAAAATATTTTTAAATTATATTATTATTTTCATATTTTTTTATTTCAATTATAATTGATTAACCCTTACATATCACTGAAATCGATTTTATATTCCATCTATATAAAATATGAGGTTTTCAAAAAACTGTTCGTTTTCAGTTAAATTATGCTCTCAATTTACCCTAAAAATAAATAATATATAATTTAGGCATAAAGATTTCGATTATATATAAGGTATTTTTTTAATAATATCTAATTATTTATTGGGGTTTCCCTTCCGTTGAACATTTTTGATAAACCATTCACACCATCATAGTTTTTTGTTACATAAGTAAACATTGATGTTTTCATAAACATTCATTTTTAATGTATAACAATAAAAATAGATTTTATGATTGAATATAAAATTAATATTAATGAAGTTTTAATAACCCAAAATATTCATCAAAATTATGAAATTAAATTTTAAAAATCATTTCAATTTTTAATCACTCGGTACAAGCATGTGAAGGAAGAATCATTGAAGGGAAACTATTTCTTGACCTATTTGTGTACTCAGTTTCTATAATGGAATGAAAAAAATTAATTGTAACTTTTAAATCTTATAAAATCCTTGTAGAATGATTTATTAAATTTAAAATTAAAAATTAGTGGTTTTAAACTATAAACTGGTCATCCTCAAAACAATTGAGGGAAGAAAAATTAATTTAATAAATGAATAATACATAGTAATAAATAAATTAAAAGACTAATTACAATTATAATATATACATTGAAATATTTTAAATTAAATAACTAATTAATATAATTTTATAATTCATTATGTAATGAATGAGTAAGGTGATTCGAGACATAATGTAATCAGCTTTTACCTCATTTTTCATGTCATTAGGTTATATTTATTTTTAACGGTCTATGTTCTACTACAAATATAAATATTTTCCCATTTTACTTACTTATAAGGATTTCAATATTTTTTTATTAATACTTACATTTTTATTAGTTAATAAAATCTTTTATATCTTATTACCTGACATTTTATGCTCTTTTTAAGGGTTCCTCATCTAAATTTACCTTTATTGAGATATTTTCTAAATTAATAATATGTTTTCCTTAGTGTAGTGTATATAATACTCCATGGATATCATTAATTATATGTTTCCCCAAACAAAATATATTATCAAATACATCACTTTTTTCCCATTAACTGGATTTTTATTAAAGACATTCCAAATATATTCCTCTTTATCTTTTAATTACACATTGAAATCAATATTTTATATATCTAAAACCATATATAGTGAATTTTCATCTTCTTTATCACTAAAATCCTATTTATTTTTTTAGAAACGGTCATTTATTTTGTTTACATGTATTCATACCATTACCCTCCCACAGGATTTTGATTCACATGAAATAATGCATATAAGTGAAACTGATTTAATGTCTCATTTATAGTTGGGAATGTTACCCCTTCATTCCCATGTTATTTAAAATATATTATTCATGTACTTATCTATACTTTTTTTATATATTGATGTCATTTTTTTATTTACTCTTAATTTCAATACTAATGCATGAATGTGATATTTTTTATGTTTTCCTAATAGTCTTTTCATCCAATATTTCCTTCAATTTTTTAATAACCCACCTTTTAATAAATTCATTATTTTTTAATGTAACTTTTATTATCAATAGTTTGAAAATAATTTCCAATTATATAACTATTATTAATAATATAAAGGTTTTTAATTATTTTTTAATTAATTTTCCAATTCGATTACTAAAAAAATCTTATGTTTTGGAATATCCTTTAACATTAATTTTGACTCATTGGGGGTATGATATAAGGATACCACCCCCATTATTTTCCAATATCAAATATAATATTATTTTATGGTAATGTTATTGAAAAATAATAATTTCCCATGGTGTTATTATTATATGATATAATTATGAATACTTTTATGTTCATATGGAACCGATATATTATAATATCTATTATGTGATAGGTTAGACCAATATTTTACAACTCGTAGTTTCATTGTGAAAGGATTTATATCTCATGAGTTGAAATATAAGTGATCAATGATTGTATGTAATCGATTAATGGAAGGTTTCAACTCTATTTATTGGAATGAGGAGTGAACACAATACACTGTAATTCTATCTACTATGTGATGATGGTCATACCAATGATCCTTAATAGAATAAATTATTTTTTATACATCTGTATATGTCACATTACTTTACTAAATTTCAATGTTATTCCACATTTCTATGTTATGTGTTTTTAGAATTTCCGCTTGATTTCACATTTCTATTCCTCATTATGTATGTTATTTAAAAATCCATATTACATAATTCATTATTTTTGTTCCCTATTTTTTTTGTATGATTTCATAATTTTATGTTCATGTTCCTTGATTATATCATCATACCCACAAGAACATATTATAATCACATAATATGTTTAATTTTAATAATTTATGTTCATCTTTAAAAATTATTTTTAATCCCACATTTTAAATTATTTTAAATCGATTATGAATGATTTGGTGTTATTTTGAAATAAAGTTTCATGTTTTTATTTTTATCATAAAATAATGGAACTATATCAATTGATGATTTTGGCTTGGTTGAAAAAATATCAATTTAGTATGGATTTTTTATGTAATTGATTTTATAAATTCCCAAAAATCATAACTTAAAATGTTATATTTATGTATGTAGTTTAATATTAATTATAAATCAAATAATTTTTTTATTTTTACGTTTGGTTTCTACAATAATTTTCCTTTTAAATCAACACTACTTATGTTATTCTAAGGTCATTTAGATTTTATCATCACTTCATTCATGAATATTCTATTATTAAACCCCTCCAATATTAAATACCAAAAAAATATTGATTTTTTAATGATAAATGGGTGGATAAAAAAATATGATAAAACTATGTCTCGTATTACCCATAGTAATCCAACCACCATTATTGGATTTACCATTCTCACTCTTATGTTATGCCTCCGACCGTATAGTTAGTTTGGTCTTATCCAAATACTCCAAGATCCACATGTCGTTTCATATGGCACAAATGTACTAGAACCTATCGAGATAAAAAACAAAAAGAAATGGAAAATAATTTCTTTCAATTTTTTCCCTTGAATAAATTTAGGTATTATATTCTCAGTATATGGTATTTTTTCATAGCCCACACAACCCTCAATTATGTCCTTCAAAAACAAGCTTCCAAAATGCTTCCCAATCAAGTGGATACCACAACCTCAAGAATTAAATTCTTAAATTAGATATAAAATGGGTGATGATGATTTGGTAATTCAATATTCCGATAGAATCATTCCATCTTCATAAATTATCTAATACCATTTAATTACTATCAATGAAAAGTTTCCCTATGAGAATTTTTTTTGAGTGTAAGCTTCTTTTCCTTAATATGAAAATTTTAAATAATTTCAGAAAAATTATCATTAAAAAATTTATAATAAAAATAAATCATAGTGGAATAATATTAACACACATTGGTATATTTATAATGAATTTGTTTAATGACAAACATGTAATGGTGTTGTTTTTTATTTGAGTTTCATTCAGTCCATTGGTTTTTTCACAGAATTTCACATGGGGAACACTAACCCCCAAAAACATCACATCATGTTCATGGTTTGGGTTTATTTTATAAGTATATGTTTCATTATTTTAATGATAATTTCAAATAATATCCTCTTTTTAAAGGATGGGTAATGATTCTAAATGTATTTAAATACTACAAATATATATTTAACTATATTTGTTGTTTCCAATGAATTAAAATTATCTATCCATTCACATATTCAATTTCAATATGATAAATTCAAATTCATTTCAATTTTGTGCTAAAATTTTTATAAATATCTTCCATTGAAATATTTTACCCAAAATTTATTCTTGAATTTTTACAATCACATGTATTTAATAGTTTTATATTGACTAAGATTATAATTTATGATTTGAGTTATCAACTGTAAAACATCATAATGAAATAAATTTTATATTAGTATGGAAATAAACATCAATTTTCCAAAGAATAAAACTCATAGCGAAATAGGAATGTTATGGAGTTCGATTTATAGGGATAAAAATATTTGGAAATAATGTTCAAACAGAAAAGATAAAATTAGGGTCTTAGACTTGATGATACATTGTGGGGATACCATACATGATTAAGAACATTTCTTATCATGTTATATTATAATTTTATTTTTTGTAAAATGATTCCACCTCCCCATATAGGGAGAGTATCATGTCTATTGGGTTATAATTTTTTTTGATCTATTCTTTTTAGAAAATGATATTAATGGATATTGAAGATCACATAGTTTAAAGAGACTCATATAGGAGCATATGAAAGATATGATATAAAAAATATTAAAATACATGTTTCCCATTATCATATGATACATTATAAATTTCTCTACATAAAATAATTTTTTTCTCTATAATGAATTGTTGAATTTACATCATCATTAGATTCATTGATTCTTGTTTAGTTAATATATCAAAATTAATTTTCGTCATCTTGGGGGATATATAAGATATGAATAATTAATTTAAATTATAATATTTCATCAATTAAAAATCATTGAAGAAATTATATGATGGCCTTTCAGAACTCTTAATTGAAGAGATACACCTTATAGAAAAAAATCTCTATATAATTGTCGGTTTTTTATATTACCTTTATATAAGATACACTTTATTCAAGACAGTGACGATCTATAAAAATTTGGAGTATTACATGGATGGCTTCTTGAGATAGTTACATTGTTTATAAAGTCATTTTTTTGGAATTATTCGTGTTTTCATATTAAATTTTTAATTTTTAATATCATTTTCAATATAAAAATATAATAAAATTTTCATAACATATAATAAATGTTATCAAAATTTTAAAATATATATGATGAATTTTATATTTTCAAACATTTTTAGATAGTGAAAATTAAATTTCTGTTGATATAATTTGATATTTAGTAGGATATAAATAATTGATAATTTGTTTTAATCAATATATATATATTTTAGTGATATGATTGATTATATATTTATCAATCATTTGGGAAAATGACACCACTAATGTGATATTCTTTATAAGAAATTTTTCGGATTTTATTATCTTTATATATGATTACACACAATCATAAATTGTGATTGTTTAACTTAATTAATGTTATATTTATGTCATGTGTTGTTTTGTATGTATTTAATAATGGGGTTCCATTATTCATTTCATATCTGATTAACTTCATAACTATACATTATTCACCTAATTTTATTTCTAAATGTATACTATTTTTTGAAAATAAATTTAAAAAATCTAAAAAAATTGAAACACACGACAAAATACATGATGTGGTCATAAGGATTGATTTCATGGAATCCTTTTGTGAGTGTGTTATCAACATTATTTTTTAATTTATATAAGTTGGTTCGTTGGAATAGAAATGTGTATGTTGATTGTTTTGGAAACTAGAAAATATTAAATATGGAGTTGAATGATCGACACGAATTAATTTTCAAACATATAAATATAGATATTTACTTCTAAAATTTAATTTCAATATATTTAATTATTATTAGTTTCACAGTATGTGTTTTTATCAATTATAGTTTATGAGATATTTAATTTTATACCTATTGAGATTAACTATATAGTGTGATTATTTATGTGCTTTCATTTTTATCAAAATTTCACTTAACTTTTAATTTTAATCCATAAGGGATGGTAAAATATTATCATGAATACCACTGAATAATTTTTTTAATAACTTATATGTTAATTTTCAAAATAGTTTGATATATTTAATTATGATTTGTGATCCTATATTGTTTGGAATTTATTTTTCCACACTTACATATAAGTTCTGAAATATATGATTTCTAATTAAAATTTAACATTCCGAAGATATAATTATGTTCATGTGCTTAATATAACATAATTAATACTAATTTATTTTAACTTGTTTTAAACTATTCATGGTATTAGTATCAGAGGAAAACAGGTTAAACTTATTAGAAACCCAAATAATTATATAGATTTCAACCACATTATAAAGAATTTCTTCATCTCACTTAGTTCATATTAATGTATTTCATCCATAATGATGTATGATATAAATTTATAGAATATAAAAATTCCTAGTTCCCTAATTTAAACTAATAAATGGAGGAATATTTTGAGAATCTCCCAAATCTTTATGATTAATATGTTAGTGAGGTACTTTAGTCATATCTCTCAATCTAGAATTCCTACCATGAAAAAGTTTTATTTTTATATTAAAATGAAATTGGAAATTTAATTTATATATTATTTAAACATTATATGATACAATACCCTATCCCAAATCCAAGATAAAAGTGATATTTAATAAAATAATTTTCACAACCAACCATCTATAATGATAAAAATTTCACCCTATTTACCACATTTAAATAGTTACAAAAGTTGTGAAATATATCTTTTTAGAGGGGATACATGTTCTTATGATCACCCAATACATTCTATATATCTATATACTCATATGTATAAATTATTCGAAGTTGAATTTTAGATCAATACATCTTCAAAAATTCATGAAATGTTAAATGATTGGTGGTCATTAAAAGGGAGTGACACACATAGATTACAGGTTCTAGTAGACACATTTAAAACATATTTGGTGTATTTATTTTTTAAAAAATTTATATTTACCATAATAAAATTTTCAATTGAAACATTTCTTGTTGGTATGTTAAAAGAAAAAAAATTATCTTATCAACTGATCAACTCTGAAAATTACTCTTGGAAAATGGTATTTTTGTAATTCCAAAACACATAAGTTACATTAATTCGTTCAAATTTCATATTTCTATTTAACCAGATTTCTCATTGACCATTAAATTGTTTTAGAACATATATAAATGATTGTTACACTAATTTTCATATCAATATTCACTGATTTTTGGGGAGAGATGATAATTAGGTTGTTTCTTAATCCCCATCCAAGGACCTAAACCAAACAAATTTAATTTATTATAACATGAATATTTTAATGATTTATTGTAAAATAAGAATTATAACTTCCTCACTTGTCTATTAAATACAATTGTATTTTTACAGAAAAATCATGTGATATATTATTTACAATGTCTCATTTATTTTTAAATTTTTATCAAAGGAAACTTTTTTAGACGATGTTTTCAAAAAAATTCTTAGAATTCACTATTTCATCCCTTAATATTTCATGATTGAAAGATTATGGTATCCTCATATTAATATTTAATTTAGAAACAAATAATTTCATGTGTCATGAAATTCTGGTCAACACACATTGATTTTAGATATAAAATGGGGAATTCATAATCATTTTTAATAATATAAAAGATCATAGGACCAGGATATAGACCTATAAGTATTGATTAGTTTTGATATTAAATTTTTATCTAAAATTTTATGTATTTTATATAATCAATTAAAATTGTGGTTAAAGGATTAAAATATATATATAATGTTTTTAATAAATTTTTAGGCACAATAGAGTGATGAGATATTGTTAAATGAATACAAATAAGAATTATTAAATATTATTGAATGTTACTATAGTTGGATTTTAGTGATGGAGTGTTTTTTGTGTCATGATACCCTTCATGAAATGATATGAGATATCACATTACATCATATCATCCCTTTCTTCTACAATTATTATCAAAAAATTTAAGGCATGTAATATGGTATTTGATGATGTATTAATTATTTAATTAATAATGAAAGATTTTTATAGTAACTTAATGAAATAGGTATCTATAATAAATGTTACAATTAATAAAACAAATATTTTACTTTTTTATTAACGTATAAAATGATCAAAATCGATTTGACTATATTCATTCAATACAAAATAATTACTTAAATTTATTTGAAGGTAATAATTTATAAATAGTCATTCATTCAAAAGCATGTTGAATCTAATTAACATTATCAAAATTTTATTAAAAATGGTTGTGGGGTTAACATGTCATTTGAAAAGAGAATATAACATATTTAAGTGTTTTGTGATTAATTTTCGTCAATGAATATCTATAGATGTGACTGTTACTTGTTAGTTTCTAGGTTTTATTCATTAACCTCATCGATGGAGAAAGTATTTATATATATATTAAGGTATAGATAATATATTTTTAATTCATTTTTAAATTTTTTCTCTAAATTATTCTTGAGGTAGAGATTTATATTCATTTTACTGAATTATTGGGAAATAGATAACATACAAAACCCTCCAATCCAAATAATACCCAAAATTACTATGGGGTAAAAATTTAAACTCATTTATTGTAACACTATTTGATTCATGAGTTGAAACATGTGTAACGAAACTTAAACTCATATATCATTAATCATATAACATTTTTATTTCATGTTATTCATATTAAAATTCTATATTTATCATTGTAATTATATCATAGTATTATATAATTTTTTATACATTAAAATGTTACTAAAATTTCATTCCATCCAATGTTACCATATTTATTCCAAAGGACACAAAACAAAAACCAAATAGAAAACACGGAACGCCAAAGCTTAAGGAGGGCAGAAATAATGAAGGTCAAGGGCACCCCCCAGATCAGGTTCACCCCCTCATGTTTGAGATGAGAAACATGGGAAATACATGGAAACAGGTTACCTGGGGTCTCCATTGAATCAAAATGATCAGCCACCTTATTCCCCTCCCTCCATGTGTGAGTGACTTGAGTAGTACTATTGAGAAGAACCCTGCATTTTCGGATTGTGTAAATAATGGACCAAGGTATCATACATGTTCTGCGCAAGGCTTCATAGATGGTCATTGAGTATGTCTCCACATGGGTAATATGAAGCTCCCATTGCCTACATAGGGTGATGCCTGAAAGAACAGCCTGCGCCTCTGCCTGCAGAGAGGAACCTTCAACATAATGCGCCAAAAATGCTGCTTACACACTGCCCTTGCAATCCTTGACCACACCTCTGCCGCGCATATCGCCCGACACACAAGACCCATTCGTATTTAGCTTGAGGCAGAAAACATGAGGGTGCCACCTCACCCAGGACCCCTGCTGCTGGAGACCCATCTACTGGGTGGGATAATGATGCACGTTCAGTCTTCGTAGAGAAGGAGCATCCGAGCAAAGACCCTCAACCCTGCACAAGTCGAGCAGGTGGCAACGTGTGTTGGTGATGATACTATATCCCGAGGCTGGTAAGCCCTCAATCCTAGACCAGTTTCGCACATTCCACAGACTCCAGCACCCCGCACTGAAGATACACACAAGCGCCGAGGTCTCATTCACATTCAAGGACGCCCCCTGAAACATACTCCCTAAAGATTCACCACTGCATGTCGACGCGGGGGCGCAACCAGAAAATCTACCGAAGAAACTCCAGGATTTCCTGGCCCACTCCCCATAGATGAACAGACGATCGATGCTCTTCTATATTCTATTCTCATAGCAATGGAAGCTAGACTCCATACCGATCCCAAGATTTTTATCATTTTCATATATTGGAAGGGTCGGGTGCTGAATGTGCCACAATAGGAAGTTATACTTAGTCGAAATCTTCATGCACCAAAGCTGACCAAACCATACCCCTTGCTGACCTTGGGTAGGGACGATCCTGTGAAAGTCTTTTGCATTAAAATAGCCAGAGGATGAGGGGGTGAAAACACATTTATCCGGGACTGGGCTCAATATGATGGAGTCGTATAGCTCTAGCTGATTTGCATCCAGAAATCCCCTGAAGAAAAGTGGGATTTGACTCGCCTCCCTGAAAGAGATCATCGGGGCTGGACATCCCGGATAGCCAAGGACTCTTCCTGAACAATTTTAATGCCAGAATAGAACATTACCCTCCCCAATAATCCACTTCGATGAATTAATTAATCTTGGGATCATGCTACCCACCGAAGGCCAATGTGGGGACTCCCTCCCCGATGAGAAATCATCATTGGCACCACGCCGAATAGCCATCATCTTTCCCCACATGGTTCGCTCTTCAATCACCTCCCAAGCTAGCTTCCCGTTCATATAGACGATGGTGTTCTCAAGACATTTCACATTGACCCCTCTCTCCGCAATGGGACAAGCCATCTTCCCCCAGGAGACCCAAATGCCTATTCCCCTCCAATGATGCATCCCAAATGAACCGGGCCAAGAGTTTATCAATGGCTCTAATGACCACCTTTGGCACATTTGAGGACGAGAGATCATGCACATGAATGGCTGAGAGTACACAATTCATGAAAGTTATTCGACCACTAAAGGATAAAAAGCGATTCTTCCAATTAATAATTCGACTAGAAATATTTCTTACCACTCGATCAAAGTCTCTGATGCACATACGGCCAGGGGATAGAGGGGTACCTAAATATTCCATCAGAAATATGCCACCACTCATTCCCAAGATATAACCTAAATCAGCAACCCTTCTCAGAGTGCATGTGTTCTCCATGTACAAGCCAATCATTTCTTTGTTAATTTTTTGACCACTCTAGTGGAAGTACTCCTCAAGAATCTTGATCATGCCCTGCATGGATCGATTACCCATGTTAATGAATATAATGGTATCATCCGCAAACATCTCACTCAAAATAAAACAATAATAATATTAATAGTCAAAAAATATTAACAAATCTTCCTTTATCATTACTCAATTATAGTCATTGATATTATTATAATTTCAACGAATTAATGACTTAGTTTAATCAAATTTCTGATATAAGGAGAGTTTTATTAGTTTATTTAATAATAATTTATGATGTATTTATTAATATCAATTTTATAACATATTTATAGTAATAACATACTAATTTTTGGGTTTTAGTTATCATTAATATAATTAATAAATTTTTTATAATTTTTAGTTATTTATTTTTGTACATTCTGAGAAATATTTTTGAAATATAAAATTATTATAACATGGATATTGTCTAAGATTGGAGAACGTTGAATTTAGAAAGAAGTATAAAAAAATCTAATATTGATAACATGACATGAAGAAAATAGAGAATGATAATTTAAAATATTTAATTATTTCATGGTTGGAATGAAATTGTATGAAAATTTGTAAACTGGAAGCTACAGTTTGAAAATGTGACATAATATATTTTTCATGGGGTTTAGAAGACATTCCATTGAAATTTATTTATAAAAAATAATGGTTATGGTAAAATCATTTTTATATGTCGAGATGAAAACAATTAATCATACTCAAATATATAATCACTTAAAATTGATTTTGTTGAGTTTTTTAATTTTCCCTAAAGTTAAATATATGGTATTTTATAGTGTTGTGTTGTGATATAATTTTCAAATAGCCATTATTTTTATAAAAAAACTAGTATGTTTCTTGGAAAACATTACATGAATGACTAGAATAGAATTAATTTTTTATTATTAAGAGATTGATGATAGTGGTTACTAAATATTTCTGAGATTTATCTTCTCTATATAATGTATATTAAAAATATTTATTTGGTTTTTCATGTGAATATAGATGGATTAATGAAATTATGCTAATAATATTTAACTTAAGGGAGTGAATGGTGAAGTTATTTTGATTTTGATGATGGTTTTATTGTATTATTTTATTTATTAATTATTTTATATCATTATTATATATATAATTCTGAAAAAATATCATTGAATGTATAATTTCCATGAAAACCTAATCTATATTTCATGAACATATTATTGATCATGGAAAGAATATAATTTTTCTAATTTTATATAGGCTTTTTAATCACATGACTGTTGAATGTACTAATGCATTACCTTGGGCATTCCTAATTTTAAATATGAAAATTATATGATTATTATATATTTAAATTCTAAATATATCAAAAAATTGGTTATATAATTCTTATCACAATATATTTGTAAGAGTTTAATCAATTTTATTATGTTATATTTTAATCATTCACGTAATCCATCGAAACTCTATAATTGAACATTTTTTCCACTGATGATTAAGAATGCCTCACTGAAATTTAATGTTTTTTGTGACATTTTTTTGTTACAAGTGGTATTGGGATAATTATAGTGTCAAAGTTTTGAGACTAGTCTTTTTGTACACACTTTCTATTTTTAATATTTTTTTCATATTAGTTTGTTTTAAAAGTTGTGTTTATGATAAAAAGTAATCATATATGAATAATAAAAATACAGAAATATAAAATTTGATAATTAAACTTTTTTTATGGTATCATTATTATTTAGAGTGTACGACTGAAAATGAATAAAAAAACTATAATTTATGTTGATTTAGTTTATGAAGATGAACAAGATTTAAAAGGATGATAACACGTTCTAAGAACAATAATATAATATTTTTTTTAACATCAATTATATAGTTACAAAAACATATATTTTCCATAAGTTATTTTTCATAACTATAAATAATTGTATCAATAATTAACATGATATTTCATTTAATTCAATTTCTTTTGATACCACATGAAGATTATATTTCACACATGGGATTTTTTCATACAATATTTGATGCATTAAAATTCAATGGTGTTTTATGATGATGATATAGGTCTATTACTATTTAAAATCTCATTAATATAGAATTCTAAAAATTTAAAAAAAATATCAACATGAAATTACATTTAAATATTCGATGTTAAGGGAAGAAGATTCTTAACATGTTTTTCTCTTCATTTAAAAAAGTGATTCTTTTTATAGATATTTTTAATTTTAGATAATATAAATATAGTTCATTTACAAAGAAAGTGTCTAGTTGAAATATTTGATAACAATATAACCCCATCTTGTTTAAGATATTTGTTAAATCATTAAAATATTAAATATTCTTTTCTTGAAAGAAGTACATCAATCATTGATGCTCCTGGTCATGGTTCTTTTATAAAAATGATTCCTAGAAAAACATATATTTTTTGAATGATTTTCAAAAAAAAAATCAATGAAAAATAATATAATGGAAATATAGTTAAGTAGATCAGAATATTTATTAAATTAAACAAATAATGAATATATAATCTAAAAATTAAGGAATGTGTTTTTTTGAATTCCATGATAAAATATTCACATGATCAACATGAATAAACAAAAAGAAAATTAATTTTATCAATTAATTAAAATGGGATCCACTTTTTAAACATAATTTATTATATATAATATAATATATTTTTTTTAAAACATTTCTCAAACCGGTGATGTGGTGCGGAGAATGTAAAAAATAGTATTGACCAATAGTCCTATCATTCATTAAAGTAATTATCACCCATGTCCATCTATGTTATAGTTATAGAAACCATTCCTATATATATTATATAAGTATATAAATTAATTTTTATGATTTAGGTTGGATTGGACCAATAATATCTAAATTATTATAGTATGGAATTTTTTTTCATGAACTATATATTTTTTAAAAAAATTGCTATAGTGTAGTGAGCCATGGTCAATAGTGAAATTCATATGATTTATGATCTTTCTATAAGGTTTAGTGTTATACTATCATTATATATGGCGTTTTATGATAATTTAATTATATAACCTCATAGATTAATTATCGACAATATTTTCAAACACATCTCATTAGTATTTCGATGATCAAAAGGACAATGTCCTTTCCTTAAATATTGTGTTCATAGGACATCAAGAATGTAATTACAGGTGGAGGTAAAAAATTATATAATTAACCCTTGATTTAATCAAAATATAATAGATATATTTTTAAAAAAAGAATAATTCTATATAATTAAATATCATAGAATGTTAGAATCAATTTCATATAGAATAGTCACTTTACTGAAGTAGAACATTAGCAAATATATATTTTTCTAAGGTAAAATATTTTAAAAAGATAAGTTAAAGAATTTTTTTAAATTATAGTATGTAATAGGTGAAAATTATAGTTCTTCTTTAAATATGTCACAACCTGTCCCCCGGGGCCCGTTTCGTGACTACCCCAAGCCCGCCTTCCATAGGCCAAGGGCTGGAAACTATCACCGAAGGCGTAAATCCCTAAGACTGGGAAGACATTGCCTTTATTAATCGTAAACACACACAACCAGAGTACAATCGGAGGCAAAAGCTTAGTAAAATATGTATAAAAAGTGTATTGAAAGTAAAGGGTGGCCAGAATACTAGCCCAACTATAAATTACAAATACAACTGAAAAAGGGACAAACAGCTGAAATGTGAAAGCATATCCTAGGTCGTCCTCCAGGGTTCCTACCTAAAGGGTAGGTACAGATGGCCTTCTCAGCACTCCATGTCCGTCAGACTCCACCGTGTGTCGATACGTCTTAAGGTCCTCCTACAGGTACCGTCCAGTCTTGGCGCTCTCATCCTCCGTCAGTGCTATCCGTCGTCTATAACCAACACAACGAGGTGTAGGCATAGCCCGTGTAGGGGTGAGTATAATGATACATAGTAGGGACCCCGAGACCCTCAAGGTCTCACAAAATACAACAATGATAAACCACAAAGTATGATTTCAACGGATAAACATTACATAGGTATATTCCCATACATATACCTATGTTATCTAGTAACCCATATCAATCATGAGGATAACACAAAATTCATTGAATCAGCTCAAACTAGGATTTTTTTTATCGAAACCATGGCTGCGGGAGAACTCCTCCTCTGTCGAGAACAGTGGGCATGTCAAGACACTAAGGCACTTCTCACTAACGTTGGACTGCTAAGGTACTCCTCCTATCGAGTACCACGGGTCTTCTACAAACTACCAGGTGCTTCTTCCATTGTTGGTCTGCAGCCAAATATTGGGCGCTCCCCCTAATAGCCTGTAGAGGTACACCTCCTGTCGAGTACCATGGGTCTGCCGCCAAATACCGAGTGCCCCACCACCATGGGTCTTCCACCCACTAACCGGCGTATAACAACCCATACATTAAATAAATTTTTATTAAATCAAATTGAATCATACTTATTATAACATATTACAAATTCATTATAGAACCTTATAGGTATAGTGTCTTTAGAAATGGGTAAACATAAACAACTGGTTCATAAAGCATCAACATTTTCTCCTTTTTATTTCATCATATCTAGAGTCCCTTTTGATATATCCTACATAATACCATTCTTCTTGACCTGGGGAAAATAAAACATACAAAAGGGTGAGCTCAAATTCTCAGTAAGAGTAAACAATGGAAATATCAATCATATCATCTTCATATGAACATAGCATTTTCAAAATCTGAACATGAAAAAGAGATCATAATATCATAACATGGGATAAATCATAGTAGTGAAATGTAATCCCAATATTCTTAAAATAAAACATGAAACTTTGTTTCATACACACATAATCATATAAAATCATTTCTTATTAGTCAAGAATCATTGCCAAGACTATCATAGTGTACAAAGTCCATTTCTGAATAGAGTTCACTCCTCATTCCAGTCCTATATCACTAAACCATATTAACTTTTCGTTCCAGCCATGTTTATCTCATGAGATATAAATATTTACCCAATGAATTTGAGGGATATATAGGACCCACCCATCTCATAATGAAACCATTCTTATGTGTTCCAAAAAATCATAAATCATATATCATAGCATAACCCATGTAATAAAAATGGGATTCTTAAACATCAGGTCATCCTAACATAAACCATATAAGATAAAAGGACTTCATAAAAATTATTCCATCACAACATAATCAAATAAATGTTAAAATAGGGGTAGAAACAGAACCCTCTATTATCTTAGATGGAAAATAATTTTGATAAAATGTTTGAACTCCATTTTTGAGGAAAATATCATTTCTACTTTAAATTTTTTTTCCTTGCTTAAAATGTCATACAATTTTAAACTAAAAGAAGTTAATTAAAAATAATCTTGAAATTTTTTAAATTATGCTTCATGTAAATAATGTTCTATGAAAACATAAAAAATCCATTCTTGTCGTATAAGTTAAAAAAACATTCTTCTCATACTTTGGCCAAAAAAATCAAAATGTATCTCATACTAGAAACGAAAAAATATTATTTTAATATATTTTACTAAAAATTCACCAATAGGTTAAATTAGATTTAAAAAATTATAGGAGGATATAAATAATATTACATATCTAGGAAACATATATGTGGATGATAAATATTCCCTAGTAAATTCTGATGTAAAAACAATCTCGGATAAAAATGAGATTGTAAAATTTTCCCTTAGCTTAGGTCTGATATGCTTCGCACATATCTGAACCGCCTATATAATGATTTAGATAATGTAATTGACTTATTAAAGAATATTATTCATTGATAAGATATCATATATGGTCATATTCTTATCTTCTTATTAGTAATATTTCATTGCTACTTGTTATTCGGTTGTTCATTCCTTTATGTTCTTATGCATGTTTTGTTGAATAAATTCATATTCCACATTTTCGGTTATAGATACCTATTTTACATAATTTTATTAGTGTAATATATATCATATTTATTCATTCAATTCATTTATATAGTCATTATTATTTTATGATCATGTATAACGAGTCGCATCACATCGTGGAGACTGTTGGCCGTACTTACGCACGAGGGATGATATCATTATTTTGATATTAAAATCGAATATAATTGAATGGTATATCATATATAAAGAATAATAATAATGTTATATTTATTATTTATATCATTTATACTAATTATCATACCCATCCAAATGATGAAATGTTTTAATAACAAACTACACCACGACGTGGAAACGGTAAGTCGTACACACGCACGTGTGGGGAATTTTTCATTCATAGGATGAATAATATAACTAAAATGGTCATACTATTTAAAATAAAATCACATTATATATAATATACTAGAGTTATTAGTTTTGAATGGAAACACCAAAGAAGGGGGAAGTGGAAGAAAAAAGGATCTTGAAATAGGTGGTGAGATATTTACCTCTTCCTCGGGTTCTTCTTTTGATTTGATCCAAAGGGGTCTTTATGATGGCTTTAGGACTAATGGAATGCCTCTAAGATAATGGTAGGATAGTTGAGAGGGTATTTTTTCAGGGTTTGGCCGAGCCAAATTGATCTGGATGTGTGAATTAGAGAGAAGGGGGATTGCCGTTTTGTAAGAGGGGTGTGGGGTACCTCAGGAAAAACATAAAAAATTATTTTATAATAAATTCATATTCGGTTTATAATGACTCCAAATTGACTTATTTATATTATAGGGTTGGGATTGGTCTAAATACTCTCAACCAATAGTTTATTTACAAGTATAGGTTACCATTTTAACCTTATCATTTAGATTTAACTCTAAGTTAAATAATTTAACTTTTACTGTATCTTCTTGTATTACTACATTATATGGTTAATAAACATACTATAAACTGCCAATGGAACCCCAATTGGTTCATTAATGCCATATATATTATTATATAAGTATTTTGGCCGACCCTTATATTTTTAGTAATAGAATATCAATTAATAATTAAATATTATTTTTAAAAACTCTTTTATGTAAATTTTGACACTATTTGGTATTTTGTTTTTGCTAAATTCCTAACAGCATTATTACTTCGAAAACAATTTAAATAACCAACCATAATATGTTATATTATCCTATAAAATTAGTTTAATTCATAAAAAGTCTAAAATTACATTTATTTGGGTATTTATAATATCAATTATGTTAATATTTAATTAATAAGGTAATTATTGAATCATCATTGTGTCATAAATAAATTAAATTATTTAAGATATAAAAATTAAAAATAAATTACATTTAGGTAGGAAATGTTTTTAGATTTTTAATTATTATTTATAGTTTAAATTATCTTATATATAACCCTATATTAATAATATTTTACTTATCAAACATGGATTTTAATTCTTTTAACTCTTCTTTGAATTAAATATTAATAAATATCCTAATCTAATCCAAGTGGACCTAAATGTTCATATTTTATCCCTAAGGTTGTTATTGGTCGAATTAAACTTATCCAATAGAATTAGCACATATGTTAGGGTAATAATAATATCATTTTTACCCTAAATTACCCTATTTACTTTTAACTGTGGTAAATAAAAGTAAAAGGTTACTATTCAACAAAAATTATTTTTATCTTGATGAACCAAATTTTACTCCTTGATATTGACCGTGCCTCTCAGATTTTTGAAATTCAACTCACTGAAGCGGTAAAATTATGTTTTATGTAAATTTGTAAATTTTCCTAGGAGGTGGGTAAAAGACGGTAAAAAGTTCAATAATATTTTTATATGTATAAAATTATTATAAAATGACTCCAATGAATTACATTGAACATATATTGGTATTAGGTATCTATTTTGACCTAAAATAAATTTAAACAATGTAAATAATTATTTAAATAAAAATTCAGTTTTAAACTATAACCCAATGTTTTTCACTATTCATCAAAAATTGAATGTTTTCAAAAAAATACCAAAAATTTACCTAAGCTAATTTCGATATTCTGAATCCAAAAATGATGTCCATTTCGAAAGATAAAAGTTATAAAATTTCAAAAAGTGGGTATTACTATTCATAACAGCTTGTTTATATAATATTTTAAAAGCATATCGTTGTTTAGTGAATCTCGGTATTGTGTACAACGCAAGCTATCGAGGAAGGTTTCTCTTGCGTGTAACGCAAGACAAGACAGTGTTGTGTGTAGTGAAAGATTAATTTGGTGTTTCGTATAACATAATAAATAAAAAAATATTTCTCATAAAATCTCAGGGTGTTACATTCTACCCCCCTCAAAAAGAATTTCGCCCTCCAAATTCGTCACTTCGTAACAAACATATGAGGATACCTCTCCCTCATCATATCCTCAACTTCCAATGTAGCTTCTTCTAATTGGTGGTTCCTCAAAAAACATTAACAAAGTGAGTGGTCTTGTTTCATAGAACTTTTTCTCTATGATCCAGAATCTCTATTAGTTGTTCTTCCTAAGAAAGATCTTGCTCCTGCGGTACAACTTCTGAGCTTAGTACATGTGAAGGATAAAATATGTACTTTCTCAGGAGAGATACATGGACCACATCATGAAATTGAGAGAGATTCGGTGGAAGCTCCAATCAGTAAGCTACCATTCCAACACGATCCAGTATCTCAAAAGGACCAATTTACCTAGGACTTAGCTTGCCCTTCTTTCCAAATATCATTGCTCTCTTTCAAAGAGATATTCGTAAGAACACATTATCACCCACATCAAACTCTAGGTCTTTTCTTTGGTTGTCAGCATAACTTTTTTGTCAACATTGATATTCTCTTATGTGTTGTTAAATAGATCTTACCTTTTCTTCCATCTCATCAACAAGATCAGGTCCCAATAGCTTACTTCCCCCAACTTTATCCCAGCAAGTTGGAGTTCTGCATTTATTTCCAAATAGAGCTTCATAAGAAGCCATCAAAATACTGGATTGAAAGATATTATTATAGGAAAATTCCACCAAAGGTAGGTTCTGATCCCAACCACATTTGAAACCCATAGAGGAAATTCTCAACATGTCTTCTAGAGTTTGAATTGTCCTCTCAGACTGACCGTCAGTCTGAGGGTGATAAGCAGTACTGAAACTAAACTCTGTATCAGGGGTATGCTAAATACTTCACCAAAAAATTGAGATAAACCATGGATCCAGATCAGATATAATGGAAAGTGTAACTCCAAGAAATATTACCACATCCTTCAAATATATCCCGGCAAGCTGATCAAGAGAGAAATCTTCTCTAATAGCAATGAAGTGTTCCGACATCGTAAGACGATAAACTATAACCCAGATAGAATTATTTCCTTTTGATGTTTTAGGAAGTCCAGTGACAATGTCCATAGTGATGTTTTCCAATTTACATTCTGATATGGTTAATGGTTGTAACATCCCCTTAGACTTTTGTCTCTCAAATTTAACTTGCTGACAAACCAAGCATCGAGAGACATATTCAGCAACATCTCTTTTCATGCCATCCCACCAGAAGTACTCCTTTAGGTACCTATACTTCTTCGTGGTTTGAGGATGAATAGAGAATGAAGAACTATGAGCTTCATACAATATTTCCTTTTTTAATTTTGGGACGGGAGTAACACAAACCCGATTACTAAACCTTATTATTTCATCATAATCAATGTAGAATTCAGGAACATTTCTCACCTTTTTTGTTACTCTACCTCTTCATTCTATGCCTCTTTAATCATCACATGTATAGATGGTTGAACATTCATTTGAGAAAGATAAAAATTTTCACCATCCATTATAATTAAAATATCCATCCTCTGTAAATCCATAAATATTTGATCTTTTGTGATCCTCATCATGGATAAGCTAGCATGGTATTGTCGACTTAATGTGTCTTCCACCTTGTTTACTTTCCCTTGGTGGTAATGAATTGAGCAGTTGTAATCCTTAATCATCTCCAACCATTTTCTTTGGCGCATATTCATCTCCTTTTGTGTGAAAATATACTTTAATGTTTTACGATCAGTATAAATATCACACCTTTCACCATAAAGATAATGCCTCTAAATATTTAATGCAAAGATTACCGCAGCTAATTCCAAATCCTGAGTTGGGTAATTTTACTCATGGATTTTCAACTGTCGTGAGGCCTATGCTATCAAAATAACGTTTTTCATGAGAACACACCCCAATCCCTTCATGGATTCATCACTGTAGACCATAATCCTTTCTCCACTACAAGGCAGTGTGAACATAGGTGCACTGGATAACATTATTTTTAACTCCTTGAAATTCTCTTCAAAATCCTCCATCCAAACAAACATAACTCCTTTTTGAGTCATTCTGGTGAGTGTATCAGATAATCATGACAAATCTTTCACAAAACGTCAATAATATCCATCCAAAGAAAGAAAAATTTGGATCTCAGTTATTGTTTTTGGCCTTGAACAACTTTGAATAACCTCTGTTTATGATGGATCCACAGATATCCCCTATTTTTAGATTATGTGACCCAAAAATGAATCTTTTTGAAGCTCAAATTCACACATGGTAAATTTGGAATAAAGATTATATTTTCCTAGGGTCTTTAATACAATTCTCAAGTGATCTTTATGTTCTTCCTTGCTCTTTGAATAGATAAGAGTATCGTCTATAAAGACTACCAAAAACTGATCAAGAGAGTATCTAAAGACTCTATTCATTAGATCCATGATGATAGCAGGGGAATTAGTAAAACCAAATGGCATCACTATAAATTCATAGTGTCCATACCCTGTATGGAAAGCCATCTTTGGTATATCCTCCCTTTTGACCGTTAATTGATTATACCCTGAATGCATATCAATCTTGGAAAAGTATTGAGCTCCATGTAGTTGGTAAAATAAGTCATCAGTGCATGGGTGATGATATTTTTTCTTGATAGTGATCTTGTTACGTTCTCAATAATCAATGTAGAGTCTCATTGATCCATCTTTTTTCTTAACAAACAGAACAGGTGCTCCCCAAGGTTATGCACTAGGGCGTATGAATCCCTTATCAAGATTCTCTTGGAGTAGCTTCTTCAATTCATGCAACTCAATTGGGGCCATTCTATAAGGTTTCTTTGAAATGGGCATAGCACGAGGTATGAGTTCTATTCAAAACTAAACTCCATGATTTTTTGAAAGACCTCGAAACTCTTCTAGAAATACATCATCAAACACATGTACAATGGGCATATTCTTAATCATGAGTTTCTCTCCAACCATTTGAGATAAATAACCTTCATTTTTTGGAATCAAGACCCATAAGATGGAATAAATTTCCACTAGAAGGTTATATTCATCCTTGCATCGACAGATGATCATAGATTGATCGGGAATATGAAATGCGACTTCCCTTCTTTGGAAATCGATATGAGCTCCATATAAGGAATGTCAATCCATGCCAAAAATCACATAAAATTCCACTATAGGAAGGATCACAAGATCTGCAGGAAGAACTTTCCCACAAACATCAATTGGAGAAGAATTATAAACTTTTGATGCAACTATTGTGCCATTAAGAGTTGTCACAGCTTACTCAATAGCTAAATGTTGAGGTATTACATCGATACCCTTGGAAAATTCATCTGAAATTAAAGAGTGGGTGTATCTAGAATCAAATAAAACATTTGATACTTTAGAGTGGATGGTAAGTGTACCTTTCACCACTTCGTTATCATACTACACATCGCCGATATAAATTGCATGTGACATTCCTTTTTCTTTGGCCTTATGTGTTTTTTTAAGTCGATCATCATCAAGAACCCTTGGATTTGGGCATTGATTATAATAATTCCCCATTTCATTGACCTTGTAACATTGAATTGTAAGAGTTGCATTATGAGTAGCCTTTTCATTGTTCGAATCACTAGACATATTTTTCCCATTATTACATCATTGAAATGACCGATGACCTTAATTTCCACATTTGAACCATTTACTAGTACCTTTAAGACAATTTCATCCATGTTTCATTCCACACTTTGAGCATAAAGGAAAACTCATCTTCTTTCCAGTGTGGCCTTTAAATTTCCCTTTGAATTCCATTCTCCTCTTCTTATCAAACCCATATGACTGATGGGTTACTCCAATATCCATCTCAACCTTGAGAGCACATCGAAAAATTTCTTCATAGCTATTGAAGTCTCTTATGGCTAATGACCTTCAACGACATGGTTTTAAGACACTAAAGAATCGATTGATCTTACTCTCAGGTTAGATAATAATTCTTGAAGCATACCTTGAAAGTATTTTAAAATTTTCTTCGTAGGTACCAACATATTCATCATCCTTTTTCTTTAGTTCAAAATACAATTTCTTCATCTTTGTTCGAAGAATATGAGGGAAGTACTTATTGAAAAATATATTCTTGAACTTTCCCCATTCCATGGAATCAATTTCGTCTCTTTTCCTATTATTCTTGATAAGATTACACCATTGATCAGCATCACCTTCCAAACGATATACTGCTAAGATGAATATATCATGTTCAAAACATTGAAGAAATGAAAATATCTTTTCAGTGGTACTGATCCATTGTTCAGCCACTAATGGATCAGTAGACACGCTGAATGAGGGTGGATTCTACCTCATGAAGGATTCAATATAATGTTGCTCATTTCATTGCTCGTTTGGAAGTCATACATGATTCATAGATTGAGAAAGTTGTGTGAGCATGGCTAAAAGATTTTGAATTCCAGCTCCCATAACATTTGGTTTCTCAGGGGGACAATCATTTCATTTCTCGCTGTATTCATCATTAACATGGTTCCTTCGGGATCCAGCAATTGACTAAAACCTATAATCATAGTGTGAGAAACACTAATCATAATATGAAAACCACATAATCAGGAATAATATTTCACCCTTAAGGTCTTATCATGGGTTTTTCATGGCCATTTCTAAAACACTAATCTTCTGTTCTATGCTTAGACAAATCCTTAGGGTTCTTACTAAGGCTTTCACATCCTAGTTTCCAAAGGATGACTATACCATTTCTCTGATACAATCTATAACAAACCATACATTTCATACATTTTTATTACTTCAGAATTAAAGCATACTTATTACAACATATAAGAAAACCATGATAGGACCGTATAGGTATAATGTCTTTAGAAACTGGGAAACATAAACAACTGGTTCATAAAGCATCTACATTGTCTCCTATTTATTTCATCATATCTAGAGTCCCTTTTCTCATACCCTAATTAATACCCTTCTTCCTGGACTGGGGAAAAGAAAAAATACAAAAGGGTGATCTCAAATTTTCAGTAATGTTAGACAAATGAAATATCAATCATATCATATTCATAATAACATAACATTTTGAAAATCTTAACCTGCAAAAGAGATCATAATATCATAACATGGGATAAATCATAGTAGTGAAATGTAATACCAATAATCATAAAGTAAAACATGAAACTTTGTGTCAGACACACATAATCATAGAAAATCATTTCTTATTAGTCAAGACTCATTTCCATGACTATCATAGTGGAAAAAATCCATTTCTGAACCGAGTTCACTCTTTGTTCCAGTCCTGTATCACTGAAACGGATTAACTTGTCATTAGAGCCATGTCTATCTCATAAGATAAAAATAATTACCCAATGAATTGGAGGAAGATATAGGTCCCACCAATCTCATAATGAACCCATTCTTATGTGTGCCAAAAAATCATAAATCATATATCATAGCATAACCCATGTAATAAAAATGGAATTCTTAAACATCATGCCATCATAACATAAACCATATAAGATAAAAGGAATTAATAAAAATAATTCCATCATAACATAATCAAATCAATGTAATAATAGGGATAGAAATATAACCCTATATTATCTTAGAAGGAATATAATTTTGATAAAACCCTAGAATTCCATTCTTGAGGAAAATATCATTTATACTTCATAAACATTTTTCCTTTCTTAACATGTCGTTCAATATTAAACTAAAAGAATTTAATTAAAAACAAACATGAAAACATGTAAAGAACTCTGCATGGAAATAATGTTCTATGGAATCATAAAAATCCATACATGCAGTATAATTTAAAAAAATATTCTTCTCGTACTTTGGCCAGAAAAGTCAAAAAGTATCTCGTACTGAAAATGACAAAAAATTCATTTCATATATTTTAATAAAAATTCACCAATAGGTAAAATTTGATTTAAAAACATTTTAGGAGGATATAAATAATATTACATAATGAGTAAAAATGTATGTGAAAGATAAATATGCCCTAGTAAATTATGAACTATAAACAATCTTGGATAAAAATGAGATTGTGAGATTTTCCCTTACCATAGATCTGATATACTTCGTATGTATCCAATCCTCATGAATAATGATTTAAATAATGTAATTGACTTATTTCAGAATATTATTCATTGTTATGATATCATATATTCTCATATTATTATCTTATTATTAGTAATATTTCATTCCTACTTGTTATTCGGGTGTTCATTGCTTTATGTTCTTATGCATGTTTTGTCGAATAAATTTTATTCCTCTTTTTAGGTTATAGATACCTCAAATACAGAATTTTATTAGTGTAATATATATCATATTTATTCATTCAATTCATTTATTTAATCATTATTCAATGAATATCATGTAGAACGAGTCACATCATATCGTGGAGACGGTAGGCTGTACGTATGAACAAGCAATGATATCATTATTTTGATATTAAAATCGTATATAATTGGATGGTATATCATATAAAAAGAATCATAATAATGTTATATTTATTATTTATATCATTAATAATCATTATTATACCCATAAAAATGATGAAATGTTAGAATAACAAACAACACCATGATGTGGAAACGGTAAGCCGTACGTACGCTCGTGTGGTGACTTTTTCATTCATAGGATAGATAAAATAACTAATATGGTTGGACAATTTATAATAACATCTCAGTATATAGAAGATACTGGATTTATTATTTTAGAATGGAAACAACAAAGAAGGAGGAAGTGGAAAAAGAAAGGGTCTTGAAATAAGTGGTGAGATATTTACCTCTTCCTCGGGTTCTTCCTTTTGATTTGATCAAAAGGTCTCCATAGGTTGTATTTCTAACTAAATTAAGGCCTCTAGGATGAAGAGAGGAAAGTTGAGATGGTATTTGGGTAGGTTTTTTCCGAACCAAATGGCTTTGGAGATGTTAATTAGAAATAAGGTGGAGTACCCTTTTATAAGAGGGGTGAGGAGTACCTTATGAAAAACATAAAATATTATTTTATAATAAATTCATATTCAGTTTATAATGGCTCCAATGTGACTTATTTCGAGTCTAGTGTAGGAATGGGTCTAAATTCTTTCAACCAATAGGTTTTATACAAGTTTATTTTACCATTTTCCCCTTATCATTTAGATTTAACTCTTTGTTTAATAATTTATCTTTTATCGTGTCTTCTTGTATTCTTACACTATGTGGTTAATAAACATACTTTATACTACCAATCGAACCCCAATTGGTTCTTTAATGTCATATATATTATTATATAAGTTTTTTGGCCTAACCTTAGATTTTTAGGAAGAGAATATCAAATAATAACTTAATATTTGTTTTGAAAACGCTTTTATGTCAATTCTGACACTATTTGGTATATTTTTTTTCTAAATTCATAACAACATTATTTGGTCGATGAAAATTAATATAACCGACCATAATATATTATATTAACCTAGAAAATTATTTTATTTCATAAAAATTTTAAAATTACATTTATTTTGGTATTTATAATATAAATGATGTTAATAATTCATTAATAAGGTAATTACTGTATCATCATTGTGTCATAAATAAATTAAATTATTTAATATATAAAAAATATAAATAAAATACCATTATTTAGGAAATTTTTTTATATTTCTAATTAATATTTATAGTCGAATTTATCTTACATATAACCCTCTAATAAAAATCTTTTTCTTAGGAAACATTGATTTTAATTCTTTTAACTCTTCTTTGAATTAAATATTAATAAATGTCTTGATCTAATCCTAGTGGTCCTAAATGGTCATATTTGATTCCTAAGGTTGTTTTTAGTCTAACTACACTTATCCAAAATAATTAGGATATGTTTTAGGATAATAATAATATCATTTTTCCCTTAATTACCCTATTTACTTTTAACCGTGGTAAATAAAAGTAAAAGGTTACTATTCACCAAAAATTATTTTTATATTGTTGAACAACATTTTACTCCTTGATATTAACCATTTATCTTGGATTTTCGAAATTAAACACACATAAGAGATGAAATTATGTTTTTTGTAAAATTTTAAATTCTCATAGAAGGTAGGTAAAAGATGGTAAAAAGTTCAATAAATTTTTTATATATCTAAAATTATTATAAAATGACTCCAATGAATTACATTGAAATTGTATTGGTATTAGGTATCTATTTTGACCTAAAATATATTTAAATAAATGAAATAATTTTTTAAATAAAAATTTGGTTTTAAAATATAACTTAGTGTTTTTCACTATTCATCAAAAATTGAACGTTTTCCGAAAAATACCAAAAATTCACCCTAAGAAAATTTCGATGTCCTGAATCCAAAAATGAAGTCCATTTTAAAAGATAAAATTTACAAAATTTCAAAAAGTGGGTATTACTCTTCATAACGGATATTTTATATAATATTTTAATAGCATATCGTTGTTTAGTGAAACTCAGTATTTCGTACAACACAAGCTATAGAGGAAGGTTTCCCTTTACTGTAACACCATCCAAGACAATTTTGTGTGTAGTGAAAGATTCCTTTAATGTTATGTATAACATAATACATAAAAGAAAAATAATTCTCATAAAATCTCGGGGTATTACAAGGCGCTCCCCATTGGGCAAGTCGAATCACTCCGAGTCGAATCGGTCAAGCAGGCGTCAGGTCTGTGAGCTACTAGGTTTCTGCACTCTGTACGCTCGTCTCCAGGAGGATCGGCTCCATGAGCTACTGTTCGATACTCTAAATTTTAATAAGTCTCATGTGAAGGTATCTCAATGGACTGCCACATCACAGGGGTCTCAACGCAACAGACAGTGCACCAATCAGACGCCCGGTCTATGAGTTATTAGCATTTTAGTCCCAGGGGCCCAATTAGATCCCTGTACGAACCAACCTGACGGTGACTCATCTATACCTTGAACACTAGTGGGGTGTACTCAAAGGAATTACTATCCTCCAAAAATATTGGCGCCGCTGACGGTTCGTCAAACAGACGTCTGGTGCCAAAGTTATCACCCAAGATGGTAATGGGCCAGTAATGGGCCCAGGTCCACTCCTACTCCGTCAGACCGACTCGGTCAGACCCGCTCTGTCTGACCCAGCACATTGGATGGGTAAGCCCACTGTGTTTTGACCTGGACTGCTGGGCCCAGGCCAGCCGACCGCGAGGGTGGTTCTGCCCGGTAGTCGCCACGTAGGCGGCTCAGTGACTCGGCCAGGGAGATCGGGCTGGTTCAGCTAGAGACACCACGGGGGACGTCACGGGTCGGCTTAGGAAGCCGGTGGCTGAGAGGCCGGCCGGAAGGCTGCGCAGGACACGGGTAGGCTGGCTGGTCATTGAGCAGGTCGTGGGTGCACCAGGTAGGGCGCGGTAGAATGCGGGGCAGGGCGTGGGGGCGCCGGGTAGGCCTCGAGAGGGAACGGGGGCGTCGGGCAGGCCGCAATAGGGTGCAGGGGCACTGGGCGGGCTGTGGTAGGGCACAGGGGCGTCTGGCGGGCTGCGGAAGGGCGCGGGGGCGCCGGGCTGGCCGCCGACAGGGTCCTGGCAGCGCACCGGGCGGGCCACTGCTGGGCACGCGGGCACCGGGCTGGCCACTGGCAGGCTCTGGGCAGTGCTCCGGGGGTGTGGTCAGCATGCCGGGAGGGAAGGGAAGTGCACCGGAGCTCAGGCATCGCGTCAGTGGGGCACAGGCTGCACGTCGAGGCACATGCAGTGTGCCGACGCGGACAGGCAGCGTGCCGGCGGGGCGCGGGCAGCACGCCGGGGCGCAGGTAGCATGCTGGCGGGGGCAGGTAGTGTGTTGGGGCATGAGATAATTCCATCGGGACGACGGGTAGGCGAGTCGGGCGCCTCCTGGCCGACGATGTTTGGCCGAGAGCACCGGTGCTCCGCGGGGGAGGCGCAGTTCACAAAGGTCGCGGGTAGCACTGTCCTATCGCTGTCTCCTTTCTTAGAACGCCACAAGAGAGAAGAATCGATGGAGGATGTCGGGCCATGTTAGGTCGGCCCGAATCCTCTGCTTTTAAGGTGATAGCAAACAGCTCGTTAGTATGAAGTACTACTGCCACCGTTCATCATTTAGAGTGAAAGTAAGAACATGGGGAAAAGTTCATACTTTAAAATAAAATAAAACCCTTACCTTTGATTATGCGGTAGTCGTTCACTGAAGTCACGAAAGGATGGCCATCAATCCATGGTAGATGATCACGCCCCACGTCAACGGGGTCCGAGGAAGAATGTCAGAAAAGAAGAACGTCGTCGGCATTCGTCATGTTCTTCATTGGGAGAACGGTTCTTCGTTGGGAGAACAGTTCTTCGTTAAGAGATTTTTCTCCTTATCTTTCCATTCCCCTGTTCAACCAAATTTATATATTCCAAATAAAATAATATTTAGGTTATCATATTATTCTTTTGGCATAGAATTCGAATTGGATATTTATTTATGAGGCTCCCCTTTTTAATTCATGAAGTTGGCACGAATTAATTAGGGGGGTTTGGATCATTATGGTGGGGAAATGAGGAGAATCTCTCCCTCATTAATGAGGGTGAGTTGGGAGGTTACGGTCTCATCCCATTAATGAGGGGTCGGGTGGCCTTGTGTGGTCCCCACCACATTTAACCTCACATGGGAGATTGGGTACGGGTAGGCCCCACCACCTTATACTCTCATGGGAGGTTAGGATGTGGTGGTCCCACCACCAACTCCTATGTGGAGGTTCCAACAACCTGCACTCACATGGCGGTCGGAATAAAATAAAGTGCTACACATTATTTTATTATTTTTTATAAAAATAAAAAAACAAACTTTTATTCCCGACCATCCGTCGTCGAGGTGAAATTCTTCTTAAGTGATAATCGGCGCTGCGAGTTCAACGGTTCCCTCGGATTTCAATCCCGAGCACTGATTCAAAAGTTATTAAAACCCCGCTTTTACGTTTACAAAACGTACCCGAACAAAAATCAGAAATTGATTCCAGGCACACCGGGCCTCGGAATCAAGCACTGTCAGAAAATGCAGACTCGTAATATTCCCATGTATTTAAACAAAATTCCACGGGTATTCTGGGTCATTACATTCTCCCCACCTCAGGGCTTCACATCCTCGTAAGCTACAACTCGAACTAAGGGATCAAATGGGGGTACTGAGCACTCATCTGATCCTCATGCTCTCATGTGCTATCCTGGATGTTTTCGTCCTTCCAGTGAATGCGCACCATAAGTATCGACCATCAATGTAGGACCCGCTCCTATAAATCCTCAATCTCCACTAGAACCTCTGTGAATGTAGCCCAGTCATCGATGTCCTTCTCTCCATGGCCGATGATGTGGGATGGGTCATGCACATATCTACTCATCTGAGATACATGGAAGATGGGGTGCACCCGGTGCAACTGAGGTAGAAGTGCCAAGCAGTATACCACCTCGCCTACTCTGCTAAGGACCTTGAAAGGTCCTATGCATCTCGGAGATATCATTCCCCCTTGGGAAAATCTTCATAGACCTCATCACGGTGAGACCCGTTGGAAGACGTGGTCACCATCCTCGAACTCTAGAGGTCTCTATATCCTATCAGCATATGACTTCTACCTGCTCTGTGCAGTCTTCATCTGACCCTGGAAGATCTGGACCTTCTCCGTAGTATCTCGCACCATCTTTGGTCCCAGTAGTGCTAACTCCCCAGGTTCTGTCCAGCACAATGGTGATATGCATGTTTTCTCATAAAATACCTCAAAAGGTGAAATCCCTATGGTGGGGTGATAGCTATTGTTATACGCAAACTCCACCAAAGGAAAGTGATCCTCCCAACTGCGACCGAAGTCGAGGACACATGCACGGAGCATGTCCTCGAGGGTTTGAAAGGTTCGCTCAGTCTGACCATATGTCAGAGGATGGAAGGTGGTGCTCAAGCGAAGCTGTATCCTGATAGCTTTCTGCAACCCAATCCATAGTCAGGAAGTAAACTGTGTTTCACAGTTGGAGACAACTGAAGAAGGTACTCCATGTAACCGCACAATCTCCTACATATAGAGGCATCCCAATATTTCTACTAAGCCCTGCTCTCTAATCGGTAGGAAGTGGGACGTCTTTGTGAGTCAATATACAATCACCAAAATCGAGTCATGTACCATGGATGTACGTGGAGTACCCATCACGAAGTCCATGGATATCCCATCACACTTCTACTCTGGGACCACTAAGGGCTGAACCAAGCCTGCTGGTTCCTGGTGCTCTGCCTTCAATTTATGAAAAGTTAGGCACCGTGAGAAAAACACTCCTACTACCTTCATCATACCTGGATACCTATAAGGACCCGGCCTCAAAACATCACATAATCATGAATTAAATGAATAATTCACATTTAGTATCTTTTCAGTTTTAGAGTTTTAGAGAATTTGGACATAACTATTACATCTCAATGATTACAAGGTAGACACATCTACTCAGTTTCCATTTTTTCAAAAAATTAAAACTCTTGAACTAAAGAGTCATGTCTAGTTCAATGTTTCAAACAGCATGACATTTCCTTGATCCCATCTTTAACCCTATTCCACTTTATTTCCTGTGAAAAACATTTAAAAACCACGGGACAAGAATAAAAAGCTCAGTAAGGTATTCACAAAGAGAGAAAACATTATATCATCAATATATACATAACATAATATTTTCAACATACCTCATGAAATCATAAGATTTTCAAAATATACATAGAAATCATAAATCATTAAGGTAACATAAGGCATACATATCATACTTACATTGTAGCTATCACCGCTACATAGTGAGTCACATTTGGAATACCCATCACAGTATATTCCCTAAATATCTTTGGAGAAACATTAACTTTTACCTCTGTCACGTTACACAATGCATTGGAGAGCAATCTCAGGCTCACCCGCCCTAGGTTTATCATGGAACAACCCTTATACGTAATAATGGCCAAGAAACATAACATAATCATAACACATAACTTAACCATAAAAGAAATATAACATTCCCACATTGAAATAAAAATATAAAATTTTAATATATTGAAATAAGGAATCTATTATAAAAACCATTTTCAATACCAAAATATGTAAAAATGTTATATGGTATTTATTTTCCTTTTAAAAACATTGTGGCTTGTTAAGTAATCCAAAGATCACATAATACTCGCGGTGGGAAAAAAGGTCGTTGTCACAACTTACATAAAAAAAGATACATTCCTTTTTGTCATTTAGGAAAACTCTTCGTAGACAAAATATTTCCATTGATTAAATGAAAGGTCAAAAAACATTATACACCGTATAAAATAAATTCGTGTAGAAATCAAAATATTCTTTAATGAAATGATATTGTGACAAAATCCCATACAATGACGATATCCTTAGATTAAGGATAAATAAATTACATAATTATATGTGACAAATATAAATACACCCAATATAAGTGGATATTAAATGTAAAACAATCAGAGGTCATCCACACATATTCATAGTATGACATAATCAAGAAGTAGATGTTTAACCCAAAGAATTGAAATTGGGTTAAGAAGTTCCCTTACAAAAATTCAACAGCCAAACAGCGTCACATTAAAATTCAGAAAATGAGTTGATGAGAGATAAAAAATGTATCTCATCACTTGGACATAAAATTTACACTAATAAGGATATATAATAACACATCCCAACATTAATAATATTTAAATTAAAAGACCTAACAGAAAGAAGTCTTTTAAAAAGAGGAGGGTGAAATGTTCCCTTACAGATTTGGGTATCTTTCGAAACGTACACCCCATGAATGAATGACTATTCAATGTTGATGTAAATACCAATAAACTAAATTATATTACACAATGAGTAGAATAATAGGTAGTACATACTCCACTCAAAGGAGATAGTGGAAAATATATCATGAATCTCATGGGAATAAATAGTGAGATAAAAAACCCTCACCTCGTTGTAATAAATCGAGTCATATAACCAAAAGATAATAAGAACCAAATGAATAACATAATACCATTAACATAAATACAATCATGATAATATAAATATAATTTAAGTACACAGTACACCACATGTAATAAATAATTGGCGAACAACGAATATCTCAGAGAATTAAAACTGAGATAAGAAATTCCCTTACCTTAAGTTCGACTTGTATTTTTCGTTTATTTATATTCCTGAATAATAAACCTTGGTCAATTTATAATTGCCTAAGGAATTACTTTATTTTTTATTATTCAATTCATATCACATACTATCATGTTATAATAATAAGTTAATTATCTGATTTCATATCATAGGTTTTGTCGATGTTCGGTACATGAGTCAACAATGAACTTTTTTGATGATAATTATCCATTTAGTTACAACTGAATCTTCTCTGGAATAGTGTTAATGATTTGTATATCATATATATAAATTATATATTTATTTAATAATATTCCATAATGTTTGGAGATATGAAATTAAATGTACCGTTCATTGAGACGGTAAGACGTACGTACACATGAACGCTACTTTCATTTTTTTGTCATATTAATGGACTTAAAAACTAAATGAGACACAGATATATTATAATTACAGTATAATATATATGTTATATAGGTAAAATAGGTTATTTAATTACATTATTTATAAATTACATTTTTGGCATAAACCAGTCACATCACTCGAGGGGGCGGTTGTCCACACTTCCTCATATGAAGTTATCACATTTTCACAACATGCTAAGAATAAAGGTATGTTTTAAATATAATATACAGAATAATTGAGAGGAAATAAATATAATAAATATAATATATAAATATAGTTCAATCATAATGGCCACCATGAGTTGTGTTAAAAAAATATTGAACAATCATCGTTTCGTGAGGCAGTAATTCGCCACCAACAGAAACAATATGTTCTTTGACCATTAGATGGGGGTGTGTGTAAGTGTAGGTAGAATATTTATCATAACGACACAATAGTATATTGAGTATACTGGTGTTATTGTTGGATCAAATAATAAGAAGATAGTGGTGAGTGAATAAGGAAAATAAAAGAAAGAAACTTGAGAGATGACATTACCTCTTAATCGGGTAACTCTTTTTGATTTGATCCAAAGGATTCCTTGGAAAGACTTATCCCAAAAAATAGGACACTATGAGTAATATAGAGAAGTGTATAGATAATATGATCAGGGGTTAGATGAGAAAATGTCTTGAGAGGTGTGGGTAAGGGGGTAGAGGTGGGGGCCTTTTATAAGAGGGAGGAGGGTCGCTTTTGGAACGTCTTGAAATGTTACTTTATTATAAAATAGTTTTTGGATTTTAAGGGTCCCAAAATGATATATTTTTTTAGGATAAGGTGATAAGGGTTAAAAATCCACCCATAAAATATGTTTTAGATAATCGTATGTTTTATATTTTACCTTTTCTATTCATTTTATTTATATCGTTCATTAATGATGTAATCACTGCATCATCATGGTGTCCAAAATAAATTTATTTATTTAATGTCTAAAACTTATAAAAAAACCTGATGTAGGAATTAGTTTTATCTTTCCAATTACTATTTATAGTCTGAGATATCATTTATATAAACAAAATTAAAATTTTTACTTAGGATATACAAACCATTGTTATATTTCTCTTCTTTTTTAAAAAAAATGTAATAAATGTCACTATCACGCCCATGTGACTCCATGGGCCCTCACATTTGGTATGAATCTTTCCATGGTCTGACATGACTCAAAAAAGTATATTTGGACACATGTTGGGATCATTTTATATTATTATGATATTATTTTATTACCCTTAACTACCCAGTTACTAATTAATGACGATAATTAAAGATAATTACCGTCGTTACTATTCATAATGTTCAAAAACAAAAGAGTCTTAATTACATAATTTTGACCTTCTTATTCCAAATATGGAATCCATTTTACTAAATTCCAAACACATAAATTATATTAATTAATTTAAAAATAATTCATGTTGTCACAACCAAAGACAGGTTTTTAAGAAGTAAAATTAATGAAAAGATTGACTTGTTTTTACATCCAATTGAAAAGTGAAATTACTTCCAATGAAAAAAATTGTATTAAGAGATAAAAGAATAATTAAATTACACTTTAAAACCAATTAAACGGAAAATTTAACTATATAATTAAATTAGATGAAAAAGCAGTTTTGAAGTAAAATGCAGTATTTTTCACTATTCATTAAAAATGAACATTTGTCAGAAAAATACCAAATATTTATCGAAAATAAATTTTATAATCAGAATTAAAAAATGATGTCTATTTTACCAAATTTAAAACATAGAATTTTCATTAATTAATTTTATAATTAATTCCCACTGTCAAAAAAATAGTGTGTTTTTAAGAAACAATAACTATCAAAGGATTGACACTTGTTTGCGTCCCATTTCAAAGTGAAATTAATTATAATGACAATCATTGGATTAAATGATAGAAATATATTTGAACTACACTTTAAACCCAATTAAAAAGATAATATAACAATATAAATAAATTATTTTAAAATGAGGTTTTGAAATAAAATACGGCATTTTCACTATTCATTAAAAATTGAACTTTATCGGAAAAATTAGAAAAAATTTACACAAAGTAAATTTTGTGTCTCAATTCAAAAGAAGGATTTTATTTTTTCAAATAGAACATATTAAATTTAAAAAAAGCTGTTTTAAAAAAATTGGTTCGCCATCAAAATATGGTTAATCGACCTTTTAACTAATATTAAAATATTTATGCTTAAAATTGGATTCATTCACATTTTAAGCCTTTATCATTTATTGGGTTATTGTTAAAATATTTAACAAACATATATAATCGTTTTTTAGTTAGTTTTTTCATTCCCGCCATTACAATGGATATGCATTAACTACAGTTTTAAATAATATTATTAAATTATTAGTGTGCAACGTAATATTTCAAAGAAACTCGTTGTTGTATATTTGGTACACCATCAAACATAGAATTTCCTTTAAAGTAATAATAACATTTTATTCCCAAATATTTATATATATGAACATTTAATATTCATTATCTACCTAGGATGTTACATCCCTCCCCCCTTTTGGAAATTACGTCCTCACAATTTTAATATTGGGATCGTAAACTTTATTGAAATCCATGCATCAAAAAAGGATTTAATTAAACTATTACTATAAAAGAAAGAAAAAAAATTACATAGGCCACCCGAGAAAATAGATATTAGGATTCCATGAAAACATGGATATGAAGGAGAAAACAAACCATCAAGTTCAGTTGGAGAGTGATAGAAAATATCTAGGAGAAAGTTACCCACCAGAAAATCAAAAACTTGTGATGGGTTAAATGGTATTTGATTACCCAGTAAGAAAAGTTAACAAACAACGTTTTTGTTTTAAGTTACTTTTCATTGACGAATTTATTTATGAGCTTTACTAAATCATAAGGAAACATTCTTACTTGTCATGTAGACTTTCATCTCTTACTAGATTTCATACACAGACTCATATTTTCTCCAAAAGATGAGTATTTATGATGACTTGTTCACATTAAGAGGGTTATAATCAACTTCTTGAGAATCACCTAATCCAAAAAAGATGAACTATATATTTCCCATGTCATTAGACCATAACAAAGACCAAAATTGTTAGTACAAGATCAGAAAATCCCCAAAAGGATAATCCTTCATAAAAAGGAAATACTACTCTTAATCTCCAAAAATTCAACAAAAAGAACCCACGGTTCAAGAAAGACAATTAAAAAAACAGATATCCTTAATATTAATCAATGTAAAAAAACTATGATTGAAACCCAAATCTCTGAAGGATTTAATCACATAGTCTTCCAATATAAATCATAACATTTATCTCCAAATACCATCAGTTACTGTTAAAGTCTCATACTAAAAAGTAATTAACCAAATCACATATCCTCCATGATAGGTTAATCATTTCCCTATATAACCCAAAAGCAACTTATTCCGGATTCATAAGATCATCAAACTAAAAATAATCAGTCATACTAACCAGGGACTTCACGTGGTCCCGTGGTAGGCGATAAATACTAATTGCACTTTGGTTGTGGGTTCGATTCCCAAAGCTTTGTCCAACGCGATGGGTTGTCACACAGTTTGTGTGTTGTCCCTTTTCAAAAACTACATAATTTTATAACATTCCAAAAAAGAGATAAAATTATCAAATTGACCAAAACATATTTTAACCACAATGGTTATCGAATAACTTTCGTTTTTCATCCCAAAATGTATAAACTGGTAATTACCTCAAATTAAAGGATCAAATAAAACAAAATGGTTCTTTATAACTATATCCACAAAAGAAATGATAATTATTCCTTGAATAAAATTTTCATATATCAAACATCAGGATTACACATACTATAAAAAGTCTTCTAATGTAATCTCATCATCAAAAGAGGCTTAATAATTTTAAGAATTTCACCATCCTAAAATCTACCATAACTCTTGAATACCTTATATGTTGACTTCTTACTCATTCAACATTATTCATGATCCATTAACCATTCAATTCAATATTATTCTGAAATACTTATTTCCTACAAGAAAAATCATGAATCATATCCTAAGATTTCAATAACTGGAAAAAATATATTAAGAAATAATCCAAATCGTTCATTGGTTTTTCCCAGTTTCTTCATCCTCAATTGGAATGGCATTAGGTTTTGGTAATTGAATATTTGTAAGATCCTGGTGATCCCAATCCCATAACATCTTCGTAGTACATGTGTTTGCATAATGACTATGTACACCACATTTAAAACATTCAATTCATCCTTCAAAAAGAACTTCTTTCCCGTTTCTAGAGTCAACTAGATGATTCCTTTTTCCATGGAAGGTTCTTGATTTATGACATTCATTTACACATCTATAGCATCTTTCTATCCCTTTTAAACATTTCCCTATGTTTTTCTTTAAACATCTTTGACACAACGGTTTTTTAACATTATTACCTTAATGATTAGTACCTGAACATTCATAGGGATTTGTTTCTCACATATATGATTCCTTATAAAAATCACTAAGGTTCAGGTGGTAAATCATGACTCTAGATAGTTGGTTGAGAATAACCACAAGATTTCTCATTGTAGCTCCCATATCATTCAGTTGCTTGTTCAGAAAATCGTCATAGTTTTCTTCACATCCACTATTACTTTGGTGCCTACTAGATCCATCCATTTACTAAAACCAAAAAGTTCAGTGTGAGTATATCAGTAAAATCATCATATAATACTAAGATATAATTATTCATGCTATCTCAAACTCATTCACTTTATCTAAAAAAACTATGACTCTTTTCGAAATCCTAACCATTTTGGTAGTGTCACTTATGTTTAAAAAATACCCTAACCTTTAAAGTTATCTAAATTGACCTCTGAGACCAACTATAAGGACTCGGCCCTAAAACATTACATAATAATGGATTAAATGAATAGTTAACATTGAGGATATTTTCAGGTTAAGAGTTTTAGAGAATTAGTACAAAACTATTATGTCTCAATTATTAACAAGTAGACACATCTACATAGTTTCCCTTTTTCACAAAATAAAAACTCTTGAACAATAGAGTAAGGTTTAGTTCCATGTTTTAGACATCATGACATTTCCGTGATCCCATCCTTGACCCTATTCCACATTATGTCCTGTGAAAAACATTTCAAAAACTTGGGATGAGCATAAAAAGCTCAGTAAGGGATTCACAAAGAGAGAAAACATTAGATCATAAATATATACAGAACATAAGATTTTTAACATACCTCATGAAATCATAAGATATTTTAAATACACATAGAAATCATAAATCATAAAGGTAACTTAAGGAATAAATTTCATACTTACATTGTAGCTAACACAGCTACATAGGGAGTCACATTTGGAATACTCATCACAGTATATTCCCTAAATATATTAGGAGAAACATTAATGTTTACCTCTGTCACCTTACCCAATTCATTGGAGATTCATCTCATTCTCACCCGCCCTAGTATTATCACAGAACCACCCATATATGTAACAATTTCCAAGAACCATAACATAATCAAACCCATATCTTGTGAATGAAGGAAAGATAACATTCCCACATTGAAATAACAATATAGCATTTTAAGATATTGAAATAATAAATCAATTATAAAAACCAATATCAATACCAAAATATTTAACAAGAGTATATGGTATTTATTTTTCTTTTAAAAACATTACTTCTTGTAAAGGATTCCAAATATCAAATAATACTCACGGCGGCAGAAAAGGACGTTGTTACCGCTTACGTAAAAAAAAGAAACATTATTTTTTGTCTTTTACAAAAATGCTCCATAGGGAAAATATTCACTTTGAATGAAATGAAAAGTCAAAAGGGTTTTATACACCTTATAAAATAATGTCATGTAGAAATAAAAAATTCCTTAATGAAAGGATATTGCGACAAAGTCTTGTATAATGATGGTACCTTTAGATTGAGGATAAATCAATTACATAATTATGTCTGAAAATATAAATACACCCAATATAAGTGGATATTAAGTGTAAAATAATCAGAGGTCATCCAAAAAAATTCATATTATGACATAATCAAGAAGTAGAGGTTAATCCCGTAGAATTGAAATTGGGTTGTGATGTTCCCTTACAGAAATTCGACAGCCTAACGATGTCACTTTAAATTTTAGAAAATGAGTTGATTAGAGATAAAAATGGTATCTCATAACTTGGACATAAAATTTACAGTAATAATGATATATAGGAACATATCCCATCATTATTAAGATGTAAATTAAATGACCTAACAAAAATAAGTCTTTTAAAAAGAGGAGGGTGAAAGGTTCCCTTAAAAATTTGGGTATCTTTCGAAACGTACACCCCATGAAAGAAACACTATACTATGTTGATGTAAATACCCATAAATAAAATTATATTAAACAATGATTATAATAATGGTCAGTACATACACCACTCAAAGGAGATAGTGAAAAATATAGCATAAATATCACGGGAATAAATAGTGAGATAAAACCCCTCACCTTATAGTAATAAATCGAGTGATATGACCAAAAGAAAATAAGAACCAAATGAATCACATAATACCATGAATATAAATAGAATAATGATAATATATATCAAATGTAAGTACACATTATACCACATGCAATAAATAATTGGTGATCAATGGAAATCTCAAAGAATTAAAAGTGAGATAAGAAATCCCTTTACCCCAAGTCCGGCTTGTCTTGTTCATTTCTTTATATTCCAAAATAATAAACCATGGTAAATTTATAATTTCATAAGTACTTCATTTAAATATAATTATTCAATTCATATCGCATATTATCATGTTATAGTAATTAGTTAATTATGTGAGTTCATATAGTATGTTTTGTCGAAGTTCGGTACATGAGTCAACAATGAACCTCTTTGAAGAGAATTGACCATGTAGTTACAAGTACATCTTCGACATAATGGTTTTAATGATTTAACTATCATATATATCCTGTATATATTTATTTAATAATATTCCATAATGTTTTGAGATAAGAAATGAAATGTACCGTTCATGGAGACGGTAAGCCTTACGTATGCATGAACCCTACTTTAATTTTTTTGTCATATTAATGGAATTTAAAACTAAATGAGACATAGATATATTATAATTAAAGTATAATATATATGTTATATTGGTAACATATTTTCATTAATTACATTCTTTATAAATTCCATGTTTGGCATTAATGAGTCACATCACTTGAGAAGGCCGTTGTCTACACTTCCTCATATGAAATTATCTCATTTTCACAACATGAAAAGCATAAAGGTATGTTTTAAATATAAAATACAGAAGAATTGATAGGACATAAATATAATATATATCATATATTAATATCGTTCCATAAAAATGGCCACCATGAGCGGTGTTAATAGAATATTTAACAATCATCATTTCGTGAGGTAGTAATTCACCACCCACAGAAACAGTATGTTGTTTAACCATTAGACAGGGGTGTGTGTAATTGTAGGTAGAATCCTTATCATAAAAAAATCATAGTATATTGAGTATAATATTGTTATTATGGGATAAAATTATAATATGATAGTGGTCAGTGAAGAAGGATAATAAAAGAATGAAACTCGAGAGAAGACATTAACTCTAAATCGGGTAAATCTTTTTGAATTGAGCCAAAGGCTTCCTTGGAAAAACTTATTCCCAATGTGAGGCTTCTATGAGTAATATAGGGATTTTGAGAGATAATATTATCATAGTTTAGAGGATCCAAGGGCTTGAAATGTGTGGGTATGGGGGTTTAGGTGGGGTCCTTTTATAAGACGGAGGAGGGTCACTTTTGGAAAGTCTTGAAATGTTAATTTATTATAAAATGGTTTTAGGATTTTAATGGTCCCAAAATGATATATTTTGAGGATAAGGTGATAATGGTTCTAAATACAACCATAAAATTGGTTTTAGGCAAGTTTATGACATTTATTTTACCTTATATGTTCATTTTATTTAAATCATTCATTAATGAGGTAATCACTGCATCATTATGGTGTCATAAATAAATTTATTTATTTTATGACTAAAAATTATAAAAAAAATACCATGATGTAGGAAATATTGTTATATTTCCAATTAATATTTATACTCTAAGAGATCATTTATGTAAACAAATTTAAATTTTTTTTACTTATGATATACAACCCTTTGTTATATTTCTCTTCTTTTTTTAAAATAATGTCATAAATGTCACTATCACACCCATGTGACTCCATGGGCCCTCAAGCTTGGTAAAAAGCTTACCATGGTTGGAAATGACTCAAAAAAAAAGGATTTGGACACATTTTTGTGTCATTTTATATTATTATGATATTATTTTATTATCCTTAACTACCTGATTACTAATTAATCACGATAATTAAAGATAATTATCATCATTACTATTCATAATGTCTAAAAATAGAAGAGTCTTAATTACATAATTTGGAACATCATATTCCAAATATGGAAACCATTTTACCAAATTCCAAACAAGGAAATTTCAATAATTATTTTTAAAATAATTCTTGTTGTCACAACCAATGATGGGTTTTTAAGAAGTAAAATTTATCAAAATATTGACTTGTTTTTTACATTCAATTGAAAAGTGAAATTTCATCCAACGAACAAAATTGTATTAAGTGATTAAAACATAATTCAATTACACTTTAAAACCAATTAAAATGACAATATATCTATATATTTAATTGAGATGAAAAAGCAGTTTTGAAGTAAAATTCAGTATTTTTCACTATTCATTAAAAATGAACATCTGTCAGAAAAATGCCAAAACAATTATCCAAAGTTAAGTTGACATTCAAAATTAAAAAATGATATATATTTTAAAAAATTCAAAACATATAAGTTTCACTGATTAATTTTATAATTAATTCCTGTTGTTAAAACAAATAGGATGTTTTTAAGAAAAAATATCCATCAAAAGATTGACAATTGTTTATGTCCAATTTCAAAGTGAAATTAATTCCAATGACCACCATTGGATTAAATGGTAAAAATATATTTTAACTACACTTTAGACCCTATTAAAAGGAGAATATAACCATATAAATAAATTAGATTAAAAGGACCTTTTGAATTAAAATACAACATTTTCATTATTCATTAAAAATGAACTTTATCGGAAAAATAACAAAAATTTACAAAAAGTAAAATTTGGTGTCCTTATTATAAATAAGGGTTTTATTTTGTTAAATAAAACATATGTAATTGAAAAAAAGTAGTTTAAAAAAAGGGTTCGCCATCAAAAAGAGTTTTATCGACCTTTTAAATAATATTAGAATATTTATGCTTAAAAATGGATTCATTCACATTTTAAGCCTCTATCATTTATTGGGTAATTGTTAAAATATTTTACAAACATATATAATGTTTTTTAGTTAGTTTTGTTCATTCCCGCCTTTATAGTGGCTAGGGGTTAACTTCCATTTAAATTAATATTGTTATATTGTAAGTGTGCAACTTAAGATTTCAAAGAAACTCGTTGTAGCGTATTGGGTACGCCAACGAACATAGAATTCCATTTAATGTAATATTAAAATTTAATTTACCAATATTAATATATATGAACATTTCATATTCATTGTTTACCTTGGATGTTACACCACCAATGCTATCATCGAACGTCCCGGTACATCTTCGCCACTCCTGGATGTACCGCTAGAGGGGAAGTTTGAAACTCCCTCAACACTTCCTCCTGAAGTGAAATTGGTACCATAGTACGTCCTCTGAAGAGGATGACGTGCTCCCCACCTTCATAAAATCCATCAGGTGCCTGCCTTGTTGATATCTAAGCACGTCGCGTCTCGCAGTCAGTGTCCCCATGATGCGCCTCCCTAACTCAATGAAGAAGTGGGGGAGTGATTGTGAGAGACTCTAGATAGGATTATCCATCCCTATCTACAAATGATATCTGTAAAGCTTCCAGATGCTCTGTCGCCTCTCCTAGAAGTAGTATACCAGACCCCATACTGAGTGCATCTGTAACATCGTTCCCCTTCCCAAGAGTATAGACTATCTCGAAGTCATAGTCCTGGAGGAACTCAAGCCATCACCACTGTCTCAGGATCATGTCCTTCTAAGAGAATATATATATGAGACTTTTGTGATTAGAGTACACTGTAAAACATTCGCCCATCAGATAGTGTTGCCACATCTTCAAGGCGAAGACCACTGCTGCTAACTCCATTTCATGGGTAGCATAGTTCTGCTCATGTTGTCTCAGCTGCCGAGAACCATATGTGATCACTTGTCGCTCCTACATCAGGACACAACCAAGTCTGGTCCCTGATTCATCGCAGTAAACTACGTACCCTATGACCTCCTCTGGAAGCCTCAATAAGGGGGTCACTAGTCATCCTCTGCCTCTGGTCCTAAAATCTTTGTTTTCATCTATCTGAACACATGAAGGGTTGTCTGTTCTTCGTCAATACTGATAACGGTTCTAAAAATCTAGAGAAATATAGAATGTATCTCTGGTAGTAGCCATCCAAACCAAAGAAACTCTGTACCTCCATCACACTCCTGGGTGTCTCCCACATAAGTACCGCCTTGATATTTGTGGGATCTACTGAAAATCCAGCCTATGAGATGACATGTCCCAAAGGTGAACCCCTCGAATCCAAAACTGGCACTTTTAAAGCTTTCCATAAAGATGGTGCTCTCGGAGTGTGTCCAGTACTACCTGCTAATGGTGGGCATGCTCCTCCTCAGTATTTGAGTCGATCATAATGTCGTCGATTTAGACTACGAAAATGAGATCGAGGTATGGCTAGACGATCTTGTTCATGAGACTCATGAACAGTATATGAGCATTGGTTACACCGAAGGGTATAACCATGAACTCGTAGTGGCCGTAACGACAATTGAAGGTCGCCTTCTTCACATCCTCATCTCGAACACTGATCTGGTGATAACCTGATCAGAGGTCTATCTTCGATAACCATCATGCTCCCTTGAGCTGATCAAAGAGGTCATCAATCCTTGGGAGTGGGTACTTGTTCTTCACGGTCACCTGGTCTAGGTGATAATAGTTGACACACAGCCTTAAGCTCTCATCTGCCTTCTTGGTGAACAGAATTGGGACTGTCCAGGAGGAAACACTGGGCTGGACGAATCCCTTTCCCTAAAAATCCTTTAGTTATACCCGCAGATCACGAAGCTCCGCGGGAGCCATCCAATACGCTGGAGTAGATATCATTGTCGTCTTGGGGTACAAGTCAATGTAGAAGTCCACCTTTCTGCATTGAGGTAGTCCTGGAACATCGTCAAGGAAAACATCCGAGTACTGGTCCACCACTACTGGATATGTTGGGCTCTCCACATCAACTACTCTGAGGGTAAGGCAAGACAACTGGTGAGTGATCGGTTGCACCCTCCTCCGAGTAAGTTTTTCTTGTGATGCAATGGTTCCCTTCTTACCAGTGAGGATAAACCTAGTCACATCCATGTGAACACACCACACATTGCACCTAATACAGTTAATCTGAGCATAGACTGTAGATAACCAGTCCATACCCAAGATGACGTTGTAAGGCCTTGACGCCGCTACGAGGAGATCCCAGCCGAAGCTCTCGCCTCCTAGAGTATGCTCACACTACCGGCACCAGTGCGTAATCATCAAGTCTTCTTTTATAGGAGTCTCTAGCCGTAAGGATTGAGCCAACGAATCTGTCGGAATCTTCGAGATCTGAACAAGGGAAATGGCCTTGAAATAGTGACTAGCACCTGTGTCTATAAGAACTGAAGCTAAGGTGGAATAGACAAAGATAGTACCTCGGATCATCTCTAGAGGACCATGGTCATATGCTTCATCACCCTGAAGCTGATATCTCCACTTTCCACCAGCTCCATGTGGTCAGGGAGGACCTCTTGGTGGTGGTGGCAGTAGCACCTTGTATCATCATCAACTGCCAGCTGCTCGACCAGCTCCTCTGGCACGTCTTCCTCCCCCCTGCGGACTGCCTCGATCAAACATTTTCCACTTCCTGGGAGGTCCTTCAGCTGTCTGCTGATCATCAGATCGGTGGGTCGAACAATCACTGTCCATGTGACTAATCCTGCCACATGAGTAACAATTTCTGCTCCTGGAATGTCTGGCTCTGTCTCCACAGTAGGTGTCCCGCACAACCGATCCTGAGTCATGCGATCGACCAATTTTAGGTCTGCTCCTCTTGGACCCCTGCGTCGACTGTCTACTTCCAGTTGCAGAAGACTCCGCTGCAAGTCTACTAGTAGTGGGTCTTGCTATTGGAGACTGCTCCGCAAGAAAACTCTCCACTTGGATGGCTCACTACAACACCCTCGTCTGCTTCGGGATGCTGTGGGAGATAACTGAAACTCTAATCTCTCTCCTAAGTCCTTTCTCAAAGGTCCGAGCACCAAAATAACGGGTCCCGTACCATATCAGTGGAGTAGTGTGAGAGGTCAATGAATCCTTATGAGTACTAATCTACACTCATTCTTCTCTACTATAGATGAAGTAGCACCTGTATCTGCATCGCTCGAAGGGTGGCTAGTACAAACTCTACCCAGAACAAGCTCTCGAAGTCTATCTATAATAGTGTCATCTCATCGGGTACCTGGAGCATCAGGCTCTACCATCTTCCTGATGCTGCCTGATGGATGTTGGTAGCAAGGATCACCATGAAGTCTATCGGTGTCTCTACGAGTCTAAAGACTCTCACCACAGCCTCCATCCAATCCACAACTACCAGTGGGTCCGTCTCTCCTCTGAACCTGTGTAGCCTCTGGCGCTGGAACTAGTGCAGCGCGCTCAAGCGGTGTGCACTCTCTGCTGCTGTGGATGATGGCACTGGTGGCCCAATGGGGAGTAGTACCGTAGGTGCCTCCGCTGGTGCCTCAACATGAAGAGTGCCCTGTACTGGGGCCACATCGCTTGGTAGGCTATAAGTACATACAACTCCCAGGGATCTAGCTGGACGTCCACATGGAGGCATCCTGAAAGAAACATATGCGACGTGGTCAAATGATTTTACCTAGTGAGCTAACCTGGTTGAGCTGACTTAAATAAAAAACATTTGAAAACACACACAGAATTAGTGTTTTCATGAACTAAGTCAGAAATCAGAAGTCAGGGTTCTGGTGTATGGATACGTCGACCGCCCGCACCAACACTGGAATCCCCGAACTGAAAACCACACTTAGTACCCTTAACACTATTGCTTCACAGAAAAGAAATATCGAAGTCCTATGTTCGGCGGTAGAACATCCCTCTGATACAAATTTTTCATGACCCATCCCCTGGGGGCTGTATCGTAACTACATCAAGCCCGCTTTCTATAGGTCAAGAGATGGCGACTAGAACCAAAGATGTAAATCCCTATAACTGAGAAGGCATTGCCTTTATAAATTGTAAACACACACAATAAAAGTACAAGCAGAAGAAAAATATAAGGAAAATCTGTATAACTAGTGTACTGAATGTAAAGGGGGGCCAGAATACAAGCCCAACTATAAAGTAAAAATACAACTGGAAACGGGACAAATGACTGAAAGGTGAAAGCAGCTCCTGGATCGTCCATCAGGGTTCCTAACTGAAGGGTAGGTACAGATGGCCTCCTCAATACTCCACGTCCATCAGACTCCACCGTGTGCCAATACGTCATAAGGTCCTCTTCCGCATACCATCCAGTCCTGGTGCTCTCAGCCTCCGTAGTGATGACTGTCGACTGCAACCAACATAACGAGGTGCGGGCACAGCCCGTGCAGGGGTGAGTATAACGATACTCAGTAGGGACCCCAAGACTCTCACGGTATCCCAAAATACAATGAGGATAAACCACAATGTATAATTTAAATGGATAACCATTACTTAGGTATATGCACATACATATACCTAAGTTATAAGGTAACCCATCTCAATCATACAGATAACACATAATTCATTGACTGAGCTCAAATAAGGATTTTTATTATAAAATCCACTGCTGCTGGAGAACTCATCCTCTATCGAGAACAGTGGGCTTGTCGCTACACCAAGACACTTCTCACTAACCTTGGACTGTTGATGCACTCTTCCTTTTGAGTACTGCGGGTCTACTGCCAACTACCTGGTGCTCCGTCCACTGTGGGTCTGCCGCTAAATACTCGATGCTCCCCCTAATAGCCTGAAGAGGTACTCCTCCTGTCGAGTACTATGGGTCTGCCGCCAAATACCGGGTGCTCCTCCTCCATGGGTCTGCCACCAACTACCAGGTTCTCCCCACTAGGCTAGTCGAATCACTCCAAGTCGAATCAGTCAAGCAGTCATCAGGTCTGTCAGCTACAAGGTCTCCGCACTCTGTACGCTCGTCTCTGAGAGAATCCGCTCCACGATCAAATGGTTGATACTCCAAATGTCACACAGTATCACGTGAATGTATCTCAAAGGACCTCCACATCATATGGGTCTCAACTCAATAGATGGCATGACAATCGGACGCTCGATCTATGAGTTATTAGCATTTTAGTCCTGAGGGCCTGGTCTGATTCGTGTACGAACCAACCTAACTGTGACCCAACTATACCCTGAACTCCAGCGAGGTATAATCAACGGGAAGACAATGCTCCATGAATATCAGCGATGCTAACGGTTCATCAAACGAACGTACGGTGGAAATGTTATGGCCCATGAAAGTAATGGGTCAGTAATGGGCCCGGGTTCGGTCCTACCCGGTCGGACTGACTCGGTCAGACTCGTTGGGTCTGACCTATCCCATTGGACGGTTCAGCCCGCTATGTTTTGAATCGGACCGCTGGGCCAAGACCAGCGGACCACGAGGGCAGTTCAGCCTAATAGGTGCCACGTAGGTGGTTCGGTGACTCTGACCGGGAGACCAGCCCGTTTCGGCGAGTGACACTGCGGGGGACGATGTGAGTCATCGCGAGAGGCCTGTGGCCGGGAAGACAGCAGGTAGGCCGCGCGGGGTGGGGGCAGGCTGGCTAGTCACCAGGAAGGCCGTGGGTTCACCGGGTAGGGTGCAGTAGGCTACGGTGCAGGCCGCAGTAGGGGCCCGAGCAGCGTGCCCGCGAGGAGCGGGCAGCGTGCCGGCAGGGTGCAGGCAGCTTGCAGGTGAGGCCGAGCGGTGCTCTGGGGCCCAGGCAGCATGTCAGCGAGGTACGGGCAGCGCGTCGGGGCATGGTCCTCGTGCCGGCGTTTCCGGGAAGTGCACTGGGGGCACAGGCAGCATGTCGGCGGGGCCTTGGGTAGGCGAGTCGGGTGTGGCATGGCCGGCGAGGTTTGGCCGGGAGCACCGGTGCACCGCGGGGGCTACGCAGTTTGCGGATGCCGCAGGTAGCGCAGCCTCGTTGCTGCCTCCTTCATCCCCTTACTGTAGAATTCCACTAGAGAGAAGAATCAATGGAGGATGATGGGCCATGTTAGGTCGTCATGAATCCTCCACGTTTAAGGTTATAGCAAATGGCTCGCTATTATAAAGCACAACTACCACCGTTCATCATTTTGAGAGAAAAAAAGAACATGGGGAAAAGTTCATACATTAAAATAAAATCAAGCCCCTACCTTTGATTCGCCAGTAGTCGTTTGTCGGCGTCATAGAAGGATGGTCATCAGTCTTTGGTAGATGATCACATCCCACATCGAAGGGTTCCGATGAAGAAGGTCAGAGAAGAAGAGTGTTGCAGCGTTCTTCACATTCTTCGTGTTCTTAGTTGGGAGAACGGTTCTTCTTTTAGAGAAAGGTTCTTCGTTGGGAGATTTTTCTCGTTATCTTTCATTTCCCTTGTTCCACCAAAATGATATATGCCAAATAAAATAATAGTATGGTTATATTATTATTCCATTGGCATAAAATTCTAATTAGTGATTTAAATATGAGGCTCCCCCTAATTAAATCACAAAGTTGGAATGAATTTTTAAGGGGGTTTGGTTCATTAATGTGGGGAAATGTGGAGAGGGTCTCCCTCATTAATGGGGGAGAGTTGAGAGGTTAAGGTCTCCTCCCATTAATGAGGGGTTGGGTGGCCTCGTGTGGTCCCCACCACATATAACCTCACATGGGAGGTTAGATTCGGGTAGGCCCCACCACCATAACCTCTCATGGGAGGTTAGGGTGTGGCAGTCCCACCACCAACTCCAATGTGGAGGTTCCAACAACCCGCAATCTCATGTCGGTGGGAATAAAATAATGTGTGGCTACACTTTATTTTATTATTTTTTATAAAATGCCAAAAAAAAAATTTATATTCGACCATCCTTCGTCGAGGTAAAAGTCTTCTTAAGAGAAAACCGGCACTACGAGTTTAACGGTGCTCTCATATTTGAATCCCGAGCACCGGTTCAAAAGTTGTTAAATACCCACTTGTACATTTACTGAACATATCCGAACAAAACATCAGGAATTGATTCCGGGAACACCGGGACTCGGAATCAAGCGCCGTCAGAAATTACAGACTAGTAAAACTCTCGTGTATTTAAAAAAATTCCATGGATGTTCTGGGTCTTTAAAAAATAGGCCATTATAGTTCACATTTGATTGTATTCAAAAATTGATGGCACACTTTCCAACTAAGATAGTTTATAATTTTGTATCAAGATAATTCATATCCCATGCAAATCCAACGTCTAGAATAGTAGATACCTTAATTATGCTATATAATTATAAAATAATCAAATATGTTTTTATTTAAATAGTGATGTCTATTTTTAAAAAAGGGAAAATATGAGTGGTGGCTGATTTTGATTCCACTTTTCCTCATGAAGAGTCAGTAACCAGACCAGTGGGTTGAAAAATTTATTTAATGTCATGAATAGTCAACTACCATTCACATTATTTTATTCCAAATGGTCATTATTTAAGAGAACAATTCTCCCAATGATAATAAAATTTCAATCTATACGATGATCTAAATTTTATAAATATTCTCTATAAACAGGAGTTTAATAGTGTAATTTTCAATTTTCTTGAATAGGAAAAGACCCTAAAGGTTATAATATAATTTAATACTACTAAATTGGGTTCATATAAAATTGAAATTAGGCAATCTTATTATATTAATAAACTAGTATAATTTTACCCCTTCATGGTTAATGGTTATATATAATTCATAACAATGTTCCATTAATTCTAAGGTAATAAAAATTTCATTTATCAATTCAAATTGATTGTTAATATTAAAAACTACATTAAGATATTTACAATATAGTGAAAATTTATTATGGTTACATTGGCTAATTTGATTTTTTATATGTTAATGGAAACCATCACTACTAAAAAATAATTTCAATATTCTATGAACCATTTATCAGAAAATGAATCAGAATAAAATCTATGATAACTTTGAGAAACATAAATATTATTAGTTTATTTTATAGTTCCTTATATTATCCTCATGTATAATCATATATTATTTTAAATATTTGAGCTTAATAGATCTAAATAAAAATACAAGTCATAATCCAATCACGCTTAATTATATCATATATATTTTAATGCAAATATAATGGCATTTAACCTGAACTTATTAAATTTCCCAAAAAATATAAGAGACTAATATAATTAAAAAAATAATTAAAATTTATTTAATGCATAATGGGTTTATCATAATCTTATGTTTACCCCAACCGAAATAATCCCATACACATTTATGTATGAGATTAGAGTATATGTTCCCATCAAGGTTATGTTTATCTAACTCAAAACATATACATAAGTTAATTTAACTGAGGAAGAATGGTAAATAGTGTTTAAATGACTTTTTAAACCTTGGTTAGAACAAATATTTCTAATTGGATAAAATTAATGATTATATGAATCATGTCACTATAAAATTAAACAAATACGTTTTCCTTTGTTCATTTTTCAAAGGTAAACTAGAGTTTTCCTTTGGGACACCAATGATAATATTGGCGATGCCTTATAAATTGTCTCCTTAATGGGGGCCCTTATACAATAAATTTGGTAAACAATAATGTTTTATAGTCTTGGATAGTTTAATAAAGAGAGAATATTTCACATCAAACTTTTGTGAGGTACTTTTTTATCTACTTAACATAGTTATTTATATAACAGTCAAGGTTTCATGCCACAAGACCCTAAAATATATTTCACTTTTGTCTTTACCATACAATAACAATATTGATTACATGATTTTTATCTTGTGTGACACTAAATTTCACAGATATGTTATTTTCACACAATCTTAAAATGCCAGAAATAATATCATGAACACATCGGCATAATGTGAATCGAACATCACCCTTTTCTCCTGGCAATAAACTAAATTAATTATTATTATTTTGTACGATGTCAAAACAATAGAAAAACTTTTTATTATTTACAATAAAAATATATTCATATATTTTAAATTATATCACCCTATAAGTAGATGTTTTCTCCTTATTACATATTGAGGATTTTGGTTGCTGTTATAATATATAAATCGTGGTCACCTAGAACATAAGACATATTTTCTCAATGATTTTGGATTACTATAATTTTCATGCAGTTTATCCCTCTCACCTCTTTCATGCCAGGAATATTATATCCTTGTTTATGTTGGGGGATTTCTTTATAGATGTATATATGGATTGATTAATATTTTCATAAGATATATAGTTATACTTGGATCTTCTATCACAATCACATCCATATTTTTTTACCTCCATTACAATTTTCTTATTATTATTTGGAATTATATTATTTTTTATTCATGTAAAACCTTCCATGATAAATATTTGGCAACCCTCAACTAATTTTTATTTCATTTAAACCATTTTATCTTAGTGTTTGAGCTCTTTTCATATTCCAATTATATTCATCTGACCATTTTTATTTGTTCCGTCATTTATCAATAACTATATGAGGCTTGATTAATATCATTAATAATTATGTAAAAATGAACAAATCTCAATAATTATGTCATATCATACACTTTTTTCTACCTCATATACATTTTCCAACACTTCCATAGTATTAAGAAATTATTAATTAATAATATTTTTTAGTTATATTTATTATACATTGTTAACATTTTCTAAAAATATAAATTTTTCACGTCAATTTTTCCGAACTAGAAAAGCTATTATATAATTATATAAATATAGGAAATATAAAATCTATTTTAAATAATCACATATCCGTCAGACATATTTCATGACTCAAATTCTTGGGTAATGTACCATACTTAATAATTAGATATTCTAGAGTCTTTGATATAAAATTCACGTTCCTGGTATATTTTTGACATTTTTGGAAATGTTTTTTAGAGGATTATGAAAAATATTATGTTTCATACCGATACATATCACGTGAGAACTAATACTCAATATCCCCTTTTTCATCTAAACAATACATTTTAAAATAAAACATGATTTTTAATCATGTAAAATGATAAGCAATCTAATCATAACCTATTCTTATACCTTACTCATCCATAAATCCTTTAAAAACCACTTTAAAATGCGATAAGAATAATAATTTTAGTAAGGTAACTATAAATAATTAAATAAATTGGTAGTATATGAATACTTATAAAAATAAACCTTGTTCTAAAAATAAAAAATATTACCCAATAAATAACAATTTATTCCCAGTTACTTCCATAAAAAATTTCACTATAATATTAAAAGACAAGAAAACCAGTAATGGTTTCATTGAAAACATTATAAACTAGTGAAATTATTTACCAAAAGTTATTCACTTCTCCATTAAAATGTAACACATATACTTTTTTAAAAACACCTCAATAACATACACAGTAAAAACATGATATTTCTATAAAAATAATGAAATAATAAATAATAATATATGTAAATCAGGGCATGATTTTCCAATGATATGTATATATAGAGTAACAATTGTATCTAAACATGAAATACCCATCACTATTGTACTTTGAATTACACTCACAGTTATACTTAGTTTAACCATTGTAGTCACAATCTGAATAACCATCACATTAATCATCCAACAAAAATATACCCAACGCATTGGAGGTATTTATTGGACCCAACCATATTTGGGTTGTAATTGAACCACCTATCATCATCAATAATTTCCAATAACCATAACATAATCATAAAACATGAATGATTTAATCATAAAAACATTCTTTAAGAAAAATGAATCATTTGAAATGGAAAATACACATATAAAATGGAAAACATTATTAAAAAATATGAATGAAATATTATAATGGAATATTAAAATAAAATATTAGTCATGATGGATGGAAAATATACTCTTTCCATAAAACATAAAAACAATATTCCCGTATTTTTTTTCAAATAGTTCATAAAGACCCAGGTTAAGAAAATTACAAAAATATTATTTTATGAATTTTATATATAATGTAAAACATTGGTAAAAATTAATTTGATATTTTAAAAATTAAAATAAATCATTAAATCATTCTTTTTGAAAACATACATATGGATTTAGAAGAAAAATTTATTTTAAAGGGAATCTTTAAAATATTATTTTTAAAAGAATGTCCATTAACAATTTGGAAATGATCTAATCATAAGCCCTATAAATGTATACCATTAAAAAAATATCGTAATAAAAGATATAATTTACAATTGGTTTTATATAAACCTCATAAAATAACATAGGTTCATTATATAAAAATATGGCTCAATAAAAGTAGATTGATATAATGTCCCTTAAAATGAGTTTAACATTCATTGTACATTCTTTTTATTCCAAAATATTAGAATTATTTTAATTATAATAATTATTTTGAACCTTTTAATTTTTTTCCATTTAAATAGCTTATTTCCATGTAATATACTAAAAATTAGTCATTTAAGTTCATGTTATATATTTCAATAATATTCGGTACATAAGTCCCAAATAATTTTGGTCGATATACTATAGCCCAAGTGGTCATTACACCACCATATATAGAATAGTAATAATAATAATAAAATAATTTTGATTATTTTACTTCAATTATAATTATAAAACAAATTATGAAATATAGTTTAGAAAAATGTTGTATGTTACAGTCTTGGATACTGTCTTCCGGATGTACACATAAACAATGATTCATTTATTCAATGATTTATTTGGAAAGAAGGTATGTATTATTATATATTTCCAGAATGATCATAACATCATATATATCATATAAATTATTTAAATTTACTTATATATAGATATCATTCATGTGATTTTGGGATAAAAAACGTATCAAATTGTTTTGTAGAGGTGGTGGTCCACACGTATGCACAAACGATGTTATCATTTTATAGTGTATGGAATAGTAAGATGGTAAATTATATATTATAAATTAATAATAATAATTATTTAATTAATTTCATATATGAATCTTAATTCCATTAATATAAAAAATTATTTAAATAATGTGATGGATAAACCAATTACATTAGTTCTAAGGGTGGTAACCAACTGTACTCACGAAATATGAATTTATTTACTATTTGATGGAAGTGGGGGTGAATATAGGTCATGAAACTAACATAATAACATCTCAGTATATGTATGATACATTATTTTATATTTCATCATGCTTCATGTATTTTAAATTTATGTGTAATAAGAAAACAATCAAAAATATATAGCTAAAACTCTACCTGTACTTTGGAAAAGTTGTTTCGATTAATACCTTAAGACCATTAATAATTTTTTTATACATAAATTGAGACATATAATTTTTTTTGGGGATATTATATGGGATATTTGAAGGTATTTTTGAAATTAAAATATTTACAGTGTGATTATATAAGAAGAATATGACCCCTCTAATAAGAGAGGCAAGGGGTATTCTGGGAATTTCACAAAATATTAAACTTACATAAATTAATTTTCCATTATAAATGGCCCAAAAGTAATTTATATCAAAGATAATATGTTTATATTTATAAATGAACTTATAAAATAAAAAATTGATATATGTTTATAATATTGAGACCCTTGTATTTTGGTTTTCTTCCATGATTAACCCATGTACTCTTACTATAATGTCATTTATTATTACTATTATATGGATAAAATATTTTTAATAAAATGAAAAACGTCCCATAAATTTCCCATGGATGATATTTTAATCATTATACTCATACATTGGCCAACATTTTTATTTTACAAATTTTAAATGATTTAATACAAAATAATTTACTATAAAATATCTATAATGAAAGCTTTTAGAAATATTCATTAATTCCACTTTATAAATATCAAGAAAACATATAAAATTCAAATTAAATATTATATAATATTCATAACATGTAATTATAATACATAAAATTCATTTATCCCATTATATATAAATGAGTATATTAATATTAATATTTTGAATGTAATGTATTTGATATTTTGATTAATTAATTAATTATTACACCAATGTGATAGTATTTATGGTAATTATATCTTGAATAATTTTTTTAAAAAATTTCAATGATGAAGATAAATCTATTATATTTAAAAAGACCATTTATGGATATATATATCGTCTTTATAACAAAATATATAAAATAGTAAACTTATTAAATAAAATATTTTCAAATGTTTTACATTTCATTAATTAAAATACTATAAAGGTTATAATTATATCTATGTTTCCTTGAGAGATCATAAATATTACCTTTGAATTATTATTATGGATTTATTCTCATAAAATGAGATGTACATAATTTTTTGGGTCATATGATGGTTCTTACCATTTTATTTATAACGTAAACTATCTAATTTAACATTTAACATCATAACAAAAATTACAGAGGATACTATTGGGATTTTCCAAAAAATAAAAGGCACCTATTTATTAATTATGGACCCACTAATTATAAATATCGAATCAATATTTGAAAATTTAAAACACATATATTTCATTATTTAATACAGTATTTAAATAGGTATAAAGAAATTAAAAACAATGTTTAAGAAAATCAATTTTAAAATATAACTTATTTTGATAGTAAATTTAATATTAAAATTCATTTAAAAAATTAATTGGATAATTTTAAATCAAAATAAAATAATGAAAATTTAAAAAAAATTAGAAATACAATTTAAAATTATAAATAATTTAAAAATAAAATAATTTTTTGAATATAAATCTATATTTTCACTATTACTTGAAAAATAATTATTTTCAAAGCATTCTTGAAAATATACCCTATTTTAATTCTGATGTGATGAATTTTAAAATTAAATTCATTTCATCCAATTTGTATTCTATGAGAAATTTAATCTTTTAAATAATATCTTATACGAAATCAGTTTAATAAAACTATTTCCTTTTTGATTTTCAGAATTAGTTAATATATTCATAATTCTTATAACTTCTTAATTCATAAATACAAATAAATATGAATGTAATTCAATCTATCTAATTTATGGTGTTACACGATGGGTCACTATAAGTCCTCTGTCTCTATTTTTAATGGGTAAAAAAATTAAATGGATATCTATATGTTTAGTGGAAGAACATGGACTATAATATTTTAAATTAATATTTTTACAGTGATATATACATTTCAATAACAAATGGTTCTCTAATATCATATGCCCTTCACAACATTATAGAAAAACCCATGATTCTATCTTGTTATGTGGTCTTCCTCTGTAATTTTATTTTATAAAATAAAAATATATCCATCAATTGGAAATCATCAGTGATTTCCCAATCAGATCTTTTATTATTTCATCATATTAAATTCAGACATTTCAATTCATTGTTTAAAACATTCAATATTCATATTTTAAAATGAGTTTAAATTTTTCTTATAAATTTGTATTTATATATTTTTTACACTATTAAGAAAAATTGATATTCAATTAAAAATAAAAAACACATTTTATAACATACATTATATGTTTATTCATTTCAACACTTTCCCCTCCCCTTTTAATTCACACAAATTTATAGATCACCCATTATTTTTAATGACACTATTTTTTCCTCTAAGACATTTAGTTATTTTAAATACTATCTTCGGTACAAGGCAGAGATTCGGTGTGAGATTCCAAATCTTTTTTTATCTTATTATTTATTAATTAAATATATTAAATATATTACATAATGTGGGTGAATAATTTTGAAATTAATATTTTTAAAATTTTACTGACCTTGGATGGGAATCCTAAGATCATGGTTTTATCTATAATGTAGGGTTTACTATATACAAGAAATAAAGTTGTATGACATCAATGTTCCATGGATGTTAGCTATTGGTGGGTATATAAAATGAATACATTTATTTTATTTCAAATTCCAACAAAAATCCACCATCTTTAATTACTCTATAATGGGAAGTAAAAAGGGTTATCCACATAACCATTGAATATTATAAGGAAGATGATTTTTTTTAAAACCAATAAACAAGATCAATGAAATTGATCAATGAGGATCAAAAGAAAAATAATAATTTCAATGTGGAATTCTTCATCACTGATAGTTAAAATGTAATTAGATAATTATCAATAAATTCTTGAGTTACGAAACATTATTTTATGGATTTATACTCTATTTTAGTTCATAAAAATTTATTAGTATATCAATTTATTTTTTCTCTATTATTTTTATAAATTTCATGATCCCTAGTGTAGTTTGGAAATCCTAGTTGGGTTATCCCTTTGTTTTTATTTCATATCACCCATGTATACCACATTTATTTTTTCAATGGATGATATCGTAATGGCCAATAATGGATTCATATTGTTATTTTTAATTTCACCAAAAATGGTTCACATTACTTTATATTATACCGACGATTCATGGGTTGACATTGTAAGGGTGGATTCAAGGGGGACCAAACCACAAAATTTTTGGAGGATGCCTACACAAAACATTGATCATTTTTTCAGATGAGTCATGTTGGCATGTGGGTTTACGGTCACGAAGACAATGATTAGATTAAGTCTCATATTGCTTCATCCATGTGAGTGGAATAATGAGATGGGTTATCATGCATAAGGTTTTGGAGGCCAGAATCTATCCTTTAGCGATGGATCAATAATGATCATCCCTGGATATACGCTCTTTAATGTGATTCAAGATAGAAATGGTGTTTGATGTAGTATATAAGAGATGCATGATGCGATATTCAATTTCCAAAAAGTCCGACTCACGTGGTTTGTAGTGAAGGAACACATTCAATGTTGATCCATGGTTTTGGTGGGTATGGTATCTGGTTAAGTTAACTACGACACAACATGTATTTCCTATACATTTAGTGTGAACCTATTTCGGTGGTTTGGTGAATTCTCTAGCAGTACACGGGCTTGGACACAGCTAGGAAAACCAACAAAATGTGGTGCATGAGCACTATTGGGGTAAACATGTTTGGAAATGTACATGGAAAAGGTATGGGTACTAGTACATGGCCAGTGTGCATGGAAATGACAAGTATACATGGTATGTGAAAAATGTACACATAAATGGGTTAGAAGAACATGGGTAGGACCTAGGTGTCCATGGAACAATGTTAACCATCAATGCACACCATGAAGTCCTACATGGATATAAAACCCATGTTTAGGAGAGGAAATTACCTAGTTTCCATGTTCCATCACACATTATGTGACCCTTAGCAAAAAAAATTACCTTCCTCAACAGCTTCAACCATGTGTGTCTCCTTCTCTAGAGTTCGATGTGGTCCCATGAATAGCCCATCGCGAGTAGTTTTCCATGTATGAAATGAAGGAGGCCATCATTTTGAATACAAAGATACGAATCAATGTGATACATGTCTGTCACTAATTGTAGAAATTCTTGGATGATTGAAGTGATTATGACTAGTTTACAAATAGATGAGTATGTTTGTAACACCCCTAGCACATTGGGGAAAGGGTCCACTATTATATTTTCATTGTCATCATTTGATTCTCCCTCATACCACAGTAGGGAACGATCCCCCTACCTATTGAATGGAACTCCCCCATCATCATTTTCTAATGGTGAGAAGGTCCTCCATAATAGTTAGTGATCCATATATTGTGCAATGTTGTATGCTAGAGTGAGACCCTCCACTTGTATTATTGTGTAGTTGTGTGTGATGTATAGAATCATTAATAGTCCTATATATCTATAGCTAGACTCAATATTCATACTTCAGTTGTGGAGATGAATATCCTCTTTTATTCAAGATTGATTTTTTTATGGGAATGTATATATATATTGATTCTTTATTTCCATATTTCTTATGGTTTGAGAAAACTATTTAATTTTAAATTCCTCCCTCCCTAGTTTTTGGGTCGTACTACTGGGTGTAAATACTCCACCCTACAAAAAATTTTCCCACACATTTATTTTTATAAGAAAATGATAGACATATATATGGTGAAATTGGTGGGTAATATGATTAATGTAGTACACTGGCCACTTTTAGTGGTCATATGTGGAGATTAAGAGCCAGTGTCTCTTCAGTTATCCTATTTTCATGATTTTTTTCTGATAGGGATTTTTGTTTTAGTCGTCTTTTTATTTTTCCACATTGTGAATTTATTTTATATATTTATACTCGGGTATATTTAATATAGGTTTTATCTTTCATGGTTATTCTTTATATTTTTTAGTCTTCTTATTATTCGACTATACTTTTTCTGGGAGATAATTGTGTTCATTTATATAGGTAAAATAGTCTAAGGCCTCCCCTTTCAGTTTTTTCTCTCTCAATAATTTTTTACATCCCACAATGTAATAAAGGAAGGATTTGGGTTTCATTCATGGCTTTTAACTAGCCATGTTGTCATTTGTGTGTCAGATCATGATAGAGTTGTATTATAGAATCCTTTTTGAGGTCATTGTTTGTTGTTGAAATTGTTGTGTCATTTTGTTTAGGAAATTAGGGAATTGGTTTCATAGTGTATTATGAATTGTTTTTTTCTATGTTCCCAACTATTTGGGTAGTGTCTACTGAATCCATTCGTCAGGAATATGACTACCTTCTTATCAATATTTAATATTGAGAAAGTAGTTGTAGGTAACCAATGGAAAATGCATTATATAATATTGGGTATTTTGACTATCCATCGTGTGTTAATTCTCCATATATTCTCATAATACAATGTTATTTCTTATTATAATTCATGATTCCCCTACAATAACACCCATCTAGCTTTCTAATGTGGTATCATATTGATGATCATTTCAATGGTTATGCCTCACTTCAGGGAACTTCTCATGAGGTGTTTCCTCCATACATGCATAGAGAAGTTCCACCACCTATCAAATAGTGGATAGTCTAAGAATGATTTGATGACGATACATGAAGGATCAGTGAATTAACTAGTTCTCATGATAGTGACCACTGTGTTTTCATAATGATCTAGACACTTAGGAAGTGGAAGATTGACTTGAGTCAGTGATATGAGTTTTCAACATGTTCAGACCCTAATCAATCATATGTTTATGGTTGCATCTAGACTTCTTCATGGAGAAGAAGGGTGATGGTGGAGTATGATCACCCAGACATGTGATCTGGTTATTTTATCATGGGTATACTTATACCATATACTTCATAATGATTATTACCCATCGTACTTTTTCTCCATGTGTATTCAAGAACTTATTTGTCTACATATGTGTGATATGATAGTTTCTAGGAATGCAATGAGGTTTAGTGATCTCATATGTTACCCCCATTATATAGTATGAGTTGGTTTTTTATGGTTTCGGATGTTTGAGCATGGACTTCATAGATGAATATTTACCAATGTAATCACCTTTTGCATTCCAACTAATGTTGTGGACATAGGGAATTCTGGAGTTAGAAAAAGATTCATATCAAAGGGATACTGAGATGATGTAGGAGGCAGTAGTGGCCATCGGCTATGTCCTCCTCGGTATCTAATGTATGAAAGACATCAAGGACTTGGAAGAGGAGTTGTAACATTCCATGATTTTTTGGATTGAAACTTTTTAAATAATTTTCATCACTTTTATATCTTAGGTTTCAAAAAAACACCATGCTTAAACGAACTCTAAATATGATTATTTTAACATGAATCTTATAACATATATATTAAATTATCAAGAATTAATATTATTAACCACTAAAAGAAATATATATTTTACTTACATGATTTTAATTTATTAAATTTTCATAGAAAATAAACACAAAATTTTTAGTGAATTCTTTTTTTCATCAAATATATATTTTCTTGAGAAAATATATTTTTATTTCATTCATGGATATAATAAATATAATTAGTTTTTGAATATTTTAAAACCTTAATTTGATAAAATGAATGTAATTTTTTATTCTCCATGACAAAATTATCGTACAATAATTTTTTAGTATTTTTTAAGAAAGAGTATGGTTTAGAAAATAGTAAAAAATACAAATTTTTATAAAATATATTGTGAAAAAAATTGAAAAGTCTAAAATTATTATATAATATAAATACAAGCATAAAAAATAATAGAACATTTATTAATTATTCTGGTATATATCTTCTATAAGTGATCCATGTCCAGGGGGAGGGTCCTACACTTCCATTTTATAAGAAATTCATCATGGTGGGTGGGTTGGATTTGTGGGGGTTGATAAATGACACCCATTGATGATTGCATATTACATTTTGGTAGCTATCTAACACTACCAAATTTTACTCACAAACCTACCAATTCCATATGTGTTTTTATACTTCATCCTTACAATCCTTTACTAGAATAACCTAGTGGGATAATAATCGAAATAAAGAAAAGTGAAGGGTCACGTAGACTCATCCTAAAATTTACATTACATTTCAAATTTCGAAATCTATACATCCCTATATCATGTAAAAAAAATTCTAAGGATAATGTTTTGTAGTTACTTTATAAATAAATTTTCAATTTTTTTGCTTGAATGAACACATTTCATGTTGATATCTCTATTTTTCATTAACACTTGTGCAATATATAAATTTTTTTGTGTAAAATGTTTTGATTGATCTCTCTTGATGATGCCTTGCTTTATGTTTTTGATTCATATAGTATTTTCTAGAAAATATATTGTTCAGAAAAAATAAATATGCTATTAACATGTCATCAAAATGTATTGAGTCAAGCACATTATCAGCTTTCATTATGCAAGGTTGTTATATCATGGTGGTATTTAAGATGTTGCAATGAATTTATTTTTTTAATCTCTAATACATTGTGATACATCCAACTATGAGAACATTACAAGTTTTTTATCAATCATTATGTAAATTAGATAAATAACCGGAATTTAAAAAACTATATGTCTTCTTTTCAAATTAGTTATAATTGAATAAACCAAAATCAATAGTGCCAAGTTGTAGTGTCATCACTATTTCTCTAAAATAAATTAGTTGAAAGAGATATATCAGGATGAGAACAATTAACAAGAAACAATAATGTTCTTATAGCATTGAGGTGTGGTACTTATGGACAAACCCACTCCTCGTTTTATTCACTATGAAAAAATTGACATTTCATGGATTTTATAGTTGAAAAATCCATTGGAGTTATTAAAGGATTTACTTTATTCATATTAAATTATTTTAATACTTTTTAGTGTAATTTTACAAATGAGAAAAATTAACCACATGGAATATGATTAATTTTTAATATATAAAAGTACTTGGTTTTTTCCCGGTATTTCATTTCAAATTCACCATATTATGTTTCTTATTTCATCATTGATCACTTTTATTGTTCTGATGTTATCTAAATCTTCATCTAATATTCCAATGATTTCATTTTAATATTTTTCCTAATAAAAACTCAAGGGAATAAATATTTATTTATATGTGATTTATTTAACAAATATTCACTAAAACATGAATACAACATAAGCCAAATTATTTTACTCAATATAGGGACTTCTACAATTTAATTTAATTTAGGAATTGTGGTTTTAATATTATTACATCAGGTATTTTTAATCCTTTAGAGATTTTTATATATATACAACTATGAAGTGACTCATTTAGATAATCTGTAACAACATCCATAAGATAAATGTTAGAATTATTATAAACTAAAAAGATGATTGGATATAAAAAAGTAATAGCATCAATAACACGGAAATAAGTATCATATTAATAAATTCCGGGTCTCTGATAAAAACATTTAGAGAAAATATTATATTTTTATATTAAAATCTTCTTTTCTCATTAAAATTATGAAAAAAACTCATTTATATAGAACAAGATTCACATATTATTATTTTTTCTTGATAATTCCAAAACCATTTTCCTATTAAGATAAGTTAATTATAGTTATGTTATGTCATTCCATTTATTCAATTTAGTTTTTTTTACTGTCCATAATAGAACTTTGTTCCAGTTCATTATTTTCTATATCACATGATAAAGAATATGAGAATATTTCATCAGTATTTTCCACATTACATTGATATCATATATAAAATCTAGAGGTATGACCCATGGGAGTAATATACTAGTTGTATCACATGGAAGTGTTTATTGAGGTCTCGATTTCAATACTCCCCACATGCATCTAGATAAGTTTTCATTTGTCTATCCCCTCCCTCGAATGATGTCATATATCAAATCTAGTGGAATAATTAAGATATATTTATTTATTTTCAAAACTATTTGGGTTTTCACTATATTTTTAATTCTCTCTATTATTATAATCACTTGTTTCATTAACAAAACGTAAATTTGATGTTTCATATAGAATAAATGCCTCCACAATGGGTTTTTCAATTATACTCAATATATTTATTTTCTAAGTATTTTTATCCAAAGAGAATTTTTCTTCTAGGATTCAAGTGTGTTTTCTATTTTTTGTAAAATAATTATGTAGTTTTTCCTTCAGGAGATCAATTATATCAATTTTATTTAAAGATATTACTTGTGATTTAGTCATTATCTTTCAATCAGTAAATGCATCGTTCAATTTATTTTCTAGTTGTTGAAAATGTAAAATATTTTTTAATTTCATCTCACACATCTTGGTGGGAGGATCAAGAAATGATAACATTTTAAATTTATAGGAAATCTCTTCCTTGGATTATTCTCTCCACAAATACTAGTTATACTAAATCATAAATCTGATAATCAGTAAAAATTTCTATAAATACATCACTAGTTTTTTGGTTCAAGCCATATGATGATGGATGAGGATTCATATCCCACATATATTGACAACCTCATTTGAGGTCCCATCACAAGACATTATATGAGAGCAATTGTTACATATAGATGACAACCAAATATTCCTAAATGGGATATGTTATGTTCTTAGATAAGTACCAGTTGGAGAGGATAAGGATTATGATATACACTCAGTCTGATTCCAAATAAAGTTGAGTCATGCAATATTGCATGACCCTATATGGATATTGGCAGCTTTGTTCTCATTATTAACGTTCTAATAATATGTTGGCGGTGTATTATCAGTGATTCATCTAAACCATTTAAATTGTGCACATGGGAGACTTGATGCTCCATATAAATTTCCATTTCTAATAAATAATCATTTATATTTTTGTGTGAAAGTATACGCATGACCATAAAATATATAAATTAAATAATACCATAATATATTTACATAGACCACATAATTGACTTATTGGTACCCATATATCCCGCAATTTTCATTAATATAAGATTCTATTTTTACCTATATTTTTATAAGGACCCGGCCTTAAACATTACATAATATTGAATGAAATGAATAATTCACATTGAGGATCTTTTCAGGATTAGAGTTTTAGAGAATTAAGACATAACTATTACATCTAAAAAAATTACAAGGTAGGCATTTCTAAAAAGTTTCCATTTTTTTCATAAAATAAAAACTCTTGAAAAAAAGAGTCATGTCTAGTTCCATGTTTTATATAGCATGAATTTTCCTTGATCCCATCCTTGACCCTATTCATCTTTATGTACTTTGAAAACATTTCAAAACTTGGGATAAGCATAAAAAGCTTAGTAAGTGTTATAAAACAAAGAAAGAAAACATTTGTTCATAAATACATATAGAACATGAAATATTTTACTTACCTCATGAAATCATAAGATTTATGAATGATACATAGAAATAATAAATGATAAAGGTAACGTGTGGCATCCATATCATACATACATTGTAGCTATCACAACTACATAGGGAGTTACTTTGGAATACCCATCATAGTATATTCCCTAAATCTCTTAGGATAAACATTCACATTTACCTCTGCCACGTTACCCAATGCATTTGAGAGCTATCTCGGGCTCACCCACCCTAGTTTTATCACGAAACCACCCGTATACATAAATAATGCCCAAGAACCATTACATGATCATAACACATAAAATAATCATAAAAGAAAGATAACATTTCCACATTGCAATAAAAAAATATCATTTCAGGATATTGAAATAATAAATCCATTCTAAAAATCATTTTTAATTCCAAAATATGTAAAAAGAGTATATGGTATTTATTTTTTCCTTTTAAAAACATTTTGTCTTGTTATGGAAGCCCAAGATCAAATAATACTCGCTGCGACGGAATGGTCGTTGTCACTGCTTACGTTAAATGAAATTTTTTTTCGTTTAGTAAAATGCTTCATAGAAAAGGATTCCCTTTGAAAATTCAAGGGTGTTTATACAGTGTATAAAAGAAATTCATGTATTGCAACAAAGTATGCCTCAATGAAAGGAGATTGAGACGAAGTCCCTTACCTCATGTACGACTTGACTCGATCATTCATTAATATATTGAATAATAAACTAAACCTAATTTTTAATTTCTTAAGAACCTTTTTCAAGTTTATTATTACATTTATATCACTTATTACCATGTTATAAATATTATGTAATCATTTAAGTTAATAACATTCGTTTTCTCGATATTTGGTACTTGAGTCAAAAATGAACACCTTATATTTACAAGTTGTCCATGTGGTCAATAGTCCATTATATCCAAAATGAAATTAATTATTTGTATATCATATATATATCATATATATCCTGTATATACATGTATTTACATAACATTTGGAGGTAAGAAATGGAATGCACCGTTCATGGAGACGGTAAGCCGTACGTACGCATGAACGCTACTGTAATTTATATTTCTTATTTTAATGGAATTAAAACATAATTATACATAGTTATATTATAATTCTAGTACAATATCATATATAATATCATTAACTCTATCCTTTATACATCCAACATAAGGTATTAACAAGTCACATCACTTTAAGGGGGCGGTAGTCCGCACTTCCTCAAATGAGATTATCGTATTTACCCACTATGGAAACCATAAAGGCTTGATATAATTGGGAATTATAGAAGCATAAAGAAATAATAAACATAATATATATCATATATAAATACATTTCCATCATAATGGACACCATGAGAGGCGGTAAGATGTAATTGAACAATCATCATTTCGTGAGGCATTAGTTTTCCATCCGCAGAAACATTATGTTATTCATCCATTATATAGAGTTTTGTGTATGTTTAGTTCGAATAATTATCCAAAAAACATCCTAGTATATTAAGGATACTGGTTTTGTTCCAAAAGAAATGAATAAAAAGAGTTTAGGGTTGGAGAAGTAAAATAAAAGAAAACAATTTAAGATAAACCATTACATTTAATTAGGGTAAATCCCGTTGGATTGATCAAAAGGGCTTCTTGAAGTGTATTCTACCTAAGGTAAGGATTCTAGGAGGCAGACAGGGATGTAGGGAGATTAATTGGGTAGAGTTTGGATGATCCAAATGGCTTGAGAGGTTTCAGGAATTGGATATAAATGGTCTCCTTTTATAAGGGAGAGGAGGGGCTCTTTAAGAAAGTGTGAAAGCATTATTTTATTATATAATGATATTCGGTTTCTAAAGGTCCAAAAATCATTATAGTCGAAGATAAGATGAATCATGGTAGAAATAAATTTATCCAATCACAATTGGACATGTTTTGGATAATATTTAAATCATTATAATCTAATTTATTTAAATCATTCATTAATGAGGTAAATACTGCATCATTATTGTGTTATAGATAATTTAATTTATTCAATGTCCTAAAATTATAAAAAATACTATCATCTAGGAAATCTTTTTAGATTTCCAAATAATATTTATAGTCAAAAATAGGACTTATATAACACTACATAAAAATTAATTACTAAAATATTTTTGTTAATGACAATTTGTGTCTTCCCATTAAATTAATTGATCTAAATTGTCATTATCACTCCAATGTGGCTCTATGGGGTCCCAAAATCGACCAAATTATACCTATGGTAGTAAATGACTCAACCAATAAGGGTTGGACAAGTGTGAAGGTAATTTTGAATTATTATAATATTCATTCAACCTTGAATTACCCTATTTACCTTTAACCGCGGTAAATAAAAGTCAAAAATTACTATTCACCAAAAATTATTTTCATCTTATTGAACCACATTTTACTTCTTGATAAAAACCATGTATGTCGGATTTTAGAAATTCAATTCACAGAAGTGGTAAAATTTCATTTAAATGAAAAATTCAATTTTTTAACAACTACTAAGTGGTTTCATTATTCATCTAAAATTGATGTTTTCCAGAAAAATACCAAAAATTCAGCCTAAGCATTATTTGATATTCTGAATTCAAAATTGATGTTTATTTTTCCAAAGTCAAAACATAGTAGTGGAATTAATTAATTTAAAAATTAATTCTCGTTGTTAAAACAAATAGCGTGTTTTTAAGAAACAATAACTATCAAAAGAATGATACTTATTTATGTCCAATTTCAAAGTGAAATTAATTCTAATGACCAACATTGGGTAAATGGTAAAAATATATTTTAATTTATCTTTCGAAACAAATGAAAATTTTATCTAACCATATAAATAAATTATATTAAGAGGCACTTTTGAATTAAAATGCGATATTATTCACTTTTCATTAAAAAATGAACTTTATCAGAAAAATACCAAAAAATTACCCAAAGTAAAATTTGATGTCCCCATTCTAAAGAAGGATTTATTTTGTAAATTATAATGTATTAAAGTGAAAAAAACTATATTTAAAGATGGTTCTCCATTAGAAGACGATAAATCGGTCTCTTAATGTAAATTATGCTTAAAATTAGATTCATTCACATTTTAAGCCTCTAACATTGTATTGGATAATGCAAATACATTTAACAAACATGTATAAAAATATTATAGTTAGTTTCATTCATTTTTTCCAATACAACAGCTAGGAGTTAACTACAATAATAATATTATATTATTAGTGTGCAACATAAGATTCTAAAGAAACTCGTTGTTGTGTATCGGGTACGCTATCAAACATAGCAACCCCTTTTAAGTAAAATTAATATTTAATTCGAAAATATTAATAAATGTGAAATATGTCTTATAATTAATATACTTGGGATGTTACATCCTTTCCCCCTTTTGGAAATTGATTCCTCGAAATTTTTATTCACTTATCAAAATAAGTGGGGGTATTTATCCCTTATAGCATTTTCAGATTCCCACATTGCCTCTTCAACCATGTGGTTTTTCCATAAAACCATTACGTGATGAATCACCGTATTCCACAACACTTTCTCTCTACGGTCAAGAATCTGGACTAGTTGTTCTACATAATAGAGATTATCATCCAACTGAACTACCTCTGGGCTCAAAACATGAGATGGATCTGGCCTATACTTTATCAACATCGAAACATGAAAAACATTATGTACCTGGGATAAAATTGGAGGTAAATCCACTCTATATAAAAGTGATCCAACTTTCTCTAGAATTTCATAAGGTCTAATGGACCTCAGACTCAACTTTCCCTTCTTACCAAAACTCATCACACTTTTCCATGGAGAAACTTTGAAAAAGACATGATCACCTACCTCAAAGGAAAGATCCTTCCTCTGGTTATCTTCCGAACTTTTCTGTCTGCTTTGAGCTGTTCTCATGTGCTTCTGAATCAACTGAACATTCTCTCTCATATCTTCTACCAATTCTGATCCCATCATCTTCCTTTCACCTACTTCATCCCAAATTTCTGGAGTTCGGCAATGCTTTCCATATAATGCCTCAAATGGATCCATCTGTATACTGGAATGAAAGTTGTTATTATAAAAAATTCAACCAAATAAAGATGTTGGTCCCAACTTCCCTATTAACACGTCAAGAAAGCACATAGCATATCCTCCTAGGAATGAATTGTTCGTTCTGAATGCCCATCTGATTGAGGATGAAAAGTTGTACTAAAATTTAATTCAGTACCCAATGAATTTTGAAGGCCTTTCCAAAAGTTAGAAGTAAACCTGAGATCACGATCAGATACAATGGAGAGTGGAACTCAATGAAACTTGAATATCTCTTTAACATACAATCGAGAAAGTTGATCTAGTGATAATGTATCTCGAATAGGATGGAAATGATCCAATTTAGTCAACCTATCAATAATAACCCAGATTGCATTATTACCTCGAGATGCCTTCGGTAATCCCACAAAAAAGTCCATGGATATATTTTCCCATTTCTACTCTAGCACCGGTAAAGACTGAAACATCCCTTTCTGTAACTGCCACACTGCTTTAACATGCTGACAAGTCAAACACTTCACAGTAAAATTAGAAATATCTCTTTTCATTCCATCCCACATGTAATACTCACGAAGATCTCGATACATCTTTTTACTTCCAGGATGAACTGAAAACAGGGAACTATGAGTTTCACATAACAACTCATTCTTCAACATTGAATCAGAAGACACACATAATCTCTTTCCAGACCTCAAAACACAATCATTCTCAACGTTAAAATCAGGAAACATACCCTTCTGAACCAACACATCCTTTTTCTGTAACTCACTATCTTCCTTTTGTGCTTGCTTAATTCTGACTAATAGATATGATTTCACTAACACGATAAACAAAACATAAAAATTTCTTACAACAACAACTTCTATTCCAACGTACATCAAATCAAAAACCAAAGGATCTCGTTCCAAATGTAACATGGATAATGAAGTATTACTTTTTCGACTCAAAGCATCAACCACTTTATTTTTTTCCTGGATGATAAAGTATTGTGCAATCACAATCCTTGATTAATTATAACCATCTCCTATATCTAATGTTCAATTATTTCTAATTGAATATATACTTCAAACTGTTGTGATCAGTATATCTTTCACACTTAACTCCATAAAAATGATTCCGCCAAATTTTTAAAGAAAAAACAACATAAGCTAATTCCAAATCACGTGTAGGGTAATTTAACTCACGTGGTTTCAATTAACGTGAAGCCTAAGCAATTACAGGATCATTCGGCATTAGGAAACAACCCGGTCCTTTCAACGATGCATCACTGTAGATAACAAACTCACCATTTCTGGAAGATAGTGCCAAAACTGGAGCATTCTCTAATCTTCTTTTCAATTCCTGAAAACAATCATCTCATACTTTTGTCCATATGAACTTAACACCTTTTCGAGTTAACTTAGTCATTGTACTAGATAAGCGTGCAAAATTTTCAACAACCCTCCAGTAATAACCTGTCAAACCCAGAAAACTACGTATCTAGGTTATATTTGTGGGTCTTGGCCATTCTTTAACAACTTTCTTTTTAGCAGGATCAAAAATTATGTGATTTTTTGAAACAATGTGACCAAGGAATGAAATTTGTTGTAATCAAAACTCACACTTTCAAAATTTCCCAAATAGTTTCTTTTATTTTAAGGTTTTCAAGAAAAACCTTAAATGAATTTCAAGTTACTATTTACTTTTGGAATAAATCAAAATATCATCAATGAACACAACAACAAACATATCCAAGAACTCACGGAAAATTCTATTCATAAGATCCATGAATACAACAGGTGTGTTGGTTAACCCAAAAGTTATAAAAAAAGTCATAATGTCGATATCTAGTATGAAACACGGTTTTCAGAACGTCTGCTTCCTTTACTTTCAACTGATGGTACCCCGACCTGAAGTCAATTTTCGAAAAAAAATAAGCTCCCTGGAGCTGATGAAACAAATCATCGATATGAGGCAAAGGATACTTATTCTTAACAGTCTTTTTATTCAATGCTCTATAATCAAAGCCAAGTCTCATTGATCCATATTTCTTTTTAACAAACAAGATAGGATCACCCCATGGTGATGTTCTAGTTTGAATGAATCCTTTATCTAATAACTCTTGCAATTTCTTCTTAAACTCTAAAAGTTCAATTTGAGCCATTCGATAAGGGGGTTTTGAAATTGGATTAGCATCAATAAATAAGTCAACAGTAAATTCAATTTCCAGATCAGGTATAATACTAGGAAACTCATCAGGAAAAACATCAAGTTACTCTTTTACCACTGGCACATCATTAATCTGAACAGTTCCTTTGTTTTCAACAATATGTGCAAGGTAACATTCATTTCCATCTTTTACTAGTTTCTCAGCTTCCTGATATGTTATCAACAAGAAGAGCTCATTTTTGTATACAAACAGAAAATCATTCTGAAAAGAAACCTCTTTAGCCATGCAGTCGATCTTAGCATGATAAAAAGAAAGTCAATCCATACCCAATATAACATCAAACTCTACTAGAGGCAGAACAATAAGGTTTGCTGGTAGATTCTTTCCTCACACAAGGACATTAATGTTCTTATGTTTTATTTTTGTCCCAACATTTCCTCCCGGTGTTTTTACCGTAAGTACAGTATTCATATCATGATATGGAATTCCTAATTTACTAGAAAAATTCTCAGAAATGAAATAGTGTATAAACCCTAAATCAAAAGACACATTGGCATAATCTGAACAAACAAACAGTGTACCTAACATAACTTCATTTGATGGACCAACATCTTCTGACGTAGTTGCAAAAGATTTCACCATACCATTATGCTTATAGTCTGACTGCTTTCCTCCAGTTGTGTTCTTTGTTGGACACTCATTTTCATAATGACCCATTTAATTGCACTGAAAACATTTTACTGGATGTAAGTCAGATTTTATCCTACCATTATCATGATCTTTTTCAGTGCAATTACGATCCTTATGCCCCATTTTACCACATCAGTAGCACTTACCAGATTTCAAAAGACATTCCCCATAATTCTTTTTACGGAAAATTTTTACGAACTGTAAACATAAGTTTCTTACCATCATGCTTTTTTGAAGAATTATTCCCTTTTTCCTATGACCTCGACAAGTTATTCTGTTGTTTGTCAAAAAATACCTAATCATCGTCAAAATCCTTTTCCACCTTCTCCGCACAACGAACAAGTTTTTCATAACTTTTTAACTCCTGAGAAGCTAAAGCCCTTCGATACTTTATCTTTAATCCTGAGTAAAAATAGTTCAGTTTATTATCAAGATCTCATATGAAATTTGGAGCATACCATGCCAGTCGAGTGAATTTTTATTCATAAGCAGCCACTAAGTCATCCTCCTGCCTCAATTCCATGAACTTTTTTTCCATCCTATGACGAACCACCTTAGGAAAATATTTCTCAAGAAACATACCATTGAATTCATCCCAATAGAGAGCATCAATCTCCTCACTATACCTGATATTTTTCACCATCGACCACCACTAATCAGATTGACCTTCAAAACGGAAAACAACAAGACTAACCTTTTGATGTTCTGAATAACCCATGACATCCAAAATCGTTTCCAATGATTTAATCCACACTTCAGCTAGCACAGGTTCAGATGATCCTCTGAATGATGGGTTACGTTGCCTCATGATATGATCCACTACTGACATGTTTCTCTATGGTTGATCTCGCTGATCTCATACATGGATACCACCCCCATTTATAGCCTGATTCCACTGTGCCATCAATACAACAAACTATTCAGTTCTGATTCCGACCATCCCATGTTGCTGATTTGGAAGGTTGTCTTCCTCCTGATGTCATCCCAACCTAGCTGGCCTATTTCGTCTGCGGAAAACCATTCTGAACACAAAAATATCTTAGGCGAAGCAACATGGCAATCTGTAAATGCTATATGATGTCAATATTGACATAAATTACTTTATGGATATTACTTTAACAATACCCTAACTCCTAAAGTTATCTAAACCAACCTCTGATACCAACTATAAGGACCCATCCATAAACATTACATAATATTGAATTAAATGAATAATTCACATTGAGGATCTTTTCAGGATATGAGTTTTAGAGAATTAGGACATAACTATTACATCTCAAACAATTACAAGGTAGACATTTCTACACAGTTTCCATTTTTTTTATAAAATAAAAACTCATGAAAAAAAGAGTCATGTCTAGTTTCATGTTTTAGACAACATGAATTTTCCTTGATCCCATCCTTGACCCTATTCATCTTTAAGTCCTGTGAAAAAATTTCAAAACATGGAATGAGCATAAAAAGATCAGTAAGGGTTATAAAACAAAGAACAAAAATATTTGTTCATAAATACATACAAAACATGAAATATTTTACTTACCTCATGAAATAATAAGATTTATGAAAGACACATAGAAATCATAAATCATAAAGGTAACTTGTGGAATCTATATCATACATACATTGTAGTTATAACAAATACATAGGGAGTTACTTCGGAATACCCATCACATTATATTCCCTAAATCTATTAGGAGAAACATTAACGTTTACCTCCGTCACGTTACCCAATGCATTGGAGAGCTATCTTGGGCTCAGCCACCCTAGGTTTATCACGGAACGACCCGTATACATAAATAATTCCCAAGAACCATAACATGATCATAACACATAACATAATCATATAGGAAAGATAAAATTTCCACAATGCAATAAAAAAATATCATTTCAAGATATTGAAATAACAAATCCATTCTCAAAATCATTTTCAATACCGATATACGTAAAAAGAGTACATGGTATTTATTTTTTCCTTTTAAAAACATTTCGGCATGTTAAGGAAGCCCAAGGTCAAATAATACTCACGGCGGCGGAAATGTTTTTGTCACCACTTACGTTAAAAGAAAAATTCCTTTTTTCGTTTAGTAAAATTCTTCATAGAAAAATATTCCCTTTGAAAATTCATGGGTATTTATACAGCGTATAAAAGAAAGTCATGTATTAAAACAAAGTATGCCTCAATGATATGAGATTGAGACGAAGTCCCTTACCTCGTGTCCGACATGACTTGATAGTTCATTAATATCCTAAATAAAAAACTAAAGTTAATTTTTAATTTCTTAAGAACCTTTTTCAATTTTATTATTCCTTTTATATCAATTATTACCTTTTTATAAATATTATGTAATCATTTATGTTAATAATGATTGTTTTTTCGATATTTGGTACTTGAGTAAAAAATGAACACCTTTTATTTACATGTTGTCCATGTGGTAAATAGTCCATTATATACAGAATGAAATTAATTATTTAGATATCATATATATATCATATATATCCAGTATATATATGTATTTACATAACATTTGGAGGTAAGAAATGAAATGCACCATTCATGGAGACAGTAAGTTGTATGTACGCATGAACGCTACTTTCATTTCTATTTCTTTTTTTAATGGAATAAAACATAATTATACATAGTTATATTATAATTCCAGAATAATATCATATATAATGTCATTAACTCTATCTTCTATACATCCCACAAAAGGCATTAACGATTCACATCACTTTAAGGGGGCGGTAGTCCGCACTTCCTCAAATGAGATAATCGTATTTACCCACAATGGAAACCATAAAGGATTGATATAATTGGGAAGTACATAAGCATAAAGAAATCATAAAAATAATATATATCATATATAAATATAGTTCCATCATAATGGCCACCATGAGAGGCATTAATATGTAATTGAACAATCATCATTTCGTGAGTTGTTAGTTTTCCATCCATGGAAACATTATGTTCTTCATCCATTAGAGGGAGGTGTGTGTAAGTGTAGTTCAAATAATTCTCATAAAAACGTCCTAGTATATTAAGGATACTAGTGTTGTTGCAAAAGAATGGAATAAAAACAGTTTAGGGGTTGGAGAAGTAAAATAAAAGAAAACAATTTAAGAGAAATTGTTACATTTAATTAGGGTAACTCCCTTTGGTTTGAAAGAAATGACTTCTTGAAGTGCCTTATGACTAAGTTAAGGCTTCTAAGGGGAGGATATGGATATAGGGAGATTAATTAGGCAGATTTTTGATGTTTAAAATGGCTTGAGAGTTCTGAGGAATTGGATATAAATGGTCCCCTTTTATAAGGGAGAGGAGGGGCTCTTTAGGAAAGTGTGAAAACATTATTTTATTATATAATGATATTAGGTTTCTAAAGATCCAAAAAACATTATAGCTGAAGATAAGATGAATCATGGTCGAAATAAGACCATCCAATCAGAAATGGACATGTTTTGGATAATATTTTAATAATTATAATCTTATTTATTTAAATCATTTATTAATGAGGTAATACTGCATCCTTATTGTGTCATAAATAATTTAATTTATTCTATGTCTAAAAATTATAAAAAAATAACTATCATGTAGGAAATCGTTTTAGATTTCCAAATAATATTTATAGTCGAAAATAAAACTTATATAATACCATATAAAAATTAATTACTAAAAGATTTCTGTTAATGTCAATTTTTCTCTTCACATTAAATTAATTAATCCAAATTGTAATTATCACTCCCATGTGGCTCAATGGGGTCCCAAAATCGACCCAAAGATTCCCATGGAAGTAAATGAGTCAACCAATATGTTTTGTACAAGTGTTAAGGTAATTGTGAATTATTATAATATTCTTTTAACCGCGATAAATAAAAGTCAAAAGTTACTGTTCACCAAAAATTATTTTCATCTTATTAAACCACATTTTACTTCTTGATAACAACCATGTATGTCGGATTTTTGAAATTAAATTCCCAGAAGTGGTAAAATTTCATTTAAATGAAAAAGTAAGTTTTTAACTACTACTAAGTGATTTCACTATTCATCTAAAATTGAAGTTTTTTAGATAAATACCAAAAAATCAGCCTAAGCATTATTTGATATTCCGAATTAAAAATTTATTTCTATTTACCAAATTCAAAACATTGAAGTGGAATTAATTAATTTAAAAATTAATTCCCATTGTTAAAACAAATATTGTGTTTTTATGAAACAATAACTATCAAAAGATTGATACTTGTTTATGTCTAATTTCAAAGTGAAATTAATTCCAATGAACAAAATTGGATTAAATTGTAAAAATAAATTTTAATTAAACATTAGGACCAACTAAAAATATAATCCAAATATATAAATAAATTTTATTAAAAGTAACTTTTGAATTAAAATGCAATATTTTTCACTATTCATTAAAAATGAACTTTATCAGAAAAATACCAAAAAATTACCCAATGTAAAATTTGATGTCCCCATTCTAAAGAAGGATTTTATTTGTTAAATTAGAATGTATTAAAGGGACCAAAACTATATTTAAGGAGGGTTTTACATTATAAGGCGATAAATCGGCCTTTTAATGTAAATTATGCTTAAACTTACATTCATTCACATTTTAAGCCTCTGAATTTTTATTGGATAATATAAATACATTTAACAAACATGTATAACCATATTGTAGTTAGTTTCACTCTGTCCTGCCAATACCAGTTCTAGGAGTTAACTACCATAATAATATTATATTATTAGTGTGCGACGTAAGATTCCAAAGAATCCCGTTGTTGTGTATCAGGTACTCTATCGAAATAGTAACCCCTTTTAAGTAAAATTAAAATTTAATTCAAAAATATTAATAAATATGAAATACGTCTTATTCATTATTTACCTTGGATGTTACAATTTTAGTAGGAGATTGGCTCACAATATTGTTTCAATGTGAACAACACTCACATAATATTTTTCTCTATAGAGAGATCTTATTTACATTTATTGAATTCAGATGAGATCAATCAATTATGTTTTACATATTTCCTGAACTAGGATTACCTAATCATTCATTCAAAATATTATAAAATTTTGTCCCATTATTTAATACCACTCATGATTTGATTGCACTTATATATGTATAATACAATATAGAAGATAATTTGGGTTGGTTTTAATAGTACCAAATTATTTCCCGATTTATTAATGAAAATAAACATTTAATTTTTAATTTATCTTATCTACAGTTTTGGTATCATACTTATAATGGAATATATCATTAAAAGATAACTATTTAGATTTTTACTTTCAGTAAAACAACACATATCTTATATTTATTTCCCATTAGGTAATGAAAAGATAACATCACCATTCCATTCTCTAAAATCTGAATATCCTGATATAGTGTTCAAAATTGGTCTTATTGGCTTATGATCAGAAAAATATTTTTTTATTCTTATTAATTCTATGCATTATTCCACTATCTGGTTTGAAAATATTTACTCTACATACACATTACATTTCAAATATTTAATTTAAGGAGAATAATATAATAAAAAAATTTCTAAATTTCAATTAATACAACATCAAAAATATGAATCTTATTGAATAAAACAGATGATCAAATATCGTAACAACTTCAATTTTTATTATTTTTTTCTAGCTATTTTCTCATAAAATTTCTATGTAAAATAACAAAATTTTATGTATAAAATTTCATAATTGGATGGGCCGTGATTATAATTAAAATTAACATTCATTCCCTTACCTATATAGGATGTGTAATCCAAGTATGGTTCATTCTTCTTTTATTCAAGATCTTCTTTATAAGTATTATAATAATGATATGTGGGTCAAAAAAATTAAGACCAATTTCCCTTATAATTGTACTGATAACATGAATGTTATGGATTACTCAGAGGGGTTGACCTAATATTTTCATGATTTTGGTATTAATTTCGAGTAGCCCCAATGTTATGACTGTATCATGAACTTCACATTCTGCCAAAACCATGTCCACCATGTAAATCACATCCCAAAATTCTTTCATTATTATATTGATGAAATATATAATTTTTTTTGAAAATTCTACTTTCGATCTAGTATGATGATATTTATGACTTTTAATAAAATAACTCATAATCCTTCTCTTCTACATGTCATGACTATTTGATATCAGACTTTTTTCAATACCCTCCCACGAAATGTTGTTTTGGTAGGGTTATGTCAGATACAAGAAATCCTATATAGATGTTATCATGTATACTAACATTTGTAATACTAGTAACATGATACATTATATGAGATAAAAATATATACATGGAAAAATTATAATAACAAAACCTTTTATAGCCTTCAAATCATAATTATTTACATTCATCATGGGTCACTTTTAGAAAAACCTCATTTTTATTATCATAACTATTCTTCAAACACTCCCATATCTTACATGGTTCTCTTACCATGATGTATTTACCTTTCATACCATCATCGACATATCTTCTGAAGAATATCATATCCTATTCTTTATTTTGGATGGATAATGATTTTTTTCATGAGATATATAAAATAATGATTCATTTAAACATTCACTATCCATATATGGTAATTACGTCTCGTAATATCAAGAGTGGTGAATTTAAGTTTTGTGATATTTGGCCTGATGATAACTATGAGTGGGGGAAAACATTATTAATATTCCAAATAAGAATAAAATAATTATTTACATTTGGGTTAAAAAAATAAAAAATTATCAATGAAGTATTAAAATAAGGACAATATTATAATTTAATGTTATATATATTCTACATTAATGAGTTAATAAATCATTCATATGGGGTTGGAAAAAAATTAATAAATCACATTAATCATTTAAAATTTTTTATTTGTAATGAATTAGTAATTAGTTCAACCAACCAAGTGATGGAAAATAAATAAAATTTAACTATCTAAAAATGTGGTAACCTGACCAGTATTATGGTAATTAAATAAACCACATAAACTATTTAATCAGATGGTAACCTAAAAAAATTCACTATAAAATTAGAATAATACAAACCGGTGATGAAAAATATGTTCTATGATGAAAATAAAAAATATTTAGAACTAACCCACTTGTTTGTTAGAAAAAAAACAAAAACAGTCTTTTCCCCCTTTTGAGTGTTTTTTATGATAAATTGTTGTAAAAAAATTGAAAAGAGTAAAATTACAACACCTAGAATGTTGAGAAAAAATGATGAATATATATTTCATTAAAGATTATAGTATCTCACATATATCTTTTTTCCATATCCATGGGGATACGCATAAAAATCCCTTTTATAGGTAATGTATCATGGATGAAGGGGTGGATTTGTAGGGGCAGCCATCCCCCCCCCATGAAGATTGCAGAAGCCTTCTCAGCAGCTTCTTAATAGAGATCTCATTTTCATTAAATTGAAAAGTCATTTTATTGTTTTAAATTGATCTAAAGGTAATATAATTATTTATTTGTTAGATCTAATTTAATTAATTATATTTAAAAAAATTTTCCTTATTTTTCAATAAATTAATTTCTGGGATTAAAAAAATTGAGTAACTTTTTTGTTTTCATTTATATGGTTTAATTTTTAAAGAAATTTTCTAAAAAAATTTATTTTATAAAAATAAATTTCATATTTGGAATAACTAATTTAAAATTTCTATTATAAGGACATTTAAATATTTACAAATAATATATTTACTATGGTAAATAATGATTTACCGTTGTATGTTTATAATAATCAGGTGAGTTAAATTTAAAAAGTAAAAGAATAAAATACCAAAATACACTATATTAAATAGGTGGAGATGTGTTTCTAGACCTTAAATATCCATTAAAACATTAACTATCCTTCACGTTCATTTCATTTAATAACATCCAAATGTGTATTTCTTTAAATATAAAATAATCATTATTTAATCACATAAAACCACCCCTCATAAATTATAATATAACACTCCCCATCACCCCATTTCACCTCACAAGACTTGATGATCTAAAAATATAAAAAAACCATTCTCCACATTTTCCCTAAATCCATGTTTGGTCAGTCCCATCCCAAGACCAATTTCATGTCCCTTAAGGGGTCCGTTAAAGAGGTGGTATTAAATATGTGATATTCTAAAAAAAATCTATGAATTACATTTTTTCTACCATCTCTTCTCCTACAACATAAATAAATGAATAATTAAACAATTATCATGTATATAATTGAATTATTTTATTACTAGATGAATATATTATAAGCCTACCTTTTCTTTTATCTTAGTATTCAATAAAAGGAAACCATTGTCCAAAGTATGAAGGTTAACCATCTCCATGGATACTGATTTTTTGTTTTCCATTACTAACTTGATTTCCCGTGAAAAAGGTATTATTTAGGTGGAATAAAATTTTAAAAGTTATATAATAACCTAGTTCTTGTTATGAAACTAATATATTTATACATAATATTAAATAAAATGAAACTAGGTCATGATAGTCGGATGAAACCACCAAAATAAACTAAACATGTACAATTAACTTTTTAAAAAACAAATCACCATCATTTGAGAATGGAAAATTATATAAGAGATATTTTAAATACTATAAGTGAATGAATACTATTTAATTTTAGTTATACAATTTTATTTCCATTTGATAAGAAAATCCAAATTTATATAGAAATGAACTGACCCATAATACATGAAACTAATACATATGAAACCATTAAAATATTGAAATATTAGTAATCAGTCGGTGGTAATATGATATAAAAGTATCATATAAGGAATTATTAATCTAAATATATAATTTTAATGAATTAATAACATTTTCTAAACCTTTATAATGTAGGTAAATCTAGGAAAAACAAAAAGGAAGCATGAGGTAAGGGTTTCTTGTCATACATTTATATTTCTGTGATATATCCCTTATTCCAAATTTTTTTATTTTGTGTCCATTATATAAGTTATTTTTATATATCATATAACTAATATGATTTTAACCATGTCATTAATCTTATAATATCAATATTATTGCTTTTATGTGGCATATTATTTGACGTATTAAATTGTGGTAAGATATTTCTTAACTCAATTTCCATTCCTTTTGTTAAAAATATACTTCATTGATTATGGCTCATTAAGATTATGTTTTATATGAATTTTTATTATCTTATATTGTAATTCCCAAAAAATGGATTTATATCTAATACAAATAATATAATAATTTTCATAATGCTCACTTTAATGATTTTATATTTATATGGGATATTATTTTATAAATTTGACTTTTAAAGTTTCCCTTAAACATCTCATTTTCCTCCATGTCCATGTATTTTAAAATACTTTCAAAAAACTTATAATGTTCTCATATTATTATGAAAATTAATTTTTAATCTTGTTTTATTTCTTAAATAAATTAATGGATAATTTTTTTTTCATTTTCAAAAGGAGAATCTTTTTACATTTATGACAAGAATACTAAAGGAATAGTTTATAAGTTATACAACATAAGCATATTTTTTCACTCTCATAAGGCCTTAATGTTGTGAAAAAATACATTAAAATATTTAAAATTAATTTTCAATGGTAATTTTTTCTTCTATAATTGAGTGCAATTTTATAAAATGATTTTAAGAAAATAAAGGATTTTATTTCATAAAGATTTATTTCATGTTATCATCCAAAATTATTTCCCATAAATGATAGAATTTTTAATGTGACTTATGATTGACATGGGTTATTAATCAAGGATACTATCCTAATTATTTTTATGTTTGACATATGTTTATGATGGATTTATTTTTTTGAATGATATTTCTTTTCTATAGTATATGTTATGATGAAATGTTTATAAAACCTAATTTATTTTCATGGGATCTAATATGATTTATATACTTATGGAAAAAATAAGTATGTTTTTTATTATGTGACGGGTGGGACATATATAACCATATAAAGAATTAGGTAATTATATTATAAATCATGATATATACATTACTTAAATCGCAAGTGATAAGTGTTAAGAAATACGGAACTAGAAGTGGAAGTGAACATGCTTCAGTTTGGATTCATTATGCGATGAGTGGGACCAATATCTCCCTACAGTGCGTTTAGTTATGATATTATTTATCATTATATATACATGAATAAAATTTCAGGTAAATATGGTTCAGTAATAAATGACTGGAATCGGAAATGAACTCGGTTCACTAAGGGAATTTTTCTACTCTAATGGTCTTAAGAGTGAAACTTGATTACTATTATGGTTTTAGGATTGAATCCATTCCACTTTGAGAAAAGTGATAAAAATGGGGATTCTGGTGTGTCCTACCAATAAGATATAGCCTTCCATATATTTTATATGCCTATGTGTATAACAAAATTCCATGTCTTATGCCAATGTTATTCTATAATGTTCATTTGTAATTCATGTCTTATGAAATTCTATGATTTATTTTGAGGCATTTGATTATGATCATTGATATGTATGGTATAGTTTTTAAATTATATGTTTATATAGACTTATTATCAAGTTATATTTGATATCATTCTTTCTTAACATTTTTGAGCTTTTGGTCTCACCCTTTCTATATGTTTACTTTCCCTGTGATATGAAGAAATATATTAAGTATGTTACGTAAAAAAAGTTTCCAGTTATGAATGAATAAGAAGGAGATGATGTTTAACCTTTTTAAATGAGTTTTTTTTCATTTTTCAAAAGGATTTAAATTAATATATTTCTATCATGCATTTTTTTTCATGTCATAAATATTCCTCTATTTAGATTTTATGACTTTTTATGAAAAGAATAGGGCGTTATATATGGTATCAGAGAAAGTTTATGATAACATTAGGAATCTAGAATAAAAAAACCATAATTATGATCCCTTAGGTTAATTATATGTATATTTTATAATACTTTTATTTTGTTAATGATCAAGAATTTCCTATGATTATTCATAATGTATCATAGATATAAAGTTTATATGATATTTCTCTTGATTAAGTTGTTTCCCTATATTTTTATTATTGCTGACAATACGAATTTTCGGTTTTAGATAATTGTTAGAACCATGGGGAATCATGTTTATGGTAAATGTGATGTAAAATAAAATGTTTATCTTACTGCGAACCAAAATTAAATTGGATTCATAGGATAAAACCTTTTTCTTATTCGTTACCATCAATATCATAATGTGATCATCAATTTCAACTTTAGTGAGTTTTAAGACCCATCTAATAAGAGAATGATTGTGTTTCATGGTTACCATAGTGGAATGAAAATTCTTTTTTTCGCTTGTAATTTTTTTGGAAGAGGCATCAAGGAGAATGTTTTAATGGAAATGGAAGATTATTTGGGTGTGTAAAAGAATGAAATAAAAAGTGTAATTTCAAAATAAAATTAAATGGTATGGTAAATGAAGTGGAAAATAATAATGGTATTTGTATGGAATCATTACTAGTTAAATGATTTAAATGTAATATATATAAGGATTATGAAAATTGATTCCATAGAGAGAAATATCTTTATGAGAATCAATAAGGTTATATGAGTAATGATTATATTTTTGGTGATGAAGAGATATTAATGACATTGAATGTTAAAGAAGTGTTATGGAATAAAATTATTAATTGTGGATTATGATTTAAGAAGGTAGTGGAATGATTTATTATTTACATATTGGAAATAAATAATAATGATTTAAAAGAAATTGTATGGTATTATAGGTAAATAAACATATAATGATTTGACCAGAATAGATTTTCCTATGGATTTGGAAGTATATGTTGCATGTCACTATAAACTAGGAAAAGATATCAATGTGGTTAGATTATATTATTGGAGAACACATGATTTTGGGAAGGATAATGCTTAATATTTTCATGTTGTTGGGACAATAATGAGATAAAGACATGTCTAATTATGTTAAAATAAATAGGATAGTATTGATAAACATGGAACTGATTGGTAATATGATTATAATGTGTTTTATGGATTGATATTATAGAATTTTTTGATTTATGGAATGAGGAACGATTTTCATTATAAATAATGTGTTTTTTCACTTTGACTTTATGGTAATTCATGTTATTACAATGATTCCAAAAATACATGATAATGATATTTACATGTTTTTTTGAAAAAAAATATTTACATCGTGTTATTTTTGGGATTAATGATAATTTTATTTTGAAACGTTAGTGAATTTACTTTGAATGATTTAGTCTTAAATTTTTTGATTGTTCATAATGATATCTATTAAAGAAATTTTTTTACACTAATATTTGGATAGGATTTTAGATATTAATGTCTTCATTAAAAATATAGTTATTTATGTGTACTGGATAACCCATGCTAACCATTTTTATGATGATAACTAGATATAGACGGAATGACATGTCATCCCTTTATCGATCTCTCCTCGATCCATGCAGTGGGTATCACGGCCTTCGAGGTGACGATTTGGTTGGATTTTAGGATCACATTATTTTGAATTCCTGGATCTTGTTTGGTTAAATTTGAATTTTGAATCCAAAAATTTGAATTTTGTATTCCTGATGTACGGTTACCACTACCATAAAGTGGATTTCAGAAAAAAAAAAAGAGATTTGAGGTTATCCACTAGTTCTTCATGAATTTAAATTTCAACCTCATTTCTAAGAGTAAGGGATGTAGAATCAATTAATCAAGGCATTAAAAAAGAGTGAGAATGTTATTATGAAATGAATTAAAGTTTATATTCTCAAGGGATTCTAAAATAACTTTTTTATCATATTATTAACATCTTTGAGGATTTTACAGACCTTTTATAGACCTATATGGTGTATATTTTTTTGGTCATTAAAAATATCTTGAATATGTTATTTAGCACCCTATATTAGTTCTTGTGTACTATGTTTCCATTATAAATCAATAATATATTTTTCGAAATTTTTTTCCTATATATAAAAACCATGTTACATGTTACATAAGGTGACCATAATGTTTCTAACAAACCCTTTATAAGGATGTTTTATTATTAATTTTTATAAGGAGGGTTTCTATAAATAAGTTAACAAATGATAAATCCTTCAAGACTAATTGAAAAATTTTGTGGGAGAAATTAATTTTATAGTCTGTAGAATGTAATGCCACAATATTGTTTTTTTAACTTTTTAAATAAATTTAATCACTTCAATAGTTTTCATTGCACAAAACATCGAGCTTAAATAAACTAGTAAATATTATAATTTAAAAAAATTATAAACTCAATTTTAAGTAATAGTGAATGAATAATATTATCTATATTATGAAATGTATAATTTCGCACCATATTTTTATTATATTAGTATATTTTTATAAAATGATCAATTAATTTTTAATAAATCCATTTTGTTCATCATATATATATTTTTAAATTATTTTCATCACATTCTATGAGAAAATTAATGAAAAATTAAGAAAATTTTAAAAAATGTATTTTAGACGATTAACATCATTTTTTAATCCCAAATCTAAAAAAATTATCATAGGATATTTATGATAATTTTCTAAGAAGATTAGTTTATCAGTAAATATTAAAAAGTACTACTTTTTATAAAAAAATATTTTTATTTATATTTGAAAGTAAACACATGATTTATAATTGATATAAAGTTAAAATATATTATTTTTAGTTATATATAACCTTGTTAATTAAATTTATTTAATATTTATACATTATTTTGAAATAAGTACATTTTTGGGCTTAAAATACATTTTTCTGAAAAACTATTTTTCATTGTATTATTCAAGTATAATTTTAAAAGTAATTTTGAAACATATGGTATTTTAATTTTAAAATATTGAATAGATATTTTTAATTAGGATTTCTAAATTATTCCATATTTTTATATTCTTTTTATGGTATAATTATTTTATTGTTTACAAAAAAAGAGTTACGGTAGTATGTGTAAAACAATATAGTGGGTTAAAGATAAAAGGAAAGAATGCTTAAAATTTCTTTAAAATAAAACCTAAAATTGGTTTTTGATTAATTTATAGACTTTACCCTTCCATTTCAATATTAATTTTCATCAAAAATATTTTTCATTAATTCCATCAAAATATGGTTGGATTTAAAAATAAAATAATTAGAATTTGTTCACATAAAACCTCCTCTTATCAAGTATAAATATTACTCCTCAACACCCCTTCCACCAAAAACTCCATAAATATTTTCAAATAACTACATTCCCCCTCCTGCCCACCCTCTCTATGTCTGTGTGATTCTGGATTCACCAAAATATCAATTCCATCTACCTTAAGGTGTCCCTCAAAGAGTTGATATTCAAGATGTGACTTTCTCACCCAACCTCTCATAATTTCATTTCAAATTTTAAATTCTATTAACGTCCTTCATTCACAAAATCATAATAGATACAATATCATTTTTATAATATTGTGTTATATTTAAAATTTAATATCTTATATCCTCCCATTTTATTATCTTATCTTATTCAATGAAACCAAAACATTATCCAAATTTTGGTGGTCAACCGTCTCTATGGTTAATGTTTTTTAGTTTTCCATTTCCTCCACCCAGGATAGTAGTAAATGTATTATTATAGTAAAATAATATTTTAAAACGTATATTATATCACATTTCTTGTTTTTAAACTGATATCAATACCTAATATTAAATAGAATGAAACTAGTATGTGATTGATAAAAAAACCACAAAAATAAATTATAAATTAATCATTAACATTTTATTAAATGAATCATCCCCACATAAGAAATAAAAAATTTATGTTTGACCATTTAAAATTATATTATATCATTAATATCATTTCATTTCAATTTAGGAGTTTTATTTCCATATGCTAATAAAATCAATAATTTTACACCAATGACCATACCATGAAACCATGAAACAAATTCTCATGAAGTAATGAAAATAATAAAATATTATTAATTATTATTTGGTAATATATTTTAATATTACAATATAAGGTATTATTAATATGAATATAGTTACATAATTAAATAACAACATGATTTAAACCTTTATATATGAGTTTAAAATATAAAAAATTAAAGGGTTTCTTGAGGTAATGTTTTCTCTTTTCAATTTTATTTGTGTGAGATATATGAATTTTTCAAAAATTATATATATTTTTAAATTTTGTACCACCCCTTGATATATCATATCCAGAATCCCATTGTCTTCATGTATTTAAATGACTCGTTTTTTAATTATTACTATTATGGGGAAATCAATTCGAGTAATTACAATGTGGTCAGAGATTTATGAACACAATTTCCATTCAATGGGTTAAACTTATACTTCATTTATTAATCTATGTTATGATAATTTGTTGGAATTATTTTTAATATCATATGTTTTATTTCATCTTTTTTATATGTTTTTACATCTAATGTATATCATTTGTTAATTTTTTATTCAAACATGAATGTTATGATATTTATAAGGGGGTTTCTGTTAAAAATTTATCCTTTTATAGTTTCCATTAAAACACCATTTTTCTTCTATTTCCATGGTTTCAAAAAAATAAACTTTTTTATTCTATTAAGATTTTTACGGTGATTTTTACTAATGTTTTTCTATTTAAAAATATATTTTCTGGAATTTTTTTTGTATCCTAAATGATGTTTTTTTAGTATTCCATCAAAAATATGGAAGGACTAATTTTTAACTTATACTGCATGTGTGGATTTTAAAACTATTAGGATTCCGTAATGTGTAGATGAATTATATAGAATATTACGTGGTTATTTTAGAATAAAATTATTTATTTTATAATTGTACAATATTTATAAAATTATAAATGAGAAATTGATTGATTTCTTTATGAATTATTTCGTGCGATCATACACAATTATTTTCTTTATAGGATAAGTTTATTTGATGGTACATATAATTTAATGGGGACATTATCTAATTATACTATACTTATTCTTTATATTGTTGATTTATTTTTATTATAGAATAATGTGTATGAAACCTTTTTCTTTTCCATGACTTATGCTATGATGAAATGTTTATGAATCCCAATTTCTTTTCATTAGTTATGATACAATTTATCTTCTTATGGTATATATATGTATAGTTACCATTATGTGATGGGTGGCATATATAACCCTCCAATGAATAAGTTAATGATATTATATCACATGAGTTAGACACGACAGAATGGTGAGTGAAATCATTTTAATAACACACGATTGGAATGAGAAGTGAAATTACTTCAGTATCATTTTCATTATGTAACGGGTGGATCAAATATCTCCCTCCAAAGTAGTGGGTAGTTATATCATATCTCATTTGATAGAACCTACTAAAATTTGGAGTGAACATTGTTCTATAATACTAGACAGGAATGAGGCAATAACTTAGTTGATTATTGTACTTTTTCCACTATTATGGTCTTTGGAGTGAACATCAACTAATATGATTGTGAGGGGATTGAGCACATTCCATTACAAGGAAATGTATTCCACAAGGGAGGGTGGATTATCCCACACCAGAGGTCTATGAAACTATAATTTTTTTATTATATGTATTCCACAATTCCATGTCTTATTACAATGCCATTATCAAATATGATTTTATGATTCATGTCTTATGAACATCAAAAATGCACTTAGTTATGAAGGAATAAGAGGGAGACAACTTATATGTTTTATTAACCATTTTGATTGAATTCGATGTTTAAAAATACATTAAACATATATGGTCTTTTCTTGGATTTCTTATGTTATGTAATGAATATTTATATATTTAGATGTAATATCTATATATTGAAATAATGTGTTGTTAAAGTGGGACTACCCATCACTGGAGGAAAAAAAATAGATATGAATCATAGTGTTCACACAAAGGATTATATCATCCAATATATAGAAAATTAAATTCATCTGATGAGTGAGGTCATATGGATCATGAATTCCTAACTCGACATTCTATTGAGGGTAGAGAAAAAGTGCATGGACCACCATGAAGGAGGAACCATCATGATCTGTGATTTCCCAGGAACGGCCAAGGTGGAAAATATGGAGGTGATATTGGAAGAGGATCATATTAATCATCTAAGGGAGGAACTACTGGTGTTGGATAATTTTATGATCTAATCCCACAAGAACCAACAGTTGGCCCACACTAGTGTGAAGGATTCGGTGATCAGGGTTGTGAGAAGTTACAAGCTATAGAGGGTTATGACTAGGTTTTACACAGGTTTATTCAATGTATGGTGTATGCACTTTCTCATATTTCCCTATTATTTGTTAACATATAAACTACTTATTACAATGTCTCCATATACCTAGTTTGAGATATAAATCATTTCATTTAGACATTAGCCTATTATATATGGCTAGAGGTTCATGTAGGGAGGAATTATTCTATATTACACATCTGATAGTTTCTCGAGATGGAATTTTCTTGAGAGAGTTTACCATGACACGAATTGGACATCATAATGTAACAATATGTTGTTATCACGTGTATGTGCAGGTTTTCCATGGTTTCTACATTGATATATTATCATTGTAGAAGAGATAGATGCATTTTTAATAATTTTATGAAAGTCTCATTTGTGGGAGAGAGAGGACATTTGGCCAAGAAAGTGAGTATCACGGGAAGGAAAATACATCCTATCATCCATTATTTGTGATCTTATCCCTTAGTGTAATGATTTATTTAGGCATCTAGATTATAAGGGTAGGGGAGGATTATATAGATGAATTTCCTGAAGATTTCATCAGACTATCTATATGATCAATGATACAAATATTCTTTAACATGAACCTTGGGAACAGAACTATATCATATTCATCATATGATATGTCTTGTAAAATGATCTAGTAGCTGAGGTTGGAGTTTCATGATCATTGTGAGAAAGGGTTCAATTGACCAAGGGTGTCCCCCTATGAATTCCCAATTTTGATCGTGGAAATGGAATATTAGATCTTAATCCTCAAAATTAATTATTTTTTCCTATATAATGTAATGATTAATAAAAAGTACTGAATTCCAAGGATTGATGATATATTAAAAATATTGAGAGGTGAGAGTTGAATCTCAATGATCAATTTCATATCTACCTACCAATACGTGATGGTTTAAGATAATGATATTCTGATGATGGAATTATGATGTAACTATAGAAACAATGATTCTCTAGTGATTCATTTTTGTGTGAATAATTCCCTTACTAAATTAATGACTCTTATAAACAGATCACACAGCTTTACTTTTACCATTTTCTGTCTGCTTAATCAATGAAATATGCATTTACTCTACATCTGAGGAGGATAATGTTGAGCATTTGACGATTGTCCTAGAAAATCTTCAGGATCAAAAACATTATGGCATTTTCTCAAAGTTCTATTTTTAGGTTCTTGAGGTTAAATATTTTGGAAATTTAATATTTGAAAATGATTTAGTTGTGGACCTAGAAAATATTGATGTGTAACATTCATAGGATCCACGAAAGAGTGTGTTGGGGGAAAATATATTATTTCCATGGATAGGTAATATAGGTTGTACATGGGAGAATTATATAGGTTAGAAGAAACTTTGACTACCATGATACATAATGGAAATTCTCCCACATAGACTGAGAAATGTAAGAGATCCTTCATAGAGTTAAGGAAGAAGTTAACCAGTTCCCTTATTTTGAGACTATTAGAGGAGGTAATTTAATACATTGTGTATTTTGAAGACTCTATATATGGGATCATTATTAAATTAATGTATAGGAATGAAGTTATTATTTAATGGTATAGGTAGTGGGTACCCCATTAGAAAAACTACGTGACTCATGAAAATGAATTGGTAGTGTTAGTCTTCTCTATGAATATGTGGAGACAATATCTTTGGGAAATAATTTGCTTACATAGACCACCAGATTCTCAAGTACATATTCAACCAGGGTAGTCATAACCTATGATAAAGAAATAAGTTAGAGTATATAAAATACTAAAACTTCAATATATTCTATACTACTGGTAAGTGAAACATTGTCACAGATTTCTTGAGGGGAAGGTCTCATTTTTCCCTAGTAGGGGTGTCATCTTACACGTTGGCTTCATTATAGCGGACTATAATAGAGGATATGGGTGAATATTTTCATCAATAAATTGTGAAGTATCCAACCCTTATTTTGTGTGTGTTAGTGGCTCATTTTAGAGACATAGACTTTGAGGTTATATATGACCCGATATCCTAAAGTGATGAAAAATATTTACTTTATGGAGTGGGAAAGTATGCCATTCTTTCTTAGGGATGGACATTGGTTCTAGTTACATTAAAAGAGGAGGTGATAAGGGAGTTTCATATTTAATCATTTTTTTATATCCTAGGTTATCAAAGATGTACACAGACCTTCATTAATAGTTTTTTTGGGCTATAATGTGAGAGAGGGTGACAATGTTCATATCTCAATGTCTCACTTGTTGGCAGGTAAATGATGAGAACCAAGTTAAAGAAGGTTTGACACAATCTCATTAGATCAGAAAGTAATAGTGGGTTATAATATCTATATACGTTTTGATGGGTCTTCCATGTACATTGAGGCTGGATGATTCTATCTTGGTGTTTTTTGATCGACACACCATGTAATCACACATTCTTTCTATGAGAGACTGATTCCTAGTTGAGAGTTTAGTGTATCCATACATGAAAGATATCATAAATCATCAAGGAGTACCCTAATCTATCATCCATGAAAACTTTATTCGGTTAAAGTCACTACATGGGTTTAACAATATATTTTTTTTTCAACGTAATTTCACTTATTAAAATTATTTCTTGTAGCCTTAACCACATGCATCACTTTGATAAACCGACAAACAATATTCTCATAAACAAATAATGATTCATTAGTTAGCTACAAAATTGATAATATAACCTAATATTATATAGAGATAATAAATATGAAATATGATAATAATAATAATAGGATAATTTGGATCTACTTAGTGCACCAGAATGACAATACTAATGAAAAAAAGATGTTGAGATAAAACAAATTGTTACTGATAAAACATTCATTTATAAGATGAATATATATTTTAACATTAGTGAAAATACAAGTGAATGAAGAATTAATGAAATAGTTAGTATATATAGTAATTTGGAACACATGTTCCCATTAAAAAAATTCTAGTTAAAATTGTAATTTAACCTTTGGAATAATAACGTCACTGTTGGAATTGTAATCTAAATATTAGGAATTGTATGTTACAATTTGAATAGTAACATGTCCCATGGAAGTGTAAAACAATATTTAGATATCATATAAAATTAAAATATTATACTTTTCTAGAACATGTAAATAAATTTTTAAAAATGATCAATGAATTGTTGGTTGTTTAGAAAATCATAAATTTATTATTTTCAACACTATAATGAATATAAATATCTATAAATAAAATTTATTTTCAAAATATGGATTCATAAATTTATATTATGATTTATTATTATTATATTTGAATTTTTGTGATACCGTAATTAAATATCGAATGGGTCATAAAATCTATTATAAAATTAAATTTTTTATTATTTTTATAAATTATGATTTTATTTAAAAAATTATATTTTGAAAATTTAGAAAATTATTTTCTTTATTTATATTCCTGTATTAAAATATACGGTTTGAAAAAAAATAATATTGAATGTTATGGATTTTTCAAAAATAGTCGAATATTTTTGGAATTGTCAAATATAGAAATGTAAGGTATTTAACATTACATGCCCAATACATGGATTTTTGAGTCACGTATGATGCTTTCACCCATTAGCTCAAAAAATGAACAATTTTCTATATAAAGCCACATGAAAATATATTTTTGATACTATGAATCCAAAATAATAAATTACTGAATATAATAATTAAAAACACCCATATCCTCCCCTATAAATACCACCCCCACCACACATTCTCTTAGAACCTTATAAGCCTTAAAACGTTCCAAATGTCTACCAGAACCTCCCTTTCACAATTTCCTCAAGTCTGTGTGCTTTTGGTATCAAAAAATAACAATTCCATGTTCTATATGGGGTCTTTTAATGATGTGATTATCATTAGGTAACAATCCAAAGATACATCTTTTAATTTATTTTATTCTTCTACCCCCTCCTTTCCTCCTTCATCAATCATAGCATAATAATTCTAGCATCATTTATACACTATAATTTTATATTTATAATGGAATATCTTATATAAATCCCTTTTTTAAAATTATCTTATTCAAATAAAAATTAATCCATTTCACATATTATGTTAGTTAACCACCTCTACGGATGATGAGTTTTCATTTTCCACTAATTCCATCATAGAATTATTAAATTATTTTATAAATGATTAAAATGGATGAAATTTATCTATTATAAGTATTTTCACATTCTTGAAATCAACATTTTCTATAAAATTGTATTAAATGAAACCAGTTTACCATTGTCAACAAACCACCAAAATAAACTAATTGTTTATCATTATCGTTTACATAAATAACACATCGAAAATATGAAAAAAATGATTTATGGTGCCATTTAAAGAACATTAAGACAACTAGTACCTTACAAATACTCTTATAATTTTACATTTCTATTTCCAAATAACCTGCATAATTGTACACAAGTTACACGACCAGGAAACAATATAAATAACGCTCCTAGAACTACCAAATTGATCTTTAATACTCATCAAAATGGATAAAAATAAAATTTAAAATAATTATAAATCAGTTATATGTTTATTAATATTAAATTATCTATTATTTTATTTTATTTTAATTACTAAAGTCCTTATTTGAATGTTTATAACATATTCATACATAAGCTATGGAATCTCTCATAAACTCAATATTTTTTGGGTAACACCTTATATTTCGTTGCCTCAAATTATCTCAAAATTATTTTGATAATATTCTCATATATTATGTATATATATTCCATATATATATATATATATTTATATCATTTAATATTTATTTATGATAATTAAATGATTTAAAAGTTTACCTTCTCAATTCCTCTCGATATAAAAACCTTATTAAAGAGAAATTCTGAATTTTTTAACCCCATTTCAAGTACACTCCATATATATTCTCAATCCATAAAAATATTATAAATATATACTTTTAAGATGAAAAAATATTTTATATAATTTCTAGTTTTATGAAAAAATTATATTATTGTCATCTTTAATGAATCTTTATTCTCTTACCTAAAATCATGCATAAGTTGCACATTTATAATGTTACCTAACCACTTATTTCCATGTTTTCACATCACTAGGAAATAATTATTCATGATATATTTTTATTTTTTTATTTTTTATTGTTAATGAATGGTGTAATCCCTTGTTTTAAGGATATCATTATGATACTCTATTTAGTCATGCCTTATGAGTTGATTAGGAAACTGATTCCTTTCCATTGGAAACACTTATATTTATTTCTTATGTTTTTTTTCTTTATTAGGAACACAAGTGATTGTGAATTTTATGATTTGTGCACCAAGATGGATATCTAATTAATTTGTTAATTCCCCCCCCCCCCCCATAATAAGATATGTATGGGATTTGGGATTAAACTGAATTTGTAATGGGACTATGTCTACCTTGTGATATCATTTATGATGTTATCCTTAACTCATTTGTGTCACAAACCAACCAAGGTTAACCTTAAACTGGTCACCCGAGTAGGTCCACGACATGTCCCGGAGGGCGTTCCCAATCCCCATAGGCTGGCAACTAGTTTCAGAAATCAAAACCTAATCACTAGGAAGGATTCGGCCAAAAATAAAAATAATAGTAACAAAGAATAGACTGAAACAGTAGAAGAAGAATTAAAATATACAGAACAACTCAACATACCTCCATGTGACCATACATGTCACCTCCTGACTAGAGGCCGACCTTGCTCCAATAATGAGTAACTCTTCAAATAAATCGTTACCATAGAAAACCTGCAACAGAAATGATAAAATTGGTGTGAGAATAAAAATTCTCAGTAGAGTTAACCAAAATGTACTAGAAAATCCATGCATTTTATAATTTGATAATAGATCAATAATATGGTTTGAAATACAGTTATAAACAAATACATTTTCCACATATACAATTCATTTTGAAAATTAACAATCACAATTCCACTGCACTTATAATTCAATAATAAGTGAAAGAAATAAAGAGGGCGCACATAATATTTTTCAAACCACTACCTAGATATCCTATTTTAAAACCAACCATACATACAATAATTTTCCAAAAAACACCAAAAATTTGTCCAAGGGTATGATTCCACACATAGCAATGGAAATGGTACAAATAGTGCATGTGTCAAAGGATCAAGAAAAATCTAGGAACATGGTAGAATACATGAACGTACCAAAAAACACACTCATCCTAAATGCATTCCTACTCTCGATGAATTATAATTCCCAAATTCTTGGTGTTTCCTTACCTAGCCTATCGGAAGGGCCCAATCCCCTAGCAAAGAAAAGTCCATAATAAAGGCCACTAGCCAGTGCGTATTCTAAACTAGTGCATCCATCGTTATCTGTAAACCCCCTTACAATTCTATGATTCTATTCTATGATCACAAAGTAGTGTGCCTCACATTCAAACAACTATCCATTCATATATAACTAATCACACGACACAATTTCGAAGCACATCGTCCACCTCAAGATTAGTCTCGTGCCTTAAAATAAATATTCTCAAAATGAGACCCATACTGTTGGCCCTCTTGTCACATTATCAATCGATGAGGCAAGAGACCTTACCAAATATGGGTTTTCCAACATAACGATTCAAATATTCCAAATGGGCCTTTATCTTTACATCATCGAACCATTAACCAAAACATATAGAAATGTTTCTAAAATAGTAATAAACATCGTTTCTTACAAACATGTTATGATGGACCAAAGCATGGAAATATTCTTTCACGAAAACATGCATAGACCGAAACACACATTTACCAAAACATGTCAAATAGGCTCGAGTCCACTTCTCCAAATCATGCATTTACCAAAAAACACATTTACCAAAACATGAAAAAAATAAACATTTACGAATAATTTTCCAAAAAATGTTAAATGCCAAAACATGTATCAAACCAAATTTTAAAACCATAAATAACCCATTAAAACACATGTTTTCTGACATAATTAAGGAAACACTTTATAAGACAACATTTAAATCTATCCATAGAAACAACTCAAGGACACCATCTTTATTTGAAAATTTAAAATCCATTTAGGCAAAAACAATAAACTATAGAAAACATGTCAAATGGTCCCTTTACCCAATATAACCAAAAACACACCCAAATACCTTAGACTGGTCAAGCAAACCGTTTTCCAATCCAAACTCACACCAAACCATATTCATCACGTCTTTCAAAAACTCAGATGTGATGGAAACATTATAAAACAAACCAAACAATTTCGCAACAATTACAAAAAAAACAATTTATAAAAAATTTAATAAATAGACTAAATGATTTATAAATAGTTTCATAATGAATCCAATAGTTAATTACAAAAAATTATAAACAAATTCAACAAATTAAAAAAAACAGAAAACACTATACATGCTAATTTCAACAAAACCAACTAACATGATAAAATCTATAGAATGTTGACCAATTATTTTTCAAGAAGAAAATCAAGTATAATGATTAAGTAAAACAAGAATGCATTAAATGGATCTCTTCGGAGAAGAAAATTCTGATTCCCCTACCTCAAATTCGAGCAAATGTGAAGTCCCTTCTTTGGAAAAAGAAACAACCTCCTGCAAATCAATCACACACCTAAAACAACTAGAAAATAATTCGAGTAAACACCCAAGATTTCGTTGTTTTACCACTAAAATAGTAACACTAAAAAATGGAATGAAAACATTCACATGTGATGTCTTCGTTCCGGATAACTCATGGCTCGCCGGAGTAGAAGTGGGAGGTTTTCGTTGGGTCGGAAGATGGAGGCCGCCAAAAATGAGGGAAAGTATAACTGTCATTAGTAGGGAGGGGAAAACTGAATGGAATTTTGGTGAGGGTAGAGGCGGTTGAGATAGTGGTGCGAAGGGCTTGAACGAGTCGTGGCCGACACTAGAGTGGGGGACCGGGATAGACCGAGGGAGGTGAGGTCTTCTGGGGCCGGCTCAAGGAGGAGGTCAAGCATGGGGGGCTGGAGTGCAAAGGCCTGTTGTTGGGGGTCGAAGCACGACGAACAACTATAGTGAGGAAGGTTGAAGGCCTGATAACATGGTGAGGCAGGTTCGAGGGAAAGGAGACCTTCAAGGGCGGGAGGAGGAGTGAGGTTGAGGACATGGGGTGGAGTGGTTGAGGGAAGAAGGCTAGGTTGTGGAGGGGCTGAAGGCAGATTTTGTGAGTAGGGTCCTCATGCGCCATAAAATAAAACAAAGGGGTTAGGGGGAGGCCCGCATCACAAAATGGGGCTAGAGGTGGAGGGAGAAGGCGCAAAAGGTAGCTAGGAGAAGCGTAGATGGGGGTTGAGAGTCAGAGCACGGTGGGGCCGGGGTCATGTTGTAGCGGAACTGCGCATGGGGCTGGGTGTGTGAATGGTGAGTACAGAACAAGGGGTCGAGTGTAGAGGCGGCGAGAGGCTAGTGCGCAGGTGAGATTAGGGTTTGGTTTGGGTGTTTTTTTATTCTTATATAATAATATTATTACAATAATAAGAATAGTAAAAATTAAAATGATACAAACAATAATAATAATAATATTGACAATAATACATATAAAAATAAAAAATAATAATAATAAAATTAATTTTAAAATTATAGTAATAATAATACAATAATAATAATAGCGATAAAAAATGACCAATTTCCCCACCCCTTGGCTGACGGCACAGCTACCGCCAACCATTTGTTGACCGCGCACGGGTCTAAAACCCCGTAAAAATATTAAAGGACATAAATTTATTAGGGGACACCAACCCAACCATGGCTTGGGTAACTGGATCAATGAATTAATAAAAATAAAATTAATTTAAGAGTGATGGTGTGGAAATATTCCCAACCACTGACACTTTCTGCCCCCATAATGTCACCCAACTGATCAATTGAACAAACAAAATCACATGCATGAATGAAACCAAATGAAACAACAATAAAAGAGAATATTAGAACATTTGTGGGTTATCCCCACCACAATAACTCAACTAGTACAGAAATATTCAACTAAACATATAACCCTGATAAGGGGGGGGGGAACGAGGGAACTCCCAACAGAGAGAAACTAATTTCTATAGCATTAGTGGACGACACCTCCACAAAAACATTGAACTCTCAACGAAGTCCAAAAAATCTCAACACCAGGGGAAAACCTCCAAGAGGAACATACACTAAGTGGTGAACCTGTGCATAAACACAATCATAAACTCTATCATAAGAATATACATATCAAAATCACCATAGCTAAATCATGATCAATCTACGAAAGGTCCAAACAGACATTAATGAAAAATTGATGATTCAAAAAAACCACATCCACACAAACATGACTCCTTGGATTAGAATTGATCATGTATTTCATAAATCCATGATAAAAAATTGAACATAAAATTCCTTCCAATCTATTACAGTAGAAAAAAAAGTACGTTATGAAATTTAATGTTCCACTACAAACCTATAACACAAAACCATAACTGAGGCGTCACACCCCCGAAAACTTCTGACAGCGTGCGAGCTTCACCCATACAACCATGGCTGGGTCTCTGACAGATGATGCATACCCTACCTTATAGCCAGGAACTTGAATCTTCTAGTCATTGCGTCTTCCCCGGGAAACACATCCTGTAGAATTATGTAGATCACCCAAACTCACGCAATGAAGACACGTCTTTATAGGGTTGCAACATATTGATTTGTGGGACCTATATGTTCACACTAATGGAACATAATTGAACAATCTAACGAACAGGAAGCCTGAACCACTACAGAGGTCTCTTTATAACCAGGTCCACCTGGTTTACTCTGCTCGCCAGATGGAGAAGCATCATGAGCAGCTCGATATGCTAGATTACAATGAACTCGTTGTACGTAGACCAATTCAGATAACAAAGCCTCATACACCAACTTCTCAAAATGAGGGTCTTTATGAGGGAGGACATACTCTTTGATCTCTGGACAAAGACCCCTTATGAAGAGGGAATTCTTCATCAAATCCATTGACACATCATCTGGAAAAAAGGAACCAGTTCCTTAAAATGATCAGTATATAATTTCCCTGTTTGTTGGCCTTATTTAATATGCATGTGTTCCTACCTTTTATACATCTTCATAACTTCAAGTATGAACCATCAGACAAAGAAGGATTTAAATGCATCCCACTTTATCCCAACATACATTGATGGGTGGAAAACAACCCACATGCATTCAGTTCTGGACCTTTGAACAAAACCATAATGGCAACCACTCTCATAGCTTTGGGACTTCCCAACATCCCATGAAAACACTCAACCACTAAAAACCACATAAATTCCTTTAATAGACACCAATCACCGTTAAGGATAGACCATGTATGAGAATGACCAAAAACTTGGAATGACTTATCAAAAAACTTGGAGTCCTTTTTAGGAGACATTTTTTTAACAACATATAAAACACCAAGATGAAATTGATATCAAATCAAAGTATAATCAAAAGTATAATCCTAAGAAAACATGACTGATTCAAAAACCAATAAAATAAAAACACAACCTAAAATTCCCTTTTTATTTTAGATTTAAAAACCCATTATTCCAAGGCCACTTTCTAAATACCAAACCCTCTTTTCAAACCAAATTCAATTTCTAAAATCATTTCCCCTTTTAGAAAATTCAATTTAGAAAAACAGTGTAAAGCCTTTAATTCCTAGTACACACCCTAGTAATCTCATGAACTATTACTCATGTCTTCATCCGATTTCATCCATATTCCCCAACACACACTTCTCATACATTCCCTCACATGTGAAAACGTTTATAATGATTTCACAAGGATTCACATACACAATTTCTCTACCAATTCCAAAAAATGCCACATTTTTTAGATGAAGATCATTCCGTTATAAAACCCATTCCACGGATTTTAATCTATTAAAACGAAATAATTCTAATATGAAAAAACTTTTTACATTTTTAGAAGTGAAATTACACCAATTCGATCCAAGATGACACTCAACATGCACCAAACTACGAGATTGAGGGACATGTAGTAACGCCTAACATGGTGACATTGTAGTGGGAAATTCAACAAGTAAGAGAAAATAACATAGATGAACTCAAACTATGGTCTCCGACACCATATGGGTCACTAATCGATGTGAAATTATGATTAAACATCGGTATGCCTATGTTTTCATCCGTAAATCAAAAACAAACTAGAATGAGACATGGACTCAATTCCTGGACTACCCCTGAAAACTCAAGGTTCAGAACGGACGAGGGTTCATGACGTCCTTCCCGTACCTACCTCTTGAGTCCCGAAAGTCCTATTCTCCATCTACTGGACAACCCAAATAACAAGGGCCTCCTTTGATACCATTTCATCATGAACCAACTAGGGTCAACCTTGATCCAGTTACCCGAGTCAATCGGCAACATATCCAGGTGGGCCTTCCCTATCCCCATAGGGTGGCAACCATTGTCAGGCATCAAAACCAAATCACTGGGAATGATTTTTCCCAAAAAAATAAAATAATAATCAAGAATAAATAGAATAATAAAACTAAAACTCTAGAAGTAGAAATGAAATAAACAGAACAGCTCTACATACCTCCACGTGGTCATCTAGGTCACATCACTAACAGATGTGATCGTGCTCCAATAATAAGAAACACAAAATTGAAAACCTGAGCAATGGAAGTATGCACCTGAAATGATAAAATCGGTGTGATCATAAAAATTCTCACTAGGGATGCCAAAAATAAACAACAGTGTCCATGCATTTTCCAATTACAAAATTGACCAATAATACTATTTTGAACTACAATTATAAAAAAAATTGGATTTCACATATAAAATTCATTATGAAAGCTAAAATTAACAATCCCACTACCCATATATTCAAAAACAAGGTAACGAAATAAAGAAGGGGCACTCATGAACTATTCTAAGTATCTACATTGAAATCCTTTTTAAAAAACCAATCATTTATAAAAAAATTTCCAAATAAATCCCAAAACCATGTTCAAGTAAATGATTTCACACACAACAAGGGAAATGGTACAAATAGTTCTTGTATCACTAGATCACAAAAATCCTAGAAACTCATAAGAATACCAAAACCTACTACACATGTGACTCATCCTGAAGGAATACCTACTCTCAATGACGTCATAATGCACAAACTTTAAGTGTTTCACTACCTAGACTAAACAAGAGGCCCAATCCCCTAGTAAGGAAAAGTATATACTAAGGGCCACTAGTCAGTTCATAGACTAAACTAGTGCAACAATCATTATCAATAAACCTCATTGATATGTTTTATTTTTGGAAAATGATCTTAAAAGGGTCTGTCACACATTCAAACAACAAGCCATAAATATAAAACCAAGCACACGACACAATCTGACACCATCCCGACAACCTAAAGATTAGTCTTATGCCTTAATATGAATATTATCTAATGGAGGCCCATACCAGGGAACCAATTTTCTCCTGATCAATCGATGAAGCAAGATACCGAACCATATAGTGGATTTACAACATACCATTTCAAAGATTCCAACCAGCCCTTTAACTTTACCTCCTTTTACCATTTTCCAAAACATTTAGAAATGTTTCCTAAATAGTAATAAATTTCATTTCTTACAAACATAGTCAGACGTACAAAAACATGCCAATATTCTTTAATGAATACATGATTATTCCAAAACACACATTTACTAAAACAATCCAAATGGGCTTAGGCCCACTTCACCAAAACACGAATTTTCCAAAACACACATTTAAAAAAAACATTCCAACATAATAAATATTTACAAACATTTTTCAAAACAATGTAAAAAACAAAAAAATATTTCAAACCAAATGTTCAAACCTTAAAAATCCCATTAAAACCCATGTTTTCCAAAACACATAAAGAATCAATTTATAATTACTCATTTGAAACACCCCTTCGAATCTAATAAATAGGACTATCATTATTTAAATAATTAAAATCCATTTTAAAAAACAATAAACTTTAGAAAATATTTCAAATAGTACCTTACCTAGATATAACCAAGAACACACCAAAATAACTCAAATTCTTCAAGCGAACGATTTTCCTTTCCATACCCACAACAATCTACATTCACCTTGTCATTCAAATACTCCAAAGTTATGGTAACTTTATAAAACAAATCAAACAATTTATCAACAATTACAAAAACAAGATAAACAATTTATAAAAAAAATAGTATGCTGAAAAAAGGGTTTATAAAAAATTTTATAACGAATCAAACACTTAATTAACAATTTTTAAACAGATCCAACAAATTACAGAAACTGTAAAACATTATACACACTACTTTTAAAAAAACAAACTGACCTGAGAACACTATAGAAGATTGACGAATTATTTTTTCAAGATGAAAATAAAGTTAAATAATTCATTTAAACATTCAATAATTAAATGGACCTATTCAGAAATGAAAATAGGGATTCACCTACCTCAATGTCGAGAAAATTTGACGTCGCTTCGGCAGAATGATGCAAAAATTTAGGTGACAAAATTATACACCTAAAAAAACTTGAAAAACATGCTAGTTAACCTCGAAGATGTCCAGGATTGACCTCCTGAATAAAAATACTAAAAAGGAATGAAAAATACCACATGCGAGGTTGTCAGGCTGGAGAACTCGCGACTCGTCAGAGTGGATGTGGGAGGTCGCTTTGGGTAGCACGATGGAGACCATAAGAAATGAGGGAAAGTTGGACTGCCACTGTGAGAGAGGGGATGGTTCGACTGAAGTGTGGAGAGGACAGAGGCAGCCTGGCTGGTGGTGCGGAGGGCTGAAACAATGGGAAGCCGACACTAGTGTAGGAGACTAGGACAAACCGAGGGAGGTAGGGTCTTTTGGAGCCTGCACATGAAGGAAGTTGGGATGGGCATGATGGAGTGTGATAGTTGGGTGCTAGGGGTCGAGGCGCAGTGGCCTGCTTTAGTGTGTAAGGCTAGAGGTCGGGCTACTGTTCAAGGAAAGAGCGAGGGCATGGGGACCTTCCAGGCCGGGAGGCGGAGTGATGGTGAGGACCTAGGCACAGAGAGGTTACGGGTGGAGGTTGAGGTCACAAAAGAGCCGAAGGCAGCATCTTGGAGCTAGGATCTCGTGCCCTGAGAAAAAAAATCAAGGGGGTAGGGGTGACCAACACTACTAAACATAGATTGATGTGGAGGTAGAAGGCACCATAGGTTGTTGGGGAAGTGCAAATGAGGGGAGAGAGGCAGAGCATGGCAGGGATGTGGTCTGGTTGATGTGCCACAGTGTTGGGGGGATGAGTGTGTAGATGGTGAGCACAGAGCTAGGGGCTGAGGGAAGTTGCATTGTGAGGTCATGGAGTAGGAAAGATTATGGTTAGGTTTGTGTGTTTTTTCATTCTTATAATAATAATATTATTACAAAAATTATAATTATAGTAAAATTTATAATATTACAAATAATAATAATAATTATGATGATGATGATAAAGAAAATAGTAATAAAATTAATAAGAAAAAAATAATAAATATAATAATAGTTATATTATTATTATAATAATAATTTTGAGAAAAAATGTACAATTACCACACTCCTCGGCCAACAGCGCAGTTACTGCCAACAGCATGGTTAATGCGCACAGGTCCAAAGCCTTGTAAAAATATTAAATGAAAAAAATAATCTGTGTCCCACCTAGACTTTGGCTTGAGGACCCAAATCCAAGAATTAATAAAAAAAATTAATTTAAAAGTTAGTGTGTGACAATTTGTATGTCGTGGTATTTATTTCTAACATATTACTATATTGATGATTTCATATGATTCCATTATACGTTTTTGGTTACTGCATATTATTTTTCTTGGACCATTACTTTTATGTTATCATGTTATGACTTCTAACACATCTTTTATGTTTCGTTATTATGTTTATTCCCATTCTAGGATTGCTAGCTCATCCCTTTTGTGTATTTATTCCCTAGGATATCCAATGATTTTGTAGGAGATAACATGGAGTTACGGGCACATTATGGATATTAATAAAAATAGTTTTTCATTAATGATTCATTTTTTATATTTATTTATCATGTCTTCTAAAGACACTATGACTTTAGACCATTTTTTTGTATTTGATGGATAATTATTCTTATAATAATTTAATAGTATGTGTAAAATGTTTTGGTCACTAATATTAGTATGCATGGATGATATTCTTATTTTTGGGGATTATAACAATAAATTTTAATAAAAACCCTATGGATAATTCTATCACTATATATATATCATTATGTGTTTTTAAAAGGAAACAATATGTTTGAAATTATACAGTATATGCCACATCAAGAATACACAAACCATTAAATAATAGTATTTATATGTTCTCATTATAAACTAGCCATTAGAATGGAAGGTATGTATAAGATTAACTTAATTATAAAAATATTTAATATAGATGTTTATATAATTCTTTGAAATATTAATTATAAATGAATGTATATCAATTTTTAATATAAATGGATACATTTTTCTAAACAACTATTTAAATGTTCATAATTTTGATTAATAATAAGAAATATAAAAAATGAATTTCTCTCACTTATATTAATGATATATATATATATATATATATATATATATATATATTCAATATAATGTTTAAAATTCATCTTTTATGTCTTTTATGCATGATGTAAGAACAAATCAAAATTTACGCGTTAATGATTATTATTTTGAAAAAAGAAATTTTGTTGTCTTTTGATGGTGTGATTTATTTATATATATTTCAAGAATCATTTATTAATTATGTTTTAAAAATATAAATCTTATATTAAATAATATTATAATAATTTTCCTGGGGTTAATTTTGATTATTTTTCTGATAAGTTTCATGTTCTGATGAATAGTGAAAATGGTACATTTTAAAAGAAAAATGCATTTTCATCAAATTTATTTATACTGATAAGTCATATTTGGTATTGTTTTAATGTATAATGATATCATTTTTTTCATATTTTAATTCAAATAAGGTCACTTTAATCAATTTCACATAGAAATTGGATGTAAAAACATTTTGAACTTTTTAATGTCTTTACATTAAAAACATGTTTTCTCATTTTGTCAATGAGTTTAATTTGTAATTAATTTCTGAAATTTAATCTTTCTTAATTTATAAAAATTTGTTTCATATTTCAAATCGTATGTTCCAACTTTTTAAAATTGGTTTTGTATATTTTGGGACAATATAATTTTTATCAATACTAATTTTTTATTTATTACAATGTTTATTGTCAAATCCGTTAATTATATGTAAAAAATTATAAAATTACCCAAATGCATGAAATAATTTAATTTTATGACCATTTTTTATCCCTAGGAATTAAAGGATTGGTTATGAGATAATTTATGTCTTATTGGTTGAGAATATAACTTTTATAATATAATATTCAAAGGAATGTCAATCTTTTCATACTTTTTTTATAATATAAATATTTTTAAGGTGATGTCATATAAGGTATACGATCGAATATAAGATTTATTTTGAAATAGAAAATGTTTATATTATTTATGGATATTTATTTAGTATTTTCTATTTAAAAATAATATCTTTAAATGGTGACAAAAAGATGATGCAGTATTTGGTTAATTAAATGAAATATAAAATATATGATAATAAATATCGTAAAATAAATTTAAATTGAGATGATACATGTCATAAAAAAAGATTTTATATGACATTGATATGATATTTATGAGTTATAAGAGTGCTTTCTAATTTTTTTTGATATTTTTAAAAATTAAAATAACAAATAGTGACAAAATTTACATTACGGATATTTTAAAATGAATAATATTTTATTATATGATATAAAATTCCTAAAAATATAAATTTATGTTAAATAATCTGTATATGACTATAAATTTAATAACTCACTAATTTCATGGACATTTTTAATTTTATGGTAATTATATTAACTCTTAATGTGAAAATTACTTAATATCACAATAAGAAAAAAATGTTAAATAAGGGTTATTGTTAAAAAATAAGAATTAATGAAATCATATAAACATAACGAATTTTTATTGGATGATGTTATTTCTAACATAAATAGTCATCTATAAGAAATTAATAGGTTTTAATCTATTTGGATTACAATGAAAAATTGAATTAATTTAATATTATGAAGATATCCAAAAGTGCCCCTCACCTCTCCTATAAAAGGGAACCCATTCTTATCATTTTCTCATACTTTAAACCCTATTTTTGTTCATAATAAATATGAAAAAATACATATATATAATTCCTACCCACATTCAATAGATCATATTTTTGGCATCACACTCACCTTAGATGTTTTAAGTTGTTAATCAGAGGAGATTGTCCAAAGAATTGGAATAATTTTTAATAAAGTGTTTATATTTTTTTTATACACATCCATAAAACCTTATTACACCGGGATGAAATAATAAATCATGTATACAAAATACACTAAGATTTTATTATGTAAATTCAATGACCTAAATTCATATACACTTCTATCAAATGGTAAAATAATCAATCTTTCATGTGCACAACAGTATACCATCTCATAACCTGATTTAATTCGTTTTCAATCACTATATCTTAAGACTACTTATAATAATGTAATTATAATTTATATATGACATTAATGAGATATTTATAATTATTTAGTTATAATATATCATTTAAATTCTTACCTTTTGATGCATGTGCAAATGATAATGTTCTTCGTGCACACGTGTAAACATTCACCTCCACGAAGCGATGTTATTCGTTTTTCATCGCCACGTCACAAGAATGATATATATAAGTATATATAAATTATTAATATGATATTAATAACCTTGTGATAATTTCTTAATGATAAGAAAATACTTACCTTCATTCTATAATGATCATTGAAAAATGAAAATGTTACTCATGTGTACGTAGTGCCTACCATCTCTATGATTATAATGTTGTTCATTTTTCATAACCATACATAAATGGATTCATGTAAAAGTATAATGGATGAATAAATGGGATTCTTATGTCATGAATATTTTTATAGATATTATTTACTTATTAACCCTTTTACTATATTCGACTTATCGATGTTATTTTGAACTCATATACCAAATGCCATCAAAACATCTAGTGTGGACTTAGATAATTATGTAATTGTTATCAAATGATAATAAGTGATATATAATGAATAATAAACATTAAAATGGTTATCAAGAAAGAAAATAATTATCATAATATTATTGTTTATTTATGTAATGATTTTACAGCACGATTCATACATAAGATAATATACATTTTATATAATCATTATTTTAGATTTTTTAATGATATATTTTTGAAATATTTATATTTCATGTAAATATAGTTAAAATTATATTTATGTATGTATTTATATTGAAGTGATTGTTTTAAAATGGAAAAATATTAATTTTTCTCAAATTATTTCAAACATAAAACATTTTAAGGTTTTATGTATAGGATGTTAATTTAAAAACACTCTTTCAAAGTTCCTCTTTTAAATCTCTATTTATAAAGGTCAAAAGAAATGATTTTTAATATATACGTTATGAAAATAATTTCCCAATTTCTTATAGAGTTAATTATTTAATGATTCCATTCAATTTATTCATATTTCATTTTTTGGGATAATGTTTTCATTTCTATAGGCACAATTTTTAGATTATAAAAGGGGTTTTAGAGTAAAAGGTTATTTTGATATCTGAAAGAGTTGAAAATTTGTTTTGAATGATTTTCCATGTTTTTATTCATGATTTTTTACTTGTAAATTATATAGTAAATTTTTATCCCCACTATTGTTCTTTTGTGTTCCCAATATAGCATATATGAAGGGTTGCTTCACATTATATCTTATAAATGATGGGTGGCCCTGATATAGATTATACGAAGGGTGATCCCCATTAAAGATCTCTAATGAACTAGGTACATTATAGATATAAGTTTACATTATTATTATTCCAATTTGAAGGATGAAAATTAGAGTGGCCTATTAATGATGTCCTAAGTCACCTATTTTCTTTTTCTTTCCTCCCTAATTAGTTTTAAGAAAATGGTTTTAATTAGTTTTTATTTTTTCACTATGCATACAATTTTATTTCTTTAAGTCCCTTACTATAATATTGTGCTCATACAATTGTTTAAATATTTTCTCATAGGGATTTAATATTGTTATGGAAAATGATTATTACATAATGATATTATTTAATCTGTGTCCGGAAAAGATATCATGTTTTACTTTAAAATTAATTCCTTTGTTTCAAAAATGGATATTGAGTATAAGTATCTTCTTGTGACGTATGACATTAATATGTTAGAGTATTTCATAATATTATAAAACTATAGACCTAAAACTTCTATGAGAAATGAAAATTATTTCTAGTTTTAGAATTACATGAATATGTAATGATTATGGTTCGGTCCTTTTAGTTGGTATCAGAGTGGGTTTTCGAAAACATTATAGATTAGGATGTTTTCTTAAGAGTTATGGACATCATAATGGGTTTATAATTTTCAGTTTCATCATATTTTTAATGTCTTATAAATCTTTTTTATGATTTAATGTATAAATGTTTATATTTTTTAATTGTATTTTTGGAGACACTTATTTTTGATGTAATTATGGGTTGTCACTTTTGGGAAATCCAAATGAAATCTATGAGACACTCTTTGAGGTTAGAACATACTATGGATATCATTGACTGAAATTTCATATTTTTGTAATTTTATAATGTTAATCTAGTTTTTGATAAAAGTATGACTCATATGATGGTATACAACCATTCATGTTTGGAAAGGTCATGATAATCAAACTCACAACATAAGGGAATCAACGGTGCATCACCTACCACTAACCTCTGTGAAATCCTGGTTTGTTTGAAATTTTAATTTTAGATAAATGTTTTTATGTATTAAGAATATGTTTATTTTGAGAACAAGATTTGTATTGAATTGATAACCATCAGATTTGAAAATTATTCTGTGATATAGTGATGAATTTTTTTAGAATACGTTTACTATTTTGGGAATAATATTTTATTTAGATAAACATAATACTATAATATTTTATTTGATATGTAATGGGTAAATTATATATTGGATGAATATATGATTTTTACTGCATACTTACATTGATTATGGAAATATATTGAAATAATTAGAACAAATTAGTGATTAGGTGACTTCGAATATTACATTTTTGGAACAAGACATTAAGATTGATTAATGTAATATGTAAGTAATTGTTAAAATATATATTTAAAGTCTATGTTATCAAATCCTTCTCAAGTTTCGGTTTCACTATTTGTTTGGTTTATTTTTAGTAGTTTTAGTGGAAATTAATTGTTGAATGGTTTGTGTTAAACTTTTTGAGGGACTGTTGATTTTGATGATTAAAATTGTTTTCATGATATAAAGGTGTATTAGTTTTGGGGAATTATCTAATATTTTCATAATCATTTTGTTCTCGGATAATTTATAATTAAATGGGGAATATATTTTCATCCTTTTGTGTATTTATTGATCCGTATATGTTTTTTCTGGTTCAAGGGGATTGTAAATTCATCTTAAATACTCATTATTTGGAGAAAAATATTAATTTGGGTGGAATTTGACTAAAGGATGAAATTCTACAAGTAAATTCAGTATATTTCCTTATGTTTTTTGACCATTTACTAAAATAATTCCTCAAATATATAAAAAGGATATTAAAATTTATCTGTTTTCTTTTCCTGCTATGAAATATGTGACCTTTAAACTCATCACATATTTATGATTTGTTGATTGTAAACCTTATCATTACAATGTTCTATATATCTCTTCATAAAACCATGATTGTTTATTATCTATTCCATATCTCAGATTTCTTACATCGAACCCTAATAGGTGTTATCTTAGGTGTCCTCCATACATCCCTTTATTTTTTTAAAGTGGATGTTTTATTGTCCTTCCATCCCATGTGGTATTTCAATAAAGCTGTTCTGAAATGTCAAAATTTAGATTCCAAAGAGGAATTGAAAATTTCCAAGATGAAATTTATTTAATTGGGGTTGAATGTAATACCTTTAGATTTTAAAACAAAGCACTATGTTCGATTGCATTCCAAATGTGCCCCATCTTATTAAATGAATAATTAAATATTATTATTTTTATACTATCCTTATAACCAAGGTGTTAGAAGGGAGGGTATTAACATGGTTAACTAAATTATGGAAATATGTTATATATATATATATTACATTGATAAATTAATTATAATTTAATGTAAAATCCTTTCTAAAATAAAAAAAATCTTGTTTTTCTGAAAAAAAACTATCTAAATACGTACAAGTGTTCTTTATACCAAAAAATAAACAAATACTCTTTTAGATGTATGTTATTGATATATATATAAATATATATTCTATATACTCTTTAAAATTCATTTTATTTTTTTAGACATGGTAGTAGAACTGATCAAATTTTACCCACAAAAGAATTATTTTCCTAAAAAATAGTTTTAACGCCATTTATTGGTACCCTTGTTTTAAATATTTTTTTTAAATTTTTTTAAATTATATTTTAAGACATAAACTTATTATTTTTAATATTCGTAAAAAAAATTCTTTGAATTAGTTATTGATATTTTCAAAATATATTTAACATTTTGATGAATAGTGAAATATACTCCATTTTAATGGAAAAATATTTTTCCTCAAATATATTAGTAATGCTATGTTATTTATTTGAATAGTTTTGAAGTAAAATGAGATCAAATTTTTATCATTTAATCCAATTTATTGCAATGGAATAAAATTCACAATGAAATTGGATATAAAAACATTGTGAGATTTTCAACATTTTTACATTAATAACATGTTTTACATTTTGTTAACGGGATTAATTTTTAATTAATTTTTTTAATTAATTTTATTTGAATTTTTGAAAATAGACTCCATATATTTTTCTGTACTTTTAAATTTTTTTAAATAGGTCACTTTTTATTTTTGGACCATGTGAATAGTGACTTAAGTAAGTATTTATTTATTATCACGGTTATGGGAAAATGTTGTCATTATATATAAAAAAGTATTATATATATTATATCATTACCCAAAACCACTCTTTAATTTAATTAGATAATTATATTGCATCCCTAAGATATAAAGGATCCTTTTTAATACCATATATTTCCTTTTGGATGAGAATATAACCTTTATAATATTATATTCAAATGACCATCATTTTTTCATAATTAACTTTAAAAGAGAAAAATTTTAAATTTTAGATAATATAATAGATATAATTTACTATAAATAGAATTTAGAAATATATATTTCTTATCTACATCATGGTAATTTATTTTTTATTTTTAGTGATACTATATTTACCTAAAATGGTGACACAATGGTGATGGATTAGTTTGTTAATTAATATAAATATCAAATAAATGATATCAAAAATACTAAAATAAATATAAATTGAGATTATTAATATCATACAATAATTATTTATAATAAGTTTACATATTAATGATGATTTAAAAGTGTTTTTTCCAATATATCTTATTGTTATGATATTATTGATATATTCTTGTAATGAGTATCATCAAAATAGACCTTAGTGATATTTCAAAATAAATAATAAAGTACTAAATGATTTAAAATTCCGAAAATCTATAGTTTTTCCAACTGAATGGTAATAGAGTTACAATTTTATAAATGATTTTTTTGGTCTTCTTTAATTTTATAGTAATTATATTAACCCTAAAATTGTAAATTACTTGATATCACGATTAGAATTAAAATGGATAAATAATGGTTAACTCCAAAATATAAGTGCTAAAAATAGTAAAAACATAAATATATTTTATTGCATGAATTTTTATTAACCCTATATCATTAAATATTAAAATTTAAGATGTTTGGATTAATTTGGATGATAATATTATTTTATATTAATTTAATATTTTATAACATTCGAAAAGTTCCCCTACCATCTTCTATAAAAGTGCACCCATTATCCAATTTTAATCTCACTTCAAATCCAATTTTTCACATCCATGGTTATCCAAAATAACTTTCTAGAAAACCTAACCGTATTCTAGAGCTCTTATTGTAGGCATAAAACTCACCTTATAAGATTGAAGGTGTCAATCAAAGGAGATCATCTCATTAAGAGGTATAACTTTTAATTAAATGTTTCTATTTTATTTCTTCTTCCAATTCCATGAAATATTCTTAAAATGTGTAAAATCAATAAAACCAATTTCCAAAATATAATTAAATGTTATTATGTTAATATCATGACAAAAATACTTTTACACTTCCATCAAATCGGAAAAAAATTATTTGTTCGTGTGTACGGTAGAACACCACCCCACAAATAGATATAATTTATTTTCCATCACCATCTCTCAATACTCGTAATAATGACGGAATTAAAATTTTTATCTGAAATTTATTACATATTTATCAATTTTAATAGTTAAAATATCATTTCAATTTATACCATTCAATGTACATGAAAACTATATCGTTGATAATGCTTACGTGTGAACTATCACCTCCACTAAGTGGTTTGATTCATTATTTATCACCCCATCACATATATGATTTATATATATATAAGTATATTGATTTTTTTATATTTTATTAATTATATTATTGTAACACCATGACAACATAATCCTAGAAATGGTTCATTACTTTTTTATATTGGCATGTTTATAATGAAACGAATCTCGAAGAACTATTCAGTATAAGAGTCTTGGAAATACAGATTACATATCTGATATCAATAATACAATGAATGTTAAGAATTTAACCATGATACTTATTAACATGGAATGAACTGCATAATTTTACAATTATTCAAGGATTTCTTCTTTATAACATGAGGAATAGAAACATAATAAGGGTGATCTAAAATGATCAGTTCGGGTAAGTAAAGCGAAAGAAATAGTGAATAAATATGAATAAAATATCTAGTAAAGGTAAATAAATGATAACACATTCCATTAAAATGACTAGAAAAAAATCAATATGGAAAGGAAATCACTGAATCTCATTCGATCTATATCAATAAACTGATAATTAAATGTATACATAGATTTTTTGATGTAAAATTTTATAGATTTATAATAACTGAATCTTAATGAAGGAAATTCTTAATTATCAGATGCTATGTTTCCATTTAACATTGTAAATTTTCTATCAAGGCATTTTACAATATGTTTTGACACATATTGGGTGAAAACCAATCTAATTTGGAAAAATAATTTGTCTCAGGAGACCACCAAAGCATATAAAGTGTATCTATAATAGGGCCTCACCCATGTTATACATGTCCAAAGCATTCCTCATATTCATAAACAATGTTCCTTAGAAAAATTTCCACATTGAATAAAAGATTTGAATTTATAAATAATTCAACATTTTAGTCTATGTAAAAAATAAGGGTTTTGACATTAATTAATAGAAATACAATTGAAATACCATAAAAACAATCTTGGGGGAAATGAAATTTTAAACATTCTAATGTGTCTCATACCACATTGAATAACTTAAATCATAAATCACATTAAATAATAATATTAAATTAAACATATAATATCATGATTTTATGTAGATTCATTTTACAAAATGTTAAATTTCAATAAATACACCAAATAAAAGTGAATTGGTTCATAATAACAAATAAATCTCAATTGAATAATTTGAAACAAAATCCCTTAACCAGACCATCATTTTGTAGTGTGGTTAATATATTATTTTATAATGGTTATAAATATGTTACTAAATTATACTATAACCATATTCATGTTTAAAATATCACATATTAAATTCTTATTATGTTTTATCATTCTTTTGTTAAGACACATTCATTATTTTAACTATTTCGAGTGTTAATTTACTAGTTTTGTCAAGTTTGATTTGATTTGTTACTTATCATTCATATTTTAGAGATCAATTTTACTTAATCTAAAATGTTTAAAACATGATTTAATTATCTTATATATTCACAAAATATGTATTTATAATAGTTTATAATATTTGGAGATAAGAAATGAAGTACATTGTTCATGGAGACTCTAGGTCGTACGTATTCATTAATATGAATTTCATTTCTTTTTGATAATAAAATTTTATAAAAAATTATAAATATGTATATTATTATTCCATTATCTTATATATTTCATATATGTTACATAGGTTTATTAAAATCATCTTTAATATGTTCCATGTTTAGTATTAACGAATCCCATCGCTTCGAGGGGGAGGTAGTTTAGAATTCTTCAAACAATGTTATTGTATTAACACAATATGGGAAACATTAATAGAAGGTTTGTAAAAGGTTTAAGAATGTATAAATACATGTTAAATATATTATATATCATATATAAATATATTTTCCATTGTAATGGCCAATATGAGAGGTGGTAATGGATAAATGAACTATCATCTTTTGTGAGGTCGAAGTTCACCATACAAAAAACAGTATGTTATATTCTTATTAGATAGAGGTGTGTGTAATTGTAGGTATAAATAATAAAATAAAAACAATATAAAATATTTATCATTATTTTTTTAATGTTAACATTGAATAATTAGTGTATAGAGTTGGAGAAGCAAATGAACGAAAATATATTTTTGGAAAAAGTTACCTTAAAGTTAGGTTACTTTTTTCGTATATTCTAAAGTGATTACATTGAAGTATTTTTTCCTAAATTTATAATTAAAGTACAATTTTCAGTATTTTTTGAATCTATTTTGGAATATCTTGGCCAAGCCAATGTGGTTTTATATGTTTGAATAAGGTTTAGAGTGATTCTTTTATTTAGGAGAGGGAGTTACACTCATTATAATACCAAATGGTATTCAACAATGTGATGTAAATCATACATAAGGGTCATAAAAAATGAATAAAATAATTTATTAAAGGTAAATCATGGTCTATGTAAACCTACACCCCACGATATTTCGTTAATTTTAATATATTGTTTCATTAACTTCGTGGATTTCCAAATTTTATCATTTTGGTTTTCTGAAAGTAATTAGTTTTGTAACCTATGTAATTTAACTGTTAAAAGTAAAATAAATTTATATTAATTATAAAAAAGAGATAAAAAAATTACTAATAAATATCAAACTTATAAAACAAAAATACCACGTGTTTTAGAAAATTATTTTAAAACAAGCCCCTGGGATGCGGTAAAATACAACATAAACATGGACCACATTAATAATGTTTTTACAATATATTGTCAAATAAGTAAATTATAAAATTTAAAATGGTCCATTAATAGACCATATATTATATTTATCATCACTTAAAATTTTTTAATGAATATAATATTTTATTAAATTTTAATCATTTAATAAACTATCATTTATTGTTAAATAACTATATTATCAACTTGGAAATCAGTTATTTTGTTTTAATTTTAGAATATAGAAAAAATTATTATAATTAAAAAGTACTATGTCCAAAGATTTTTAACATGATATATTCATCTAAAAAATTAATAAGGATAATAATTCAATCAATCCACTTCCCTTTTAATATTTACATTTTCATTTATTTTAGTAGGTTATTAACTAAATAATCACTAAATTTTCATTTCATAAGAATTTTAAGAAATTAAACCATCTAAAAAAATTATTGATAATTTATTATGGAATAAATAACCAATTTATATTTTAACATTATTTTAAATATATGAATCATTTAATATATCTGAATTTTTTATAAATGATAATGGTAAGGAAAGTTCCCCTTTGGTCTTTTTTCCTTAACCTTTTAAATAGGGATTTTCGAATTTGTAATATCCCAATAAACCATAAAATTTAATCCATGTCAATATATAGACGAATTATTGGAATCTAATGGCTTTTGGACAAGTTTTTAGTACTATTTGTTCCTTAAGATTAATGTTTTTCCTTTTATTATGCACAGTCTTGCATTAATCTCCAGAATTAATTTAAATCGCATTCACTAATCATTTTAGTAAAAATTTAATATAATCTTATTAGACCAAAATAATTTTACTTATTACAACCAATTATGTTCATTTTTAAATATTCAAATCATAGAATCAGGAAAATTATTATTAATTCTAATTTAGTAAAAGTGGTAAGAAATAAGATTTTTAAAATAAAAAGATGTTTATGAACGGAAACTGATTTGTAGTTTTAAATTTTCTCGAATATGTAATTATTATGGTTTGGTCTAAACAATAGTTGTAATGTCTCGGATTTCCCATGTATTATTTTCAAATATTTTATGGAATTATTTCATAACCAGACTTTTCTACGGCGTGTGATTCTGAGGCCATGAGTTCCCAGAATAAATGTCTGAAATAAATTAATCTTTTAAATAGTCCACATAATCAGTTTTCCTATAAAAGTAAACTAACATTTAATTGGGTTCTTAGATCATAAATCTGAGGGCACCATTGCATTTAGAGCAATGAATTTACCTCAGGAATGGCCTAACTTCGATCGGCACAGATCTGATGCAAAAGTTAGTTTATGGACTTTTTAAAGGAAATAAAATAAATTGACCATTAATTTATTTTAAATGTTTCATTTTAATGAAACAAAAATATTTTTCCCCTTAAAATTAATGCTTTTGGAAAGTTTGTAGGGTTATCTGCATAACCCTGTGAATTTCAGATTGTCATTAGAGCTTTAGAGGAGAGCCCGTTGGTGGACGACGACAACGTTGTCGATCGACAAATATTGGATTTGATGAACCTCAACAATGAACGAGACAGAAAAATTGTTCTTCCTCCAAATTGAGCCAGGGGTTTGTTATTTTTATTTAGTTATTCCCTTTTTTTATTAAATGAAGAACGCTGATAATCCCACAAACAAGTTGATCTGTGGATGGTGTGTTCTTGCGGGAAGGCATTATTTTCCGTTTCATTTGGGGTTTGATTCGGGAAATTAATATATATTAATTTATGGGTTATATTTTGATTCACCCAGTTTAATTCATTTAATTAGATCGAATCGACACCTTGAGGATAAATGGTGGAGGGGCATTCCCCTTTTATTGATTGATTTCTTTCCTCCTTTTAAACCCCACGTTCTTCACGTTCTACATGAAGTTGTGAACAACGTATCGTTTCACCTCCATTTTTCAATGAAACGATACCAAATTGGATATTAATCATCATGATGACTTAGTGAAGGTGCAACAACGTTGGTGATAGAAAAATCGACATGGTTTGGAAGAAATCATTCTTCGATCGTTCATTGACGGATGATTGAATTGGGTTTTCAGGGCCGATGAAACACCCAAAACCTTCTGAATAATTGATAGAATAGTAGGGAGACCTTGGATCTTGAGTATCACAATTATCTGATGGTCGTATCCAGGATCAAAGGATCCCTGATGCACAATGATGAAGAACAACACTTTCTGGAAATTTTCGATCAGTAAGGCATATATCTTGAAGAACACACCATGTAGGGTTGGCCAGGTGGTTACTAGGGATTTCGTGATGTGGACGATGAAGAACACGGTGTGCCGCTATAAATACACAGAGTGTGGGCCCCACCCAACGACAATAGGATTCATGAGCGACAGGAAGCATTAACTTGGAATTTGGCCATTGTCACACGGTGTGTGGATACTTACATGGTGTTCGGTGTGTATCATAGATTATACATGAACATGATCTAGATTACACATCATGTACTCCACCACGTGGACATATGTTCCCAACAACATGGGTCACCCTGTGTGCCACACATGGCCAACGTACATGGAGCAGACCCAAATACTTTGAGACAACATTCGATCCATTATACATGCCCTGTAGTTGCGTTTTACACAAAAATCCTTACAACACAGGCCATTGTACATAGGATTTACCTAGAGTCAGAAGACATGGTGTGTGATAGGTCTAGATTTCGTGTACTTCTCAGTAAATGGATTGATCTTCTTTTCCACAGTTCCATGGATAGGTTATGTTTGGGTTAGTGCCCCCTTTCCTCATTCCTCTCAAGGTCTGGTAGAATTTCAATTCGCAAGAATGTAATCCATTCAATAGGACTTTCCAGGATATAGTTATGTATCCTTCTGAGAGGCCCAGTGTGAGATCCTCTATCCATTATTGACCTTATGTAGAGTCTGGTATCGACGTTTCAATTCCTATAGGATGTAGATTCTATAATTATGATGCAATCTCAGATGAGTTCCATCCTCTTCCAAGGCCTTAACAGTGATCCTCATCTATGTATCATGGTCATTCCCCCACTAAAAAGTGTGTTTTCCCAGAATGATTATATCTATATATCGTGATCCTTCTCGATGAACAATACATCTTGGACATAAAACATCAGAGCTATCAAACTCCAGGAGTGAGTTCTCTATGACAATTGTTTTTTAGAACCGTCTAACTGAATCCCTATCAGCAGTATGTGTTAGTTTTACTTGTCTCAAGACTACAGTGTTTGAGTTTTGAGTATACCTATATTTTGTGTTTCTTCCTATATGTTCAGTTCACATATATTTTGTAGTGCTGACTATACATTTTCATTGTGTATTACTTTCTTTTTTTTGGGTCCTCTACTGATTATTGTTATACTCACCCATGAATAGTCATTTCTTGCATGTGTCATGTCTTCTGCCGATGGGCGACCTTTTGATGGACTCCAGGGTGGACCAGTACCTGACTGAGATTTATTAGTTCCCTACTGGTCAAGGTGTTCCTAAGACTATGATTAGCAGTCCCAGTACCTCTTTGTGCATACTGGATGGGCTTTGTAGTTTTCAGACTCTTATTTTTAGTGAGAATGTATTCTAGCCTAGTTTATTTTTAGTACTTTACCTTCTATTTCACTATGTTGTTTGGTCTTAGTTGTATGCATGCATTTTTTTACTTAGTTGTTTTCATTACATTCCAGCATTTTTGTTCTCGGAGATGTTTGCATGTGAACAGGTACATATGAAGTGCCTCCAATGTTAGAGATATGCCTACTCATTACTAGTCACCAGTCCATGGCCTATTGGAGGCAGGCTTGGGGAGTTGTGGTGGGGTCCCTACTTGGATGGGTTGTGACATAGTGGTATAAGATGTGGTTGGTTCTACCATAACACCAAGAGTTTTTGAGTTTTGTTTAGGGAAACTGTGTTTAGGGTTTCGATCTCGGCTATCAGGCTAGAGAATCTAATGTTAGTGCAGGTAGCCAACATATCCATAAACAAAGACTTTTATAACCTTCTCTTCGACTCCGTGCATGAATACACCAGTTCTTCTCCTTGAGAACCTCCTTAGGAAAAAGGGTTTGGAATTTTATTGAGACAAAATTATTTTTTACATATAGGAGATACATGAGATGTGGATTTGAAATAATTTTGACAAGATTCAATGCATCTGATCTATAAGGAGAAGAGCTTGTGAGGAGAGGTACTTATAGTGGATGAGAGGGGTGTTTTTTTTATTTTATTCATTTGATTATTATTTTTCTTTGGGAATTTAACTAGTGTGGATTACTTTGACTGTTTAAATTAAATATTTCCTTTTCTATAGCTAATGGTTCTTACTTAATCCATACATCATCCTTGACTCAATAATTCATGTATTTTTTAAATACCGTGTATTAACATATTTCACTATTCACAAAAAAAATCAGCAATTTTAGAAAAATCAAAAAATTCAACCATAACAACTTTCCAATGTTTAGAATAAAAAAATAGGTTCCATTTTATATTAATAATTTCAAAATCAAGATAAATTTTATTTTTTATCAAAATCATTACTTAATAAAAAATAACTATTTTAATTTAATAAATATTTTTATAAAACATAGAAAACATAATTAAGGTATCAAAAAATTATTTTATAATCATAAGACCAAAAAAATATTAATTTATGAATCTATTTTGTAAAAATAATTTCTATTTAAATCATTATATTAATGGTAAAATTAAAAATAAAGAATCATGTTTCATAAAAATACAAATAATGAATTTTTCATTTGAAAAACATTTATTTTCATATTCTATGATATAAATATATCATATTTTTATTTCTAATGTGCATAAATTTTATTTTTAATTTCATAGGTGATGTAACTATTCTATTGGTCGGGTTACTATTTTTAATGGTCACATAACTATTCCAGATGTGATGTTAGTATTCCATTGGTTTAGGTTGCTTAATTACAATAAATAATTATTATATTTTTATTCATAATTTATATAGTTTTTATTGTGTTCTATATGATATTTTTTTTGTGTTTTATAATATTTAACATAATTATAAAAAGAAAATTTCATTAAAATAATTTTAGGTCATTACATTCGACCCCCCTTAAAAAATTACACCCTCAAAAATATATTTTACTTATTATGATGAAAGCAGGTGAGGGTAATTTTCCTTCATTTATTCCTCTAGTTTTCATGTTTACACTTTTTTACTTGTGGTTCAACTATATCACATTGAATTTAAGTGTAGTCTTGTTTTGTTGAACATTATCTCTATGGTCCAATATCTCACCCAACTACTCCTCAAAAGAGAGAACACTTTCCAACTATACCATCTATTAATTTGGTACATATGAGTGATCTTGTATGTACTTCCTTAAGAGGGATATGTTAAATACATAATTTAATTGAGACATGATTGGAAGAAGTTCCAGTTGATAAGAAACAACTCAAATGCAATCCTGAATCTCTAGGGGTGCGGGCTGATGTTGCTAGGACATAGCCTTACATTATTCCAAAATCTCATGATACTCTTCCATAGAGATATGAAGAAGTATACCATGTTTCAAATAATAAACTCTAGGTACCGATGAAGGATGTATGTGAAGTTAGTTTTTGACTTTGGGAAACCCATATATGGGGTTTAATGGTTATCGACTCTTCTACAATTTCTTCAACCATTTCTAGTCCTACAATCTTACTTTTACCAACTTCATCCTATCATTTCAGTGTTCAACATATTTTACCATAATGTTCTTCATATGGATCCATATGGATGCTCTAGTGGATACTATTGTTCTATGAGTAATCGTCAAATGTTATATGTTGGTATCATCATCCCTTAATGTCCATAGACTAATCCATCATCATGTCATCCATTGTATGAATAGTCTACATATTTTTTCATCATTTTGAGGATGATAATCCATATTGAGGTTCATTATAGTGTTTAGATAATTTTGGAGGAACTTATAAAACATGAATATAAATATAAGATCATGATTCCATACAATCGATAGTGGTACAACATGTAGTATCAACAAATAATTCATGTATATCAGTTTATGATGGTCATGTGATAAGTCATATCAAATTTTGATAAAGTGATATGTATTTATACGATGATCCCAAATGACCCATATAGAATAATTTATTCTAGGTCTCATTTGAGATCCTGTTCAGAAGTTCATGATGATGTTTTTCCACTACCATGTTGGTATAGGTAATGATCACATCATCCCCTTAGGCTTTTACATTTCTCCCTACAATTGCTGACATACCAGTATATTTTATGTATAAAAATCATCTTTTTATTCTTATTATCCAAAAAATAGTTCTCTTGGAGAACTAGATATATCACTATGATCCAAGGGTTAACATAAAATGTTTAGCTATGTTCATAATTCATAAAACCTTTATATATTATTTTATTCAATGGTATACATTATCATGACCCATATCTCAAGATTCATTACTCATCCATTTTGATCTTTAAGGATTTCCCATTTCTAATAAATTCCACATTTTGCTTGAATTTTCACATCATTTCTTTGAGAATCCTTTTTTTCATAATAATGGATGGTTGATTAATCACATGGGAAAGAATTAATGATGTTCCTCCCTTAATTTTTCTCGTTTCCATATTTTGAAGGTATAAGAATATTTTTTCATTCAATTTTTTCATCATTGATTGAGGTGAAAAATCCGTTCTTTTTAGAGAATCTACCACCTAATTTTTTTACCAGGATAATGGTGGCTTGAGAATTCACAATCTTTAATGATATTTAAAAAACAAAGTAGGTTAATTATAATCTCATTCATTGTGAATATATATTTTAAGATCTTATGATTACTATTTATCTCACAGTTCTCCCCATATAATTAATGCCTCCATATTTTAAACATTAACATCATAGCTATCAGCGATAGATCATGTATTGAATAGTTTTATTCATTAAATATCAACTACATTGACGTATAGGCTCTCCCATTATTGTTTTCCACCATTACACATCTTAATACCTACATTGAAGCATTATTGTATTGCACAATAACTTCCACAATTGTAAAAGGTGTTTGTAATAGTGTTTTGATAATCCTATTTTTTAACACTGTTATGTAGTCTTCACATTCACTAGTCCAGATAAATTATTCCACCTTCTGAATCAACTTGGTTAATGTGTTTTAAAACTATGAGATGTTCATCACAAATCATCATTTATATTAGTCTAGAAAAAATAATCTATGGATATATGATATAGATGTTGGCATTGGACACTCTTTTTTCCATTATCATTTAAGGGTCCATAGATATTCCTTTTGGGGAAAAAAATCCCCATGAATGGTATTTTTGTCACACTGAACAAAAATTTATTATACAATTCTTATTGTTTCTCCCATCTCAAAGTATTTATAACATTATTCAAATTATCCCACTGTTTATCTATTCTATTGGAGTATATTAGAATATTGTCATTGAAAACGAACAAAAATTTGATGATATAATATCTAAATTCTATATTTATTAAGTCTACAAAAATTTCTAGAGCCTTATAGAGTTTTAAGGGAATCAATATAGACACATAATACCCATAATTTTATTGAAATTAATTATTGGGAATATCATAATTCCTCATCATTGATTGGTGATATCCAAAATGAAGGACCACCATAGGGAAATAATTATCCCCACATAGTTGATTGAACAAGTCACTATCTATGCTATGGGTCACTTGTTCTTTATATTGATTTTATTGAGCTCACAATAGTCAATGAATATAAGCATTAATCCATCCATCCTACTGGAAAGATAGGATGGGTTCACCCCAAGGTGAAGCACTCGTTCATATAAAACCATTGTCAATATTCTACTATAACATCTTCTCCATTTATTCCAACTTAATGGTGACTATTCTAAAAAATTTCTTTGATAGAGGTAGAGATCATGGAATAAGTTCAATTGAGAACATGACCACTTTTTAAGGAGGAAGACACAAAAATACTTCTAGAAACACATTAGTGTAGTCCATCACAATGTGTATATATTCAAGCCTAGTTCTATCCTTTATACCAATAATTGGATATTAATATTCTTTCTCATAAGGATATAATATTCAAAATCAAGATGATGATTCTCATTAAGATTAATCATCCTTCTTACTAGTTTAAAAAATTTGAGGATGACTTTGTGTTTGAAAATTGATATCACTTTACTAATAGTTGATTTTTGATTTTTATAAATATATCCAATCCATTCCCAAATTAGTTTCAAACACTACCAAAATTAGTATGTTGAGTATTTCTAGGAGGTTCAGTCCAAAAAGAGTAGTCATGGTAGATTTATATACATTGGATGAAATAATTTCTCCAATTTTTTCATCACATGTAACTCCACCTCTATATTTTGAATTGTTATTTGAATAGTTATAATAAACGTAAATGGCATGAATGAATACATATAACAATAATTAAATAGTATTTTTTCTATTCTTGAATGAATAATGAGTATATTTTTCACTGCATTATCTTAGAACTCCACCTCAGTAGTAGTGGTAACATATTACCACACATGATTCCTTAGAGGATATCATTTATTATCTTCAATAACCATTGAATAACGGAAATGGATTTCGTAATTAACATTTTCCTTTCTGTTGAAACACTACGCTAAAGGATGATTGTCGATTTGAACCTTCAATTCTTCTTCCACATTAATGGGATTCATAATATACCTTTAGGATTTATTAGATAGATTCCCTTCACATCCACATTTTCTGAATTTCTCAGTTACCTTCAGATGATTCCCAAGATTCTTTTTCCCTCAATATTGAAACATGGGTTCTTTGGTTTTCATTCCATCATGGTATTTATCTATTTATCCTCCAATATTTAAATCCATTTTTTACTTTTTTTATCGCTTGGACCCCAAGGACATTGACTGTCTCTTATATCTATGTCAACTATAAGGAATCATCTTTAAATATCTTCATATCTATAAAGGTTTTGAATTTCCATTTAATTTAGTAGACTCAACATTACTCCACTAAAGAAGAGATTGATCATTCTTTCAGTGTTTATGAAAAAGTTGGAGGCCTATCATTCATGTGTGGTGATGTTTCCTTTATATGTCTTGATAGATATGTATTTTTTTTTAAAAAGGAAATACCTACCAATATTAATATCTTGATTTCAAGGAGAACATTTAGTGATAAAAATCATCATAAATTCTTCCCATTCCATGGAATCAATATCATCATTGAAAATCATGTTATTGATTAGTTTCCACCACTGGATAGCTTTCCCATCAAGAAAACAGACCACCAAAACGACATTATTTTCATCTCATCATAGGAGGAAAAATAATAGCTTCTTAATTGAATCAATCCATTGTATCATGATGAGGGGATTAAAGGATCTACTAAATATGGGATTCATTTGTCTCATGAAAGATTCTACCAAAACATTCCCTTTATTAATAGAATGAGTGGGTTCTACATAATTCATGATGTTATTCAAAACAAGATCTATTTGTTCTAGTACTAACATGGTGTTTTGAGAATCCATTCTCGTAAGATTTGGAATTTTGTAAGATAAATGGCCACCTTTCCTGTCACATTGATTGTTCACGTTGGTTCTTTTTTCACCATTAACTATGATAATAAAGTATAATTAGGTTTTACTTGAATGAATTTATAACCTGAATATAAAAAGAAGAAATTGAAACTATAAGGATAAACATGTAAATGATAATTATATCATATCTTTTGATTACCTTTATTTTAAACTAGGTTTTCCATTTTGATAGAATTAACCCAATGCTTCATACTAAAGTGCTCTAGTCCTAATCTCCAAAAATAACTAGATCATCATATCACACCAAATATGGAATCTCTATTCTTTTACACATATTATTAAATTATTTTAATCATAATTGAAAAAATGTTGAAATACATTGACTATAATTTATAATGTCTTTGGATGATTAAATATATAATTAAACAACAAGATACCAAAATGAAAAACATATCTTATTTAATAATAATAATGAGATTCAAACATAGATTGAGACATTAATTATATATAGTATATCCTTGACAATACATGAACAAATTGGTGAGCTAAAAATTATAGTAAAAGATATAAACATTTAAATAAAGAATTTAACATGGGATTGAATGTATTGCATGATGACATAAGAAAGGAATGGAACACGAATAAAGATAAGGAATCCTAACATGTATAATATAGAATCATTAAATCATGGAATAATTTGAATGATAAAAAAACAAAAAAATGAAATGAGAATGTACCGATGCTAATTTCCAATACCATTTCACATGGTGGATCTTGAGTCAAGGATAACTACCAAGACCACTGGACATGGTGGATAAACTCTCAAAAAAGAATCATGTTAACTCGTTATCCCAACAAGAAATCTCAAGAGACTAAACATTACCCAATACCTTAGAGTGATATATGGGATTTATCCATTATAACATGTTAATTCAAGTGTGTTACACATGAATAATCAAACATAAGGTATGAAAACATGGGTTACCCCTAGAATGATATGGGTATCATACCATTTAATAAAGTATGAAGAATGGGTGTGTCATAATGGTTTCCTTGAATGATTAGATTTAAATAATAAATGTATATTAATATAAAGTAATAGTCATAGAACATGATAAATTATGTCCAACTAAATTTTGAACATGTAAAAATTTATTTTTTAAGAAAAATTAGAAATGTGTAAAAATATTGTGATTTGAGGGGAACATTTAAAAAGTCATTAAAATGGTCAAGGAATGATATTTTTGTTTAATATCCGAAATGAAAATAGATTGTTTGTTATGAAAAAAAATGATTGATTTTTTTAAATAGTGGTGCATTTAAATATATTTTTGTGTTCTCTTAAAAAAATTAATGAAATCTGGATGTTCCTATTAATCAGGGTTATTTATCAGGGGGAATTTGGTAGGTAACCTAAAAAACAAGTATTTCCAGGTTAAAGAGAAAAGAATCGGGATAGTATATTGTTTTGGATTATAAAAATAAAATTGTAGATTTATAGAAGAATAATTAATAATTACATTGGGGTAATGTGAGAGAAAGTGTAACTCGAAAGAAAAAAACCAAGGTTAAAATAGAATACCTTAATATATGTATTAAAGTGATCTTATCATGCACCTAATATCATAAATAATGAAATTAGATTCATTAATAAATTATATCTTATCCTCTAAAACAAGTATTTGATTTGGTATAATTTTATTAAATTCTTCTATGACCTTTATCATGAGTTTTAAGATTAAATTTCATCTGTTGGGAGTGTTTGTTTCCTTGATTTTCACGACGGGTTCACTTGGATACATGAATGAAATATCATATAAAATGAGAATAGATAACCAAAATTTAAATTATATGTTATAAATAATGTTACATTGTATAAAATGATCATATATATTTTTTTTTCATTTTCTCAGTATAAATAATTTGACATAATGTTAATGAAAATTGTTTATTTTATTTTGGGGCTTCTTAGATCATTACACACTCATTTTGTTTCATTAATTAATATTATTTTTGAATAGTAGTTTAAAAAAAGTAATTAGGATGTAATGAATATGATATAATATTCATTTATCATAAAATTGGTTTTATGACCAGCCTTGATGATGATAATAAATATTGAAAACTAGTCATCATTAAATGTGACAAATCAATACATCACATATGATGTAATCGTTTTTAGATCAGAATGTGAGGGGAATAGAATTGATGACATGTTATTCCATTAAAAACATTATAGTATAAACTATATACTTGAGTTATATTTTCAGTTCAAAAAATGATAGGTTGGGAGAGGAAACAATAATAAAATAATATGAAAACATAATACATGAAATAAAAATAATATTTTAGCTCTTGAACTTCTTATAATTGAGATACTCTAAAGAAAAAAATGGTTATCCCTTTTTTTGACCAAAGGATCCTACACATTAGGGAGTGTCATGGGAGGATGATTTTTTAGAATTTGTATAATCTTCAAGGATTTCGTGTAGTAAGGAGAAGTGTTTGGGAGTGGTTGAATATATAGTGGAGGAGAGGGGATTTTTTTACAATTTTATTCATTTACTTATTATTTTGGATCAAGTCTATCAATTGTGTGAATTACTATGTCTAATTATAGTAACTAGTGAATGCATGCTCTAGAAAATAATGCTTACAACATCCATACATCATCTATGACTCAATAATTCATGTATTTGTTAAATACCGTAAATTACTGTATTTCAATATTCACACAAAATTTTACTATATTAGAAAAATAACAAAAATTCACATTAACCATTTTATTAAATGTTTAATTTAAAAATTTAATGCAATTTGTGAAAATAGTTTTCTAAAAATGAGAAAATTAATTTTTAAATAAAATCATAATTTATTCCAAAAATTACAATTTTATTAATTTAATTGATTTTAAACATCAATACTAAATTTATCATTTTAATAACATCTATTTACTTATTCAATGATATAAAAATTACATTTTTTAACTTATAAGATTCCAAAATTTTATTTATACTTTCATTAGTGAGGTTACGATTCTATTGGTCGAGTTACAATTCTTAATAATCCAGTTACTATTCTAATCTTCATTTTACTATTATATTTCTTTCGGTTCCTTAATTTATATAACTACTTATTATTCCATTCATTAATAATTTTTAAAGAATGTGTTATGTTCTATTATAGATTTTATGTGATTTATAATATATTATATAATTATAAGAACCAAAATTTCATTGATATAATTTCGAGTCATTACAAGTTGACTATTAAATATTTGAAATGCTTCCTTCTTGGGTTTCAGGGTGTCATACTATGAATTTTTATAATCACCCCTACATGGGATTCACCCACGTGATTAATGTCTTATGTAGATGAGATGAAAATCAACAGTGACTTTAGTGGGGAATAATTATAAGGGGTTTCATTGACTACATTTGTTAGTCAAATTCAATGATCTCAAGTCGAACACTCTTGAGTTTTCCTTTATTTCTTTTTTAGGTTTGGAATTATTTTTTGGTTGTCATGTATTTCCCCCCATCATGATTTGGTTTTATATTATCATTCCCTGATATATATTCTGGAGTTTACTTCATGAATTTTCATACTCTATATGTTTCAATATTTTAAAATTATACTTCTCTTTTTCATTCAGAAGTTTGTTTTTGTGCATACAAGTACTTTACGATAAGGATTTCCAATTTAGATTGTTCTTTATTGGATATTGTCTCTCTCTACTATCTAATTGAATGGAATATTGGGTTATATCATTTAGCATATCTTTATCGAGGTGTCCCCATATGGGTTAGATCTGATATTATTCTTTTTGAAACAAAATTATTACATGCCTAGAAAAATAAATTCTATTTTTTATAAGCTTTATAGAGTAAAATCATAAAAACATGAGCCATTTGGTCTAATCTTTATGGTTTGAAACTATATTCCACTCTGTAGTCCATATTATGAGAACAAAAACTATGGAACTCAATATAGTTCTTTGTATATGAACATAAATTGTTTTTATGGGTATTTTATCTCATTTCATAGATTCATATTAATTTGGGATTCACTCTAGGTTCAGATTTAGTCATCCTGATGCACATTGGGTCAGTTACCTTAACATTTAAATCAATATCCAGGTTACACGATCATAAACCACACAGAACATTAGTCCATTATCTACAACCTTAAACTAGGATCCACTATTTTTATCTAATGTTTATAACCATACACTCTAAACAAAATTTAATATGATCTATATTTCATTTAACTAAAAAATTTGTTTGTTCCAATTGTATATGAAAATATATAATTTAACAGTTTAAAAACATTCCCATGTCAATTACATAAAGGGATGGGTTCATAAAAATCAATAATTTTCCAACTGATCTTATACATCAACATGAATTATTAAATTTTTTTAGTAAAATATAAAATAGTTAAAATCTCTAAGGATTAAATTTTTATTTATAAATAGTCTATCTGTATTCACTATACCCTTAGAAGAAAAAATTCATAATTAATCCCCTCTATTTACCTGCATTTGAGGATAAACTATATCTATTTTTCATTACATCATTCTATAAAGACATCGAGTTACCTATATAAATATCACCTTATGAATATATTTTTGTTTGGAGTTTCGTGTCCAATGATTTCAACCGGTGAATCTACTAATGTAATGGTTGCATGGATCTTGGTTTTCTCAAACCTTTCTTAAAAATTGACCCATAAATTTCACATCTTCCCTCTAATGATTGAGCTATAAAACTAGTTATTTATCAATATGAATGGTTTATCCTTTAGTATAGTGATATTTTGGAACCAGTTGTTGGATAAATGTGTGATAAAAAATAAGAGGGGATGAATTATCAATCATAATATTTTATATTGATTTTTAAATGAACATCACCACCAATTATCAAAAAAGTTGTTTATTCTCTACATGAGCTTCAAAAATAGACAATATCATATGGAACACAATAATTTTCAAGGATACTCTTCAAATATTATAATTGTTTCCCTCTCTATGATATGGACACCTTAATGAAAAAACTAACTAGATTTATAATATTATAGTTTCAATAAATCATGTTATATCTATAAAATTTTATTACACATTTTCCAACAATGTAAACAAAATCCTACTAGATCTTTATATTTTCTTCAAAAAGTATACAATAATAAATTGTTGGTAAAATCATATGTACCTTACACCAAAATTGAAATGAATAAATTATGTTTATTAGGATATTATTCCCCCTATAACCATTCAGTGTAACAACGATTATATTTAATTAATCCCAAACACTACATGAAAAAACATCACATGATGGCTGCATCTCCAATGTTAGAGAGTACTTCAAACATGTATAAACAACATATTATTATTCTTCTCTCTCTATCTCTCTCTATTAATTGTGTAATCCTCCTAAAGAATTAATTGTATATTCTTTTCTTTTTTTTATACACACTTTTTTAAAAATTCTCTACACACATTACATTCTTTATGACCCCATTATTTTAATCTCACATAAATAGTGGAATGAAATGTTTGATTTTTAATATCAATTTCAAATTCGAATGATTGGATTACGATAACAATTTTAATTTATTTTTAATTCTTATTTATTTATTAGTCATATTTTTTGAATTTTTTTTTATTTCAATACTGTGTATTATTAAATACTTTAACAAAGATTTGTGCTTGCAAAAGTATATACTCTTTCCCTCTTTATAGCTAACTGTTTCTTCATGTGAGAAACATTTTTCCCTTTTGATAGAATCAAAAGAATAAATTTTTTGTTCTTATACCTTGATAGAATATATTAGTAATTTTATGAATTGATTCATTTTTTATAATAATTATTCTATAACCAGAAATTTTTAAAAAACTATATTCATGAAAATAAATCAAATTTTAATATTTTAAAAATTTATAGAATTTATAAGAAATCTATTTTAAAGTCATAATAAATACCCAAATCCATGTGAAATATATTTTCAATTATATTGAAATTAAAATAAGTCATATTATATTTTTTGTGATATTAAATAAAATATAGTAACACATTCAAAATCCACACAGAAGTCATACAAAAACCTTAAAACCCAAATTTTTTTATTTGAGATCCAGAAATCCAAATTGAGTCTAAATAATTCCAAACCCATTCTAAATCCTCAAAAAATTGAAAATATCCATGATAATTGGAATCAACATTAACTCACATAGTAAGAATTAATTTTTACTGGTTGAAATATGTTGTACGAGTCAGTAAAAATGCAACCAAATAATCACATCTAACAAATTAATATACAAAATAAAAGCTTCCCTATATTTATAACACATGTGAGATGGTCCAAATTTTTTAATATATTGGGAAAAATATTCCCCTTTTTATGTTTTGGTATACAAGGAATCATAATTCACATTTAAACAAAAAACACTGGGATATATATCATAATTAAGTAATAATTTTCTCACGTGAAAAATATCACTAAGGAAAAAAAGAAAACAGGAAAATAATATCATTTATTCCTTTAAAATTCTATTTCTATTAATAACTATTTACAATTTAATTTCATAATTTTTGTTGATAAAAAATTTAATCCCTGATTGAATTAAAATTCATCTAAAAATCAATACTTCATCTCCATGTCCATCGTAAAATAATATAAAACATTTCTAAAGAATATATATTACAAGAATAATTACACTCACTTCAATTAATTGTTAAAATAATTCAGACACGGATAAATAATGAATTCATAGCTTAGTAATTTTAAAACCTCTCTCTAACTTCCTTATCCAACTATGATATTTCACTACTTTAAGGAAACACATATCAATGGAAACTGATAGTTTATTATATTATTCATCTTCAAAAAATAACAATGGTGATAAATATGAAAGAAGAATTAATTTTATTATACACTATTGTGTAAAAATTAAAATTCAATATCAGGGAGGGATTATAAAATCCAAACCGTGTCCTCTTCATGGATGCAGTTGAACACCCAACATAAACCTCAGTGTCTAAAATAGATTATAAGGCAATGGTTTTTTAATACATCATCTCTTAGTTTCATTTGTGAAAAAATTACATATTCAACTCATTTTGATCCAAAACCTCCCTGATGAAGTTATATATTATATCATTATTATTAATTTATGAATGTTTAACTATATTCCTTGAAATATTTGTAGTAAATTTGTTATCATAGACCCAAAGAAGTATGAATTTCACATCAATTTTATGTCCCTCCAACTATATTCTCATCTTTGTTAATGTAGTTGTTTCTTGCGTAGAACCTAAATACTCAATCTCAGCATCTCCTATACTAATATAGTTTTTTAAGAGAGTTACAACAAAAACAATTATATCCAATGATAAAAATCCACAATATATGGACCCCATATATTAAAGAAAACAATCCAAACATACATTTGTATTAATAATCATATGTTTTCATAAATTATCTCAAAAATCTATCAAAACATTAATAAAACCCATAAAACAATTTATAAAACTAAAATGATTATATTTTGTGTATAATTTTTTGTTGGAAAATAGTAATATTAAACACAATAATTGTTTATGTAGTTGTAATGTATAGTAAACATACAATATATTTTCAAAACATGCTTGGAAAAATATCATTTTTTTATATTTAGATATCATTTTATACTATATTAATATTTTATAAAAAGTATTTCAGACCTCCCTGGTGAAAATTTTCAAAATTTCCCTATAATACATCTATTAATAATAATTAATGTATTCTATCTCTTGATTGATTTTTTATCCAATAAAATTACATCATCTCCCCATGAATGGTAATTTTATAATGAATCATTATATTCTTATAAAATAGCTCAAAACTCAATTAATTATTTCTATAAAATATGATAACATCTATATATACAATAATAATGAGAGATACCACTTTTCCATACTTTAATTAGGTGTCATTTTCCAGTCGTTCCATTCATAAATTTAAGAAGTTCAAGTGAGTGAATAACATTGAATACCAATATATTTGGTTTAAAATCTAACGATTTTATGTTATTTATTTTTTAATATTTATTTAAATTATGTGATATCATTTTTTATACAAAATACAATGATTAAATTTTTTATATGCATCCCCATCTTTATTTGTCATTACACCTAACATTTACTTTCATTGATAACTTATGTTACATAGAATGATGTGTCATACTAAACAAATATAGGCTATTATAATTATAATGATAGTTCTCACCTATATTTTAAAATGAGTGGTTAATATCATTTCAAAGAGATTGACATTAAACCAATTTATTTTCTGTGGTTTTTAAGGTTACTAATGAATAAATATTTTTTTCTCAGTTTTATACTTCAATGTTTTATTCATGATATGGTATGTGACCATTATATGAAATAAATGAGCCCAATATATCTTATATAAATTGTATAGCTAGAAAATTGCTCATCGGTGCGCACGATATAGCTTATAAAAAGGTTTGAGCCCCATTATAGCTTATAATGAATTAGAGTTCCTGATATAGGTTGTTCAGAGGATTAGACCCATTGGATCTCTCAAATTAATTAGGTAATAATTAAACTGGAAGTTGGTCGTATGGTTATTTCAATTAAAATATTTTTTAAAGGGTTTCAAAAGTTGTTTATGAAATTGATGTTATATGTTACCAAAAAGAGTTTTAATTGCTATGTATAATTTTTTAATGTTTCTAATGATCAATAAGGTTATCACATTGCCTTTAACTATCGATTCTTATGACTCAATATTTTTCCATATTATCATAATTTATGGTCTATGTATTTATGGTAAGATTTATTTAATGATTCACTAATGAAAAATAATTATGTAATTAAACTCTTAAACAATCTGTTAGGTCCACTAGGTTAGATACCCTGAGAGGGGTGGGGGTGAATCAGGGTATGACAGATTAAAATAACTGCCCCTATTGATCTTGTTTCACTGTTAATCAAAAAATATTTTCTCTCTCTTTCCCCTAGCAAAGTATAGACAAAAATTAAATCATGCACAGGACAAATAGATTTTTTACTTGGTTAACCCTTACTGGGATAATTCAATGGATAATACACCAACAATGTGTAGATGTACCAAATCCACTATAAGCACACTACTATTTACAAGGTCTAAGTAGACTCACTATCCCTCCTGGTTTACAACCACTCACAATATTAAAGCTCACTACTCTCTCAACTGATGTTTGATCACTGATTCATCAGAAGATCCAATCACAGTTTATATACATGTAGGTCTTTTCATTATCACTAATGAAATCTACATCTTTAACTATGGATAGATGCTCTGTTGACGTTCAACTTTCACCCGCGGATGAATCTATCTTTGCACAAGGTGTTCTGGGCGACCCCAATTTTGCGCGCAGCCTTCACTAGGCCTTGCACATAATTCCTTGATTTTGCACGAAATTCACTTTTCACGCGACACCCCTTTTACGCGCAACACTCCTTTTACGCACAACAAATTATTTTACGTTCAACAGATTTTACACGCAACCTCTACACTTCCTTGCGCCGAATTCTCTTCTTTTGTGAAAAATTCACTTTTCGGGCAATAGAATTCTTTTTGCGCAACTCTCATGGGAACTCCAATTTTGCACGCCAGAGCTACGATACTCTTTATGTCATCATCTCTATAGAATGGAGTGGGCTCACTTCATATTTATAGGAAAAATTGACCCCTTGTGAAAACCACTCCTTGCGCGCGTAATCCACTTTGAACGCAAAAAAAAAATCTTCCATGCAACACCATTTTTGTGAACTGCTTCAAAATTTCGCTCACCTCATGCCTTTTTAATTTTTGAGCTTCGGAACATGAAACACCTTTTGCGCAAAAAACTTCATTCTACTATTTCGTGCATAATTTTTCTTTTTCACGCATCGGGAAAATATTTCGCACAACCCGTTGATTTTTTGCTCGCCAATATATTTTTTGGGCAACCCACTAATTTTTTATGCAACACATTTTTTTTTGTACACCACTCTGATTTTGCATGCTCCTCCCTTTTCCAAAAATGTATCTCTCCATTTTATGATTATCTGGCACTAAAATTCGGCAAAAACAGTAAAATGGCACCACCTTGTATCTGCTCTTTTCGTACCACCTCCATATCATCCAATCCTTTATCAAGGTTCTTCAATCAATCATGGACCATGTAAAAACCCTTTGTCAACCCAATTTTTCAACAAGAACATTTGCCTAAAAAATGCTTCAATGATGCCTTGAGGGATTTTTTCCCAACAATCTCCCCCTTTGGGTTTTATGACAATTCTTCTCATTAAAATTCTCTACACTCTGATACCTCATTAAGGCTCATTCATGCCACTACCACCATTCTGATAGCGTTCAAGGATTCACTTAACACAAAATCGAAGCCCACATGAGCAATGCTCAGCATGAGAAACATGAGTAAATGAGAAGTTCATCAATGAAGCACTTCATTTATAACACCAACTATTGATAACTAACTGATACCAATTACTAAATTGATACTAGTTTTGGATATCTGGAAACCTTCTCTCACTATCACTCATTTGCTTTTATCACGATCTGTAGTTGTTGTCTCGTGAAATCTATTCTTTGATTGATAACTTTTAGCATCGCCAGATTTAATACTATCCCCCATTCCCATTGCTCCACCTATCTTACTGCTCCACCTGTCAGCTTCTCGCCATATCATTCATGATTTCTCAAATAGCCACACTGTCACACTATCTCCGTATTGAACAATCACTATTTTTCCCCCTTTGTCAACGAACCCAAAGGGCACACCTTTGTAGTCTCTAACAGGGTACAGAAACACATATTATTAAATTAGGGTAAAAAACATCATTCCTTGGGGAGAGGGGGGTCCCACATCCCCCATTTTTCAAGTGCAGGGAGTCAACTGAACTCCCAGAGCCAGTCGATGCTGCTCAAAAGCATCATTGAGTATGGCCTTTTTCAGGATGTCTACAACCTATAGTTTTGTAGGCACACACTCCAACTTCACGATCCCCTGATCAACTTTCTCCTCGATAAAATGATACTTTATCCCAATGTGCTTTGTCCTTGAGTGATGGACGTGATTTTTGATGAGATTTATAGCACTTGAGTTATCGCACTAGATTATGATCGGAGACTTCACTTCAACTCCCACATCATCAAGCTGCTGCTTCATCCCCAATAATTATGTGCATGCTTTAGTGGTCAGAATATACTCAGCTTATGTGGTACGTAATGAAATTCAATATTTCTTCTTACTCATCCAAGCAATACATAGTCCACCAAGATAGAATGCACCTCCTAACGTTGATTTCCTATCATCCGTAGAACCGGTCCAATCTGCATCAGTATATCCCAATAAATTTTTCTATGATTTTTCATTATACATCAAGCCTAAATCCACCATGCCCTTAATATACCGAAGTATTCTCTTCACTGAAAGCATGTGTATTTCCTTGGGATTACTTTGATATCTCACTGGATGACATTTAATGAAAACAATATTAGGTCTCGTCACTGTTAGGTATAGTAAACTACAAATAATCTTCCTGTATTTTGTGATATTAACTGCATTGCCCTTATCTTATTTTGATAATTTCATCCAAGTTGCAACCAGAGTCTTCATCTCCTTGGAATTTTCCATTCCAAATCTTCTCAGAACCTCCTGGAAATATTTGGAATGAAAATTGAATGTTCCATTACTTCGTTGGGACACCTGTAGACCAAGGAAAATCTTTAGCTATCCAATCATTGTCATTTCAAACTCACTTTTCAAGAATTCAGAAAATAATCTGCACTAAGCTTCATCTGATCAGCCAAATATTATGTCATCAACATAAACAATCACTATAATCCTTTAATTAAAGTTTTTTTAAATAGATATTGTAATCAACTCCACCACGCTGGAAACCTTGCTTCTTCAAGTACTGATCAAGCCTTGAGTAACATGCTCTTGGTGCTTGTTTCAGACCATCCAATGCCTTCTTCAGTCGAGAACCTTGTTCTCATTCTCATGAATGAGAAAACTGTCTGACTGCTCAATATACACTTCTTCCTCGAGTACCCCATTAAAAAATTCATATTTGACGTCCATCTAGAAAACTTTAAACTTTCGTTGCACTGCAACGGCTAGAAATAATCTGATATTATCTAGTCTCGCAACCAGTGCAAATGTCTCATCAACATCTATTCCCTCTATCTGGGAGTATCTTTTGCACCCTAGTCGTTCTTTGTTCTGAATTAGTGTTCCATCTTCATTCATCTTGTTGCGATAGACCCATTTAGTCTCAATGAAATTCATATCTTCTGGTCTGGAATCAATCTCCCACATCTGATTATTCTCAATCTGATCAAGCTCTTCATTCATTGCCTGAACCTAGTTTTCATCTTCAGCTGCATCGGTGAATAATTTCATCTCAACCTGAGATAAAAAAGATGTATTCTATAGTGATTTAATTTTTCTTGTCTGAACTGTTGCTTATTGATCACCAATGATGTTTTTTCTATCAATTTCATCTCTAATCCTTGGCTTATGTGCAGATATAGATTTTCCTTCTTCATTCTCATCATCAGTATCTTCTTCTGAATCACCAGCAACGACTTTTTCTCCTCCTGTGTTGATTTCCTCCTCATCTCTTTAATCAAGAAATTGATCACTATACTATTGAGTGTTCTCATCATTTTCCACAACAGTGACTTCATTTCTCACAACTACTTTTCCTGCCTTCTATTAATTAATTTATATGATTTGATTTTCATGGGTATCCTAGGAATATTATTTTATCTCCACGTGACTCAAATTTAATATGTTTTTCTTTGCTGAGTATAAAGCACTTACTCCCAAAGATTTGGAAGTACTTAATCATTGGATTCTTCCCATACCACATCTCATATGGAGCATTTTCTTCCTTTGGACATAAGAGAGCACTGTTAGAAATGTATACTGATGTCAATACTACTTCCTTCAAAAATTTCTCTATCAGGCATTTTTATATAAGCATCATTCTGGACATGTTGTTGATGATCCAATTTCTCCTTTCAATCACTCCATTCTGTTAGGTATTTCATACTGAAGAAACCTGATACCTTATACCATATTTCTCGAAATATTCTTCCACCTGACTGTTTGTTAATTCCATACCATTGTCAGTACGAAACATCAGAATTTTCTATCCGAGCATCCATTCACACTCCCTCTAGTGATGTTTGAAGTAGATGAACACATTCGACTTATGGTTAATAAAAAATACCTATGCCATTCTGTTATTGTCATCAATGAAAAGAACATAGTACCTTTTTCCGTCAATGGCTCTTGGTGTGATAGGACCACAAGCATCAGAATGAACTAATTCGATCACTCTTGTTGACTTCTTTTCCTTTTCCTTATACGTCTTTCTGATGAGATTTCCTTGTTGGAATGCATTGCACGTGTGAGTACAATCACGTGATAGCTTGGTGAGGTCTCTTTCTGCATCACACTTTACCAGATCTTCCATGGATAGTTGTCATAGATGACCAAGTCACTTATGCCACAATTTCTTCTCTTCCTCTTTGGATAAAAATCACATATCTTCTTCTCCACTTACAAGGTAGAGACTAACTTTTGTACTTTTTACATGTAGTAATTCTATACCATCTCTTCTCGTGAAAACATAGGTCTTCTTGGTAAATAATATAGAATTCCCTGAGTAACACAATTGGCTGACACTGAGAAAATTGTCACTGAGACCTTCTACAACTAAGACATCAGCACATCTTATTTTGTTGCCCCCAAACTCGGCCATTCAGGATCCAATTATCTTCAGGCCTTCATCGTTTTCAAACTGGAAAAATCCTTATTTGTCATATTTTATGCCTATTACCAGATCTTTATTGCCTGTCAAGTGAGACATACAGCCACTATCATGGATCCACACACCAAAACGATCTGATGCTTTAAGGGAAATTTCAGCAACCACTGCCTTCTCTGTTCTCTTATTCTTGGTACATATTTTTGTCTCCACACTCGGTATAGATTTAGACTCATGATTATTCTCATATTAGGATGGACCTACTTCATCTTGCAAAGCTGCAAATCTATTTTTCCTTTTCAACTCAACTCTCGATTCATTAATCAGCTGCTTGTGAACATTTTGTTTATGCTTTGGCACATTCCTTTGTTTGGTCAAAGTGCTGTACATAGCCATGTTCCCAAATCTTCTTCACCAAAAACAATTTCATTCAAAATATGTTTTGGTGAACCATTATCTGTTTGGCTTCCACCTTTGTTTTTGTGCCCTTCGATATCTTCTAGCTATAAGACACACACATTGTTAGTGTCCCATAATTCCACAACAATAACACCAGATGAAAGGTGCATTCCAACGTGTTGCTTATATACTTCTAGTAGTCCCTTGAGTTATCTAAGTTTTCTAATTATTCTTTGTACCCACATCAATTTTCATATTCTGAATAGGTGCTTACGGTATGACTTCAACTCTGACTGCTTTCTGTTTCTGATCCAGCCCCAAATCATCCTTAACGCCTGAGCTTGATTGCTTCTTCTTTCCTACTAATCTACTAGACTCTTATTTCATCATTCTAGTATTCATAATATTGTACTTTCCGACAAAAGTGTTGGTAATCAATGGTTTTTCATGATCCTTATCTTTTTTCCACAGACCGACAACATACTTTTCAAGCTCTTCGATACGCTAGATGTGGTCCCTCACTGTGATATTCAATCCATCGATCTCCTTCTTCTGTTCTTCAATTTTGAGTTTGTACTCAGTAACATATTCTAAATGATGACCCAAATTTATCAATTTCATCCATTAACTCACAATTATCTTCTTCTTGCTGTTGTATGTAGAGTTTGGCATCACATACAACTTTGTTGGATTTATTTGTTTTATCCCTCCAAACATCTATCTGTTCAAGAGTATCCTCAAACTCAACTTTCATATTAACTCTTCCTTCAACTTATTCTTCTTCATCAATGTTTCTTTATTCCCTTTTCTGAGAACTACGAACCACTGCAACCATATTATTTTCCCCACGATTTTTGTAGTTTTCAATATCCTTATCTTTTTCATCCTCAGACTTATCTGAACTATTAAATTCTTGTGAATGAATATTCTTCTTCTTGATGAAATTTCTCTTGAATTGTTTCTTACCTTTCACAAACGTTGAAGACTTATTCCTAGGAATTTCGACCTCATCATCATAATTATCTATTTTCTTCATACATTTTGAGGCACCTTGGTACAAAATGACCAACCTTTCCACATCAAAATCATGCTACTGGAAGTTTCCGTTTAAAATTTTCTTTTCCTCTTTGTAGTTTTGAAGAAAGGAATGACATAACCTCATCTATATCTTCTTCTTATTGAGAATATTCAATGATGAGTTTCTTCATGGCCTTGAATTCCACTTCTTTGGATTTTCCTTTTTCCACAACATCGTTATCATTTTTTCTCATTTCATATTCAACAAGTGTGTTGTGTAGGTTATCCAATGTCATCTCTTTTGGGTTTTATCTTCCAAAACTAAAACTTTCGGATTAAACCGAGGTGGATGTTTCCTCAGGATGTGTTTCACAATTATTATATCTTCAATAAATTCTCCAAGACCTCTCATGTCCTCCACTACAATATTTACCCTGTCAAAAAGGCATCAAATGATTCATTCTGGTTCATTCTCAGATATTCAAACTTGATCCACAACAATTGAAGCTTCACTTCTCTGACCGTTGAATCACCTTCATATATGTTCAACAGCTTTTATCACATAGCATGTGATGATTTTCATGACATCACCTTGGTATAAATAGCATTGGATAGGGCTCCCCTTAAAGCATTGATCCCCATTGGGTCAACATACAATTCTCTTCACTCATCTTCTGATAATGCACCACTATTAATATCAGTTGTGATATCATCCATTGCTGTTGTAAACACATCCAGTCCCAATGATCGGAAGTAGTGTTGTATCCAATTCTTCCATAGATGAAAATTGCTCCCATCTAATATCATAATTACGTTATGATTGATGACCTCCATCTGAGAGAGAAACTGGTATCATCCTTTCACTCTGATAAAAATTGTTAGGTCCACCAGGTTAGATACCCTGAGAGGGGGGGGGGGGGTTAATCAGGGTATGACATATTAAAATAACTTCCCATATTGATCTTGTTTCGCTATTAAGAAAACTATTTTCTCTCCCTTTCCCGTAGCAAAGTATAGACATAAATTAAATCATGCACAGGACATAGTAATTTTTACATGGTTCACCCTCACTGGGATACGTCCAAGGAGCATACACCAGCAATGTTCCAATATACCAAATCCACTATAACCGCACTGCTGTTTACAAGTTGGAAGTGGACTCACTGTCCATCCTGGTTTACAACCACTCACAATATGAAAGCTCATTAATCTCTCAACTAAAGTGTGCTCACTACTTCTTCAGAAAATACACTCACAGTTTATAGACTTGTAGGTATCTTCATTATCACTAATGAAATCTACATATTTAACTATTGATAGATTCTCTGTTGACATTCAACTTTCAACCGCAGATGAATCTCTCTTTGCACCGGGTGCTCTGGGAAACCCCAATTTTTACACGCATCCTTTTCTGGTCCTTTGCGTAATTCCATGATTTTTCGCAAAATTTACTTTTTTCACAACACCCCTTTTACATGATACACTCCTTTTTTGTGAAACATATTATTTTACGTGCAAAAACATTTGTGCAACAAACTTCTTCTCGCGAAACACTCTTGGGAACTCCATTTTCACATGTCAGAGCTCAAATACTCTCTTTTTCGCCAGCTCTCTATAATGGAGGGGGTCACTTTCTATTTATATGAAAAATCAACCCCGGGAGAAAAACCCTCCTTGCACGTGTAATCCACTTCGAGCGCGAAAAAAAATCTTCCGTGCAACAACGTTTTTAGCGCACTGCTTCAAAATTTCGCGCAGCTCATACCTTTTCTAATTTTCATGCTTTGGACCTCAAAACAATTATTTTTAGAGGGTTTTCAATCAATCATGGACCATATAGACCCCCTTTGTCAACACACTCATACATCATGGTCTTATTTGTCAACAAAAAAACATGGATTCCCACTTTGACAACAAACACAGTCACCTCAAAATTGATTCAATGATGCCTTGAGGGATTTTTTCCCAACACAATCTTCTTCTCATTAATGACATTCAACTTTTAATGCTCATGTAGCATATTAATGATCAAATTATCTAACCTTTGTTATATTAACTTTTCATCTTCTTATAAAGAATGATATTGAAATGATATATGTCTATAAAGGATTTCACTAGGATGATGTTGATGAACCAATCTGAAATAAAAATTCTGGGTTAAATGGGATAAAGTATCATTTGATGACCTGTGAATTGTTTATGTAGGAGTTGGTCTAATTATATAAAACACTATACCTAAAACATCTTCCAATATATATCTGATCCTTGTTTTCATACTTATGTTTCAATGTTTAGTTAATTTTTTTTGTATTAATTATTATCAATAAAGAAGGACATATAATGTTATGGATTACAGTATATGAACTGGCAATGTGGTTTTTGGGATGTTATAATTGGTACCCATGGTCAGCTTAGATAAATTTGATGACAATGATGTTTTCATATGAAGTTATATAATGATTTATTGATATATTTATAGGTATATATGATTAACTATTATCATAATGTCAATTTCAAGGAAACATTATTTGATGGTTTTAAGTATTAAAAAATTGTTGTTATTAATGGAACATTATAAGATATTTTATAAGGGTTGATGTATTTAAAAAATTAAATTTAATGAGATGTATTCCTTTACATTTTGGGGAAATAAGGTTTAAGGTGTTGATAAAATTAAGGGTTTATATGATCTTGGATAATTATGTGATTATGGGAACACATGTATTATCCTATAGATTACCACACGATTGAATAGTGATTTTGTGACCAAGTGATTAATATTACTTCAAAATATGATCCCCATTTTTTGGAATGAAATCATGAAGGTATGAGATAACCATATATTTTAGTACACTATTTAATTTTTAGGTAATTGAGGTAATTTGGGATATAGGTTTTTGGAATGATATAGTATCAACTTTGGGGATTACTATTGAATTTAAAGGATTATTTTTTCATATGAATTTTTACCCACTTTTTCAATTATGTTACTACATTCCAAACATTTTGGTTTTGATTAAAGTCTAATGACAGGTGGAATAACATGAATTAGCATTATATTATTATGAGGTCTTTTAATGTTTAATTTTTTGTGTCACAAATTAATTTTTTTTCCTAAATAGTCATCTTTTAATGAAAAATATGATATTATGAAGGAAATTTATTAATGGATGAAATTATAATCCTATGGTAAGAATATGTATTTATTCTCTTAGTCTAGATGGTGATGGAATTATTAAACACTTGGAAAAAGGATCAAGAATCAAATTGACATCCTATTACCTTACATTATAAGGAATCAATGATGTTTTAAATCAAAATTGAATTGTGTTTTTGTGGACCTTTACTTTATATTGTTTATTCACTTGTTTTGTTGTCAATGACCTCAATAACTCCCTATAATTAGTTATTATATTCCTTCAGTCCATATATTTTCTCCCTATGTAGAATCATGGACATGTATAACTATTGGTGACCATAATGTTTCCAATTTTATATTTTTAAAATGATATTTTATTAACCCTTTTTACACTGTGGGTTTCAATAAGGTAATTCTATAATTGCTAGTCATTTGATAAGAAATTTGAATTCCGAGTATGAAATTCATTTTAAGGGGTGTAGGATGTGACACCCTAGTATTTGTTTATATATTTTTTAAATATAATTTAAATTATTTAATGGAATGGGTTACATATAGTGAATATTTTATATTTTTTAGATACATAACCAGGTTTATCTTATGATAGACATAACATTGAGTCTCTTTGAAGACTTGTGTTACATGTAATTTTGAGTCATACTGGAAAAAATATACTATTAATATAATAATGATTGTTATAACAATTCATTTGAATGGAGATAAACAAAAATATTAACTAAATTATGAATTTATGGTTTCATATAATTATATAATAAATAAATTGGCAAGCAATTAAATAGAAATCATAAAAAAATTGAATATAAATGATGTATTTTTATTTTTATTCTCCTAATGGAATTTTTATATTAATAATTTAAATTTACCACTACTAGTGAGAAATATAAATAAATAATATGTGTTTTATAATCATTATTTTTATTAAATTATTCAAATATATTTGATTGGCCTTTGATAAGAATAAATCAAATGTTAACCAAAAAAAGATGTATTCTTCTGAAAGGTAGTTATATAGAATTTAAATGAAGAAATTATTTCTAATCTAAATTTTGAAGGATTCATAATTTATTAAGAAAAAACTAATATTTTAAATTTTTATTTAAAATTAATTAGGCATATTTTTTATAATTTTTCTGAAAATATTCATTTTTGGATCAATAAAGAAAAATAATGATTTTTAATTAATAAATCTTTTACGACTAAAGTATTTATAAAATTTAATTATTTTTTTAATTGAATATAACATATAATTAGTTCAATTATACATATATAAATCTAATTTTGTTCATTTTTATCAACAACACATTGAAATTGGATATGAATATATTTTGAACTATTTATCTTTTCACTTCAAAAACAGTTTTTTCTCGTAATGATCAATATTATCCAATTATTTATTCATTCCATTAGCTAAATCCTGATACTTCATTTCTTCATCAACATCCGTAGGATTGAATTTCGAAAAAAATGAGGTGTAATATTTTGTTATCATGGATTCACTAATTTATAAATATTTTCCACGATCTTCCAAAATGTTTGGGACCTAAAATTCCATTCTTATACTTTTATAAGATGAATGAGAGTTTTCTACATCACTTGATGTGGATGAATATTCATCCCCAAATTTTACAACATCAACAGGTTCATCATTTTCTAAAATTTAATCCGACTATTTTAGAAAATAAACATCATTATTTCTTATAAAATTCTTTCATCATAATATTAACCAATATTTGATTATTAAAAACCTCCACATCAGTTGGATCAACATATTTTAAAATTTCATTACTATTTAAAAGCCATTCTCTTTCATTTTGGATGGTATCGTTAAAATATCCCATCAAATCCTTATATTTCATCATTCTATGATTCTCACCTTTTATATTGATGATTCAAGTGATTATAAATTCATAAAAATACATCAGTTTTGGATTGATTTGTTAATGAATATCATATGGAATTATACATAAATAATTTCTGTATATACATTGGTTATAAATGTGAAATGTTTAACCAACAAATTACCTACAAAAGTGTTGATATGTATCATCCTAAACTATCATTGTTTCAAGAATCTCCAAAAGCCATATTTTTTTATTTTAAATACACCATTGTGTTGTGGTTTTTATAGTGTGTTATGTTCATGTAATATTAAATTCATATCCATATAAGCCTTAAAATGTCAGTTTATAACCTCAGTTCTATTTTCTATCTAGATATTCTTGAGAGAAAAAGTAAATACTTTTATTACTGCATCTAAATATGTTAAATAGTTTTATTTCCACTAAATTATGTTTCATGAATATTAAAAATGTAATGTGAAATAAGTAATAAATATATTTAATAAAGTAATTGTCTCTATTGTTTGATTGATTATTCATGGGACTGCACACATCTGGAGGAATGATCTCCAAAGGATGAGTAAATCATATATCCACAATATGTGGAGAATTATAAATCTTCTTTCATATAAAATTTGAACACATAAAATATCATTATCACTTTTTAAAAGAAATATAATTAAAATTGTCACTATAATTAACCTAATTTATATTTTTTTCCAGTATGACCAAATCATTGATGTTTTAAAACCTTCCGTTCATTCATTAATAAGTAGATTGGGTTCTCAACATCACCTAAAGAAAAATAATTTCATTTGGTCTATTATACTATGGTAAATACACATCAATTAATAAGTTTATTTAGTAAAAACACATAATTATTAAAAAAACACATAATTTTATTCATAAAAAATAAATGAAATGCTTAACAGATTATATATTAATCCATCAGTAAACAAAAATATTATTGGATTTTCCCATTTATTTTAAAATCATTGTTAAAACATCTCCATTAATATGAGTGAACCATCATATAAAAAATTCACGGAGCCTTTATTAAACCATTTAAAATATATTAAAAGTTATAAATGTCTTGTTATACATGAAAAATAGAAATTATTCTAAAATACACAGATTAGTACTTTTGGATTCATTAAGTGTAACTTCCATCACAATGTTTTTTTCTTTACCTTTTAACTTTTTCTCCTGGGTATTATCATTTTTATAACTCGATATTTTTAGTTTGGTGAAGGGATGATACATTAATTTTTAGGGTTACTTGGTTGATCACATCTTTGATATACATATTTCAGAATATCAAACATATTCTGGGATTTAGATTTATAATTTGAAGTCTACACCTAGTTTTTCATCTTGGAAATGGATAAATTCCTATGAAATTTTCTCCCCAAACCTCATATGGATTTAATAATTTTATTAGGTAAACAAAAAAATTTATTATATATTCTATAAAATACTAATGCAATACATATGAATCTAATTTCCCTTAATAAGAATCATGTAGTTCATAATTTCTAGGTTATCTTCCATCCTTTTTTGAGATCATCATATAACATATTTTTTTTCAAATAAGAATTATTGTTAAATTATTTCAAAATATTATTCATATTTTAATATATATTTCATTTACATAGTTAAAATTTTGATAATGTTTTTACTTTAATTTAGGGTTTTTGGAATCTCAATAAATTTTTATCATATTTAGCTAAAACTTTTCCATAAATATTTGTATCTTATTATATATTTCCTTATAAACATTTTATGACATAATATAAACCATTTAATAAATTCCAACGATCTTGTACCCTAGTGTTACATGATCTTACTTGGCATCCAAAAGACCCAGGATCAAATCCAGGGAGGGGTGTTTTCCGATGGTACTGTAGCAGTACTGTAGCAAGTCAATGTAGTAGTACTGTTTCAGTGGAGTCACTGAAGTAGCAGTAGAGGACTGTAGTAGGCACTGCAGCATTGGTGGAATTGTAACCCGCACTGCGGCAACGTGTTTACTTTAGTAGTACTGTTCACCGAGGGGTCATTTGGACCAAAAATGGGATTTCAAGCCTTGTTTTCAAGACACTTGTCCTTGTGACTTTGGGCTATGTAATAGGTCTCCCTCTACCGAGTCTAAAGAGGTCTTTGCTTTAAATAATAAATTCAGGCATCAGCCCCAACCTTTAAAAAAATAAACCTTTTAATAAATCATTTATTGGTATTTAAAATACTCATTAATGTTTTTGCATTCTTCAACATATGATTTAGATCTATGAATATTGGATCCACATTTTTCCGACTATTGTTTTATTTTAAAAAAAAATTGGTTATTATTAAAAAATCACCTTCAGACATTATTCAAAAATATTATTAAGATTATTATATTCATAAAAAAATTTTGTATATAATCATCCTCCAATAAATTTTTTTATTTTACATATGAAAAGACTAATTCATTCTGATTGGATAACTGTTTGTCTAAAATTAATATTCTAATATCCTTCTCTTATTTCTAAATCGTTGATATATATTAATTAAGTTATTCCTTTAGATGTAAATTCATCTCATTCTATTCATATTAACATTAAGAAATTATATCATCAATTGAAACACATTTTTCATAAATTTTATCATTGATCATCTTTTCACAATCATTTTAAATAAAAGATAACTCATATTCATCTTCATTCTCATTTCTTTACCTTCATTAAAAAACATTTCTCCTTTATATAATAGATAACATATTGAATTTATCATTGAAGGAATATTTTTTATTATTGGATTACTTTTATATGAACCTTATAGTATTAACATCTTCCTCATCAATACCTTTATATTTTTATAATTCATGAAAAGTTAATGAATAATGTCATTAATAACTATACATAAATCATTTTATGAGAATATTTCCATTATAATTTATATTCCATGTTCTCATTTTTTGCGACATAAGAGACTCTAATTCAGAAAGACAAATCATCCAAATATTCATTAGAAAATTAATAAAAATATTTTTCTTCAACAAAAAACTTCTCATTAAAATTATATTTCTTTATGGCCTTAAAATAGAAATATTTTTTAAAATTTTCCTTATTCTAATCAACATTATCATTTCTCATTTCATAACATATTAGAATACAATTCAGACCAACAAGGGGAATATCACATTGATCATTTTATTCCAAATAAGATAATTTAGAAGTATCTTTATCTGTTGATGTACATTAAATATTTCAAACAATATTATAATATTAAAAATTACAACCATATTAATTGTTCAAAATCACATCATCATTAACTCTTGTGAATAATATTTCAATAGTATTGTTATCATGAATTAGGTGGTCCTCATATTTAAGTATACAAATTTAATTTATTTCAAATTTAAAGAAGTATTTCATTCATAGATATTCTTAAGATTATATATATTATCTTATATGGTTTTTAGTCCGTTAACATTAAAAAAACTCCATCTTAAAGTGATGAAAAGAATATCATTCAATGAATGTCCATAATTTTTCCAATTCTTAATATATTTTGATGTCATGGAAGTACCATTAGAATAGGGAACAAATACCATAGTCAAAACTTTCTATGAGATATAAAAAATATAAGGAAACAACCCATCCTTCTATATATTAAAACCCTTCAAATTAACCATGAAAACAACCTAACTATTTTCTAAATAAAAATTACCCTATAAAGATAAAATAAATCCATTAATATAAAAATAACCCTATAAAACCGCATGATTTTTGTAATATTTTTTTTTACATTTATCAAGTCTTTTTTATATTTTTCATTACATGCGTCACTGAATTTATAATTTGTTACCCACAATATTGAGATTAAACGAAACATGACATACTAATAATATAATATTGATTAATATAATGATTATCAAATCACTATTGGAATGATGGGAATGAATATATGTTAATAAAATAAGAAAATATATGGATCACACACATATAAAAAATACATGCTTTGGCACCCCATTAATATCAATTGAAAATAAAGGAAATCAATTTATTAAGAATATATTATTATGCATAAAAATTCATTTTTCCCCAATAAATATATTTAAATAATACATATTTTAATTATATATATTTTAGATAATTTTAGTAATAATTTTAACATTCCTCATTTTTTATTTCTAGATAATTGATAAGAATAATTAAAATTTTACTATTAAATACTATATTTTTATAAAAAGTAGTTTGATCATTTTTCATAGTAATTTTAATTTTAATTTCACCATGTTGTATAAAATATTTTTTTTAAAATGAAATTCTATTTTTAAATATTAATTTCAAAATTATCATGACTTGAAATTTTTATAATATCATGAGATGTTTAATTTTTCGATGAATTGTGAAAAATAATGCTTTTTGTTAAGAATAGTCATTTATTTTTATGAATTTAAAATTTTAAAAAAAAATATAATATGGTTTTCAAATTAATATTTGATTAATTATATATATATATATGTGTTAAACCAATTTATATAATTTTTAAAAACTTCATTCCAAATTATGATATAATTTTTTTTTATCTTTTGACCAATTTCTCTTTTGAGAACAGTTTTTTCCGCAAATCTATATGATAAATATTAAATTAACATTTTACAATAATATGAATGGAATTTTTATAAAATTTATTTTATATTATTTAGAAATTTTTTAAAATATATAATAAGGAAAAACATAAATTTTTAACATAATGAATTAAAAAAAATTATAACTTAAGTACCATAGTTATCGTAAAAATCCAGTAACCAAGGGGGTTAAACAAAAAATATAATTAAGAAAAACAACCCAAAAAATTTCCAATAACCATTTCTTCATATATTTTCACCTTATCCCTTCAAGGTTCAACAATGGAAAATATGTTATCATTTTGGCATGCTAAAAACATGGTACACTTTTTTTATTTAGAAACATACTAGTGTGCCACTAACATCGCTTTAAAAACTCCACCCCCTCTCATTTCTGATTAACACATTGGAACCCCATTTATTTATTAAATAACTAAAACCATAACTTCTTTACTTACAACCTTTTATCCTAGAATCCTTTTTTTCATAAATACAATCTATGAATCCTTTTTGTGAAAAAAAAATTGATGTTATTTGAAGAAGAGGTAACATCCCTAACATAGCATTTTATAATATTTATTCTTCCACCTCCATAAATTATTATTAAAATATTATGATATATAATAATTATTATCATAAACATATATAAATGTTATTATTTTAATGTAGTAACCTATATCTTTCTCAGAATCTATCATATGAGTAACGAAATTATCATTCATGTGTCTAATGGTCTACCGCCTCGTGAACTAATGTCGTACATTTTCCATCACCACCTCCCATTTATGGATATAATGGTGGGTTTATGGTTTATATATAAAGATTATAATACTATAATTATTATAGAATCATGGTATAACATATTCTATCTAACATTACATTTTGTTAGAATATGATAATATCATTTGTGTGTACATTGGACTACCATCTTGAGAAGCAATGTGATTCCTTCTTCACAAAAGCATTACATTAGAGGTAACAAGAAAATGTGATAAATAAAAAATGTAATATAAATTAAATAATTATTATTCAACAATGTGATGATATTATTCACCATTCATTCATTTTATCTATTGAGAAAATGTAAATAGTGTTCATGCGTACGTATAACCAACCATCACTATGAACAGTGTAATTATTTTTCTGTCACAATATTTCGTGGATTACTATAAATACCAATATATTGAATATATATGATATTTAAATAATGGAGAAAATTATTTATATTATTATCCATGGTCCATGTAATAGGTTAAAAAAAATTAATCAAAACATAGAAGAAAAAATTTTTGATTATTACCGAAAATGTGATTTTACAGGAAATTGTTAATAAAAGGGTAATAAAACCTAATTAATAAACCATTTATGGTATGATATTTATATTTATATTTATTTGATATGTTATTTAGAAAATTATATTTTTATACATCATGTTCTAATTTGTATTAAGTAAATCAAGACTTACTATAAAAGAATTGTATCTCACTTCGTACTTCTCTGATACACATTCCATATTCACTAGCTATTTCTTTTATCTAATGTATATAATTCCCATGAATTTATTTTATTATTATTATCATGAAGATTATAGGTATTTAAATATTCATTTTAGGATCTCTTCTTTATGGGGTTTATGGTCAAAATTCAATAATGTGGTCTGAGATTTTTTACCCAATTTTCCTTCTTTGAGACATATTTTGTTTTATGCCCCTATATTATTTAATGAGGTTTATATAAATTCCATTTGAAATGAAATATCATGAAATATATTATTGAAATGTTATTTTATGTTTAATTATATTTCAATTATTCTTGTTTCTTATGATTTAATGTTGCCAAAGTGGTTAGTGTTTTATGATGCAATAAAATTTTAATCAGGATTCATGGTGATTATACATCTTATGTTGAAATGTTTTGATTCTAATATCATTAAATTAGATAATTTTATTCTCATATGGTTATCTCATTGGAATACATGTTTTACATACAATTTCAACTCTTAATGAATTCATTATTTTAGAAGAATATTTTTATGATAAATCATCTTTATTTCCCTCTTTTATCAAAAACTAATTTCCCTCAAACCTAGAGTATTTTAAAAATATATTCAAAAATTCATTTAAAATTATTCAAATTATTTATTAAAGTAATTATTACCCATGTCTGAATTTTTACAAAAAAAAATAATATTTCTGTTTCCTTCCAAATAATTTGTTGTTGTATTTTAAAAAAATGTGATAGGAATCAAGGGTTTTATGTTTAGAACATGAACCGAATTTCCTACCATCATGAACACTATTTTATTCTATTTATACTTTATATTTTTTTCAATTTTATTTCAATTAATATTTTTTAAAAATATTTTTTATTTAGAATTATTTTTCTAAATTGTAAAGGGTATTTTCCTCAAGAAATTTTTTAAATGAATTTTAATGATTCATTCATAAGCACCCATGGATATTTTTAATGAAATATATTTAAAAAATATTTTATATATTTTGTGTTTTATAGAATAATTTTGAAATAAAATTTATTTTCCATATGAAATTATCGAGGTGAAATTTTAAAATAATATCCATCTAATATTAAATCTACAAATATTTCTTATTATTTACAAAGGATATGATCTATGGATTACATTCATATTCTTTCATAGAATTTTTTATAAGTATTGTGACAAGATTCTTATGAAACCAATTTTTCTTCCACAAGTTATACCATGATAAAATAATTATGAAACCCACTTATTTTTACATTGTTTATTCATTGATGAAATTTTGAAATTATTAAGAAACATGATTAATCTTCATAGGTTATGTTATGATGAAAGGTTTACGAAATATATTTTAATTAATGGGTTTGGAAATGATAAATGTTTTATGATAATGTTGGCCATTTTTATGAAGTTTATTATATGATATGTGGGACCTCTATCTCTCTAAAATTTATTGGGTAAATATTTAAATATCCTGAGATAATAATTTGTATCCAATCGATTGACATGACCCACTATGGAAATTGGTGTGTCATGATCAATTATGGGAAACATGTGTGTCCTAATTTACTATGGAAAATAAATGAGGAGTCGGAATACACTATATCGATTTTATTTTTAGGTAAAATAAATATATGAAGTGTTATTTATTATTTATGATGGTTCCAGATTTTTATGACATGAGTTTGTGGTTTATGATTGATTGGTGATGATTTCTCAATATTATGGTCCATGTTTGAAAAAATGATAATGATTTAAAAAATGAATATTGATTATGATTTATGATAGAATGGGTATGAACGTCATATGTTATGTTCATGATCACGTAACCTTATGTTTATTTTAATATTTCATATTACTATGTATTGATATCTATTATGTTTAACCATTCAAATAATCTAAGATAAACTGTTATTATGCACCCTTCCCCATGTGATGAAAAATGATTAATTAGGGTATAAATATTTGGAGTACTATATGAGAATATATTTTTTCTAGATATTGATGTTATTTCATGACAAAATATTTATAGTCTACAAATACAGTAAACTATTACAGTTCCCATGTGAGTGCTTATTAGTGGTTTTCAATATTCATCAAAAAAATGGATATTTATGTATGAATATAATAGGTATTTATAGTTGGTATTAGAGGGATTTTTTGTCAATAATTGTATATTAGGATTAGAAAAACATTATTTAAAACCATTGAGGTAATTCTATGTATACAATAATATAATAATGTTTTCTTAAGAATGAAATTTTGTGGTTTTTTTAATAATACATCTATCTCTAAATACTATATGTGTTTATAAATCAGACATTGGTACCTGGGTCCAATAACTCCAGAAAAGGTTCAATGATTCGGACTTGATCCTCACTTGGTTGATGCAAAAAAATCATTTCTATACACATAGTATGATACTCCCAGGTTATATTATATGGTTAATACACATTATCTTTATAATCCATATTTATGTATTTGAATAGATTGTGGTCATGGATGGCATAGGTTATACTTTTGGTTTCATGGTTTGAGAAGAAGGATTCAGGATTTAGACATCCAATAAATGTTTTTTCATGATTATATGGGTTTCTACTATTACTAGTGTTTCTCACACTATTATTTGTTGATTTAGATAAAATATGAAACCTGAAGGAGAATATTTAATGTTTATTGAGGTATAAAATTTAATGCTTGGACAAAAGAAAAACCAATTGTTATGGGATCTTGAATGAAAAAATAATATTGTAATTCTCAGAGTAAATTCCCATGTTATGAGTGTTCAAGGGGATATTTCCCAGTAATTGACTCGATTGTATTCTATGAAAATAATGTAAAAGAATTCATTTAGAATAATAAAAATATGATGAATATGTGTGTTCCTTCAAATAAAATTTCACAAGTCATATAGGGTACAATTCTATTATAATCATGACACATGAATGAAAACATTATTCATTAATTTGTGGCATATAACAATGAATTAAAAATATCATGTCTATAAGACAATTTAGTATCTACAGATAAGTCGTTCGATGAGAACTAATAGTAAAAATGAAAATTTTAGATTCCCCCCATTCATATAGTTTTTATGAAAAAAAAGATATATTCTCCTGGAAACTCAAATAAATAACACGGTGGATGGAAATTACATCCATCTACATGCCAAAAATATAGGAAGAATCATCAATGAAATTTCTTTAATAGAAGTATGAGGTGGTTTAATTATGGAAATGTGTCTACTAAATTTCAGAATGTGATGAGTGGGATAGTTAATGTAACAGAGTATAATAAAATTCCAACGAATGAACCATCCTTACTGCATTGTTTCAAGTGTAATGATTTTGGGCATTATATGAATCAATGCCCCAATCAAAGGGATATTATGGATGATAGGAACCCAAAACAAATAAATTCATACAAAAAGGGGAAATATTATGAAAACCCCATGGATAATGTAAATCATGATAGTTAGGGGACACTAATCCTCTCCTCTCTAGTTAAGAATTTCATGTTTGATTTTGTATGAATGAGAACTGTAAATATTTTATTGTTCATCATTTAGTAAAACATCATGTTATTTTGAGAATACATTTTCCCCATCAACATGGATTTCAGATAAATAAAAAATAAATTATATTTTATCGCTACACGGTTGAATCCTGGATTCCAATGAAATATTTGTAAGAGTGAATCAACTTTTGGATGTGTATATGTCCCCAACATTTCAGACATCAACAATTTTCATATATTTTATTAAAGGATGCTACACTTTATTGGAAAAGTCGTCATTTCCCCAAAAAAGAGTATATGTACCCATGTAGGATTAAAATAAGTGTTATGGATACCATCATGGGTTTTTGAGTTTAATGTTCATAATAAGATCAAATTCATTGAAATCCCATTTTAGGTTTCATGTGAAGGGTGTTTATCATGATTAAGGATATTTTAGGAGAAATTTATGGAAATTAAAAAAATTTGGTTTTTATATGTTTGTGTGATAATGTTATTTAATATGAATGTATTTTCAATTTCTATAAATACGATTAATGTTATTGTTCACCTATTGGGTTTAAATATTCATTGATGTTGATGTAATTATGGGTTTTAGTATATCACGATAAAAATTCAACACACATCACTTCAATCAAGGAATATTTATACCTAGATATGATTTCTCTAATATAAATTAATGAAATGACAATGATTGATGGGGTACACAATAAATTGTATCTAATAAGGATTCGAATATTACCTTGATTTTTGGATAATTCTTCTACAAGATCTTAATACAAAGTTTATTTTTCAAACGCCATATCATAAAAAAATAAATTTTAATTATGAGAGAACAATACAAATACAATAAGATATGTTAGTATCATGTTATAAATATTTCAAATGAGGTTGTGATGAACACCTTCCTCTGGTTATGTTTTCCTCCAACAATATATTTCACTTGATAATACATATGGATCCATATGAATCCTTCTATAGAAATAAGATTTGAAATATAATGTGCTTGAATAATTTTGTAGAATGATATCTATTGGGACCATTGCTAGTAGTTGAAATATTGTGAAATGTATGATTCATTCAACCAAAAATGGAATATCACGATGTTAGAAAAAAAATATGGTGATAATATTCAATGTGATATATAATTCAATGTTTCTGAGAAAGTTGTTCCTTTGAATTTATACATAGAATAAATAATGTATAACTAATCCCTTGGTATATCTCTCCCTCTTAGATTCGTGATTGTATCGCGACCAAAGATTATCTATAGGTGCTTCCATGGAACCTCTATCAGGTTTATGATGTGTCCCCCATATTTGTCTTGTGGAAGCAAATACATAATCCTTCAAATGTACTGATCTCAGAGGTCATACCGCTAGAGAAATACCATTATTATAAGGAATAATCATTCGTGATTATAGAGTGTATATAGTAAAACTATGAACAAAAACTACTTGGTTTGTCATTTCTTTATGTTGAAACCATAATATGGAGAAAGATAACTTGGAACATAATGATGTAATTGGGCGATTTATACATAGTTATTAATAAAAAATTGTTGAATTTTGAGGGAGAAATGTCACGACCCGTCCTTGTGGCCCGTGCCGTGACTACCCCAAGCCCGCCTTCCATAGGCCAGGGGCTGGCGACTAGCACCAAGGCGTAAATCCCAACAAAAAGGGAAGGCATTGCCTTTGAAAAGTAAACAAGCACCACAGAGTAAGAAAGCGGAAAAGTAAACACTAAGTAAAAACTGTACAAGCTGTGCTGAAAGTAAAAAGGGGCCGGAAATACAAGCCCAACTGTAAATTACAACTGAAAGGAAAAACAGCAACTGAAAGGAGAAACTGCAGCGTCGAGCCGTCCTCTGGAAGTCCCACCTGAAGGGTGGGTACAGATAGCCTCCACTGCTCCTCGGGTCCACCTAACCGCTCCGAGTATGTCCCGCCCAGTGGTCCACCTCCAAGTACTGTCCTGCTCTGCACGCCTCCTCCACGATCAGCGATGTCCGTCGTCTACAACCAACACCACGAAGTTCGGGCATAGCCCGTGCAGGGGTGAGTATAAGATACTCAGTAGGGACCCCGAGACCCCCGAAGGTCTCCCGAAATCCACAAAGGATAATCCACAAAGGAAAGATAAAATCACGAAGTAACATCTGACACGGCTTAGGTATATGCCCATACATATACCTAAGTCTTCAATTCCCGTTTGGCTCCAACGTCTGAGCCCAAGCACAACCCAGTCCACACAGGAAAGCAAAACGTATACCCACACAGGATAGAACAACACAATCCACAAAGGAGAGTAAACAGTAAATCCACACAGGATAGCTCAACACAATCCACAAAGGAGAGAAACACAAGATTCATCTCACACAGGTATACTTCTTCGGATGACGATAAAGATGATCATTGAACCATCTAAGTCGTGGGACCCACGAAGGATCGATAGGTACTAACCTTGCAGTGACCCACACAGGATCGGGCCCACGCAGGACATGTAGGAGTTGGCTCACACAGAACCGCTGAGAGATGACCCACACAGGATCGGGCCCACACAGGACCGGGCCCACGCAGGACCTGTAGGCGCTGGCTCACACAGAACCGCTGAGAGATGACCCACACAGGATCGGGCCCACACAGGATCGGGCCCACGCATGACCTGTAGGCGCTGGCTCACACAGAACCGCTGAGCGCTGACCCATGCAGGATTGGACCCACACAGGATTGGTAGCACTGATCCACGTAGGATCGCTGAGTGCCGTAGTCGTCGCAGTCCGCTGAGGATCTCTGCACAGTCGTCACCGCAGTCCACTGAGGATATCTGCACGGTCGTCGTCGGAGTCCACGGAGGATCTCTGCACAGTCGTCACCGCAGTCCACTGAGGAACTCTGCACGGTCGTCGCTGTTGAAGTAGCAGTCGCAGCCAGCCTAGGGTTCCCGCACACAGCAAGCTCGTTCGGGAGGGTCCGCTCCACGAGCCGAGAGGATGATACATCAACTGACACAAAGCCCGAAGTTGATGTATCCAAAAGTTCCGTATCGTCAACAGGAACTCAACGTCGCAGACGGCGCGTCAATCGGACGCCCGGTCTGAGAGATATTGGCATTTTCGTCCCAGGGGCCCGGTTGGTTTAAGGCAAAACCAACCCGACCGCACTCCACCTGCGTCCAAACCTCGGGCAGAGTATGCCAAAAGATCCGTCTCTCTTAGAGGAACTCAACAAAGCTGACGGCACGTCAATCGGACGTCCGTAGCTCAAGATATGAGCGTTTCCGCTCCCGGGGGCCCGGTTGGTCTCGTGTACGAACCAACCCGACCGAACTCAAAGTATTCCGAAACCATGAGTGCGATATACCGAAACGACCGTCTCGATCCAAGGATCACATTTCCGCTGACGGCGAGTCGTTTGGAGGAACGAAGCTCAAGATACGGGTGTTTGATCGAAAACGTCCGAAGATGGGGGGTACGGCCCCGGGCCGACCCGGCCCGACCCCCCTGGGTCGGCCCGAACCGGGTCGACCCGGGTCCGACCCGGTTGGCCCGGCCCGGCCCGGCCAGGGCCGGTCCGGCTCGGCCGAGCGGCGCGGGTGGAAGCCGCGGGCGCCGAACCGCGGCCTGAGAAGAAACCGCGGCCCGCGTGCGGGCCGTGCTGGTGAACCGCGGACGCGGCTCTGCCGCGTCCCGCCTGGACGAACCGGACCCGCGTGGCCGTGGGTCCGTTGGCAGCCACCGCCGCGGCTTCATCCGCGGCGGACTCGTCCGGCGGCGCGCCGGGGCGCCGCCGCCTCCGACCACCGGCGTCGCTCCGGTGGCCCGTTTCCCTTCCCGTCTGTGCCGTTGCTCCTCCCGGGATCCGTTATTTACTGCGGGATCGTCAAACGTCCGCTGCGGCACGTTCCGTCATCGACCGTCAAATCCGCACAAAACGAAGAACGGCGGAGGGTCGTCGGGCCGTGTTCGTTTGGCCCGCACCCTCCGCGTTAGAGATAAACAACCGGGAGAAATTGTTCAACACATGAACCGACAATATTAATTAAAATAAAATTGTTCATTTGAAACCGACTTTTTAATTTTCAAAGAACGTTCACGGGAAAATTAAAAAAAAGGGGTAATTTTCCAAAATAAATCCCTACCTCGTCGATCGTCACGCGCGGGCGTTCTTCACGGAAAGGATCGTCGCGGAAGAGAGGGATCGTCGCGTCGTAGCGGGGAGGCGTCGCATCGTCGCGGAATCCGGCGTTGAGTCGGCGAGCTCAACGAACCAAGAACAACAGATTTAAATTATAAATAATTAAATCTGTGTTTAAACCCAAAGAAAAGAACCTTGAGCGGAAATCCGAAATCACTCACCTCAAATGGTCGGTGATCGGAGATCGGAGATCGGAGATCGGAGATCGGAAGAACGTCTCGGGTGAAGGTGTCGTCGATTTCCGGGTTCGGCGTTCTTCGCGTTCTTCACGTTCTTCACGTTCTTCACGAGGGAGAAGAAGTTACGAGGGTTCTCTCAAATCTTCTCAAGCGCAAATAACCAGAGGTTAAGCGTTGGCCTTATTTTATTATTACGCCAACGAATTTGAAAAACTGGTTAAGAAACGATCCATCAATTCGTTGAATTAATTCAACGAAAGAAACGACCCATTTAATTCACGAAAGAAACAGCACATTTAATTCACGAAATAAACCGCCCAATTAAATGGTCTGTTAAGAATTTAGAAAATGAGTCGGTTGACTTTCATTAAGACGGGTTTTCACGGGTGCGTTTCTTAGCGGAAACAAACGGCGGGGCTCGTGCGGGCCCACCTCACAAATATCCTACCAAGGGGGGTCGGATCTTTCTGGATAGCATCCTATCCAGTTCAACTCAGTTCAAGCCGCCTTTAAGTGGCTTCAAGTGGCTTCCAAGTGGCTTAAGTGAAATAAAATAAAGTTGTCGCAAAATTATTTTATTTCTTAACCTTAAGCCCGAAAATTAAAAACTACACCCGAGCAAACGCAACCCCGGAAGAGGCGTTTCTAAGCGAATACCGGCGCTGCGATTTCATCGGTGCCCTCAGAATTCGATTCCGGGCACCGGTTCAAAAGTTAGAAAAACCCGCTCGTCCGTTCACTGAACGTACCCGAGCCAAACTTCGGAAAATGATTCCGGGCACACCGGGCCTCGGAATCAGGCGCCGTCAGAGACTGCGTTCTTGTAAAATTCCAAAGAAAATTAAGAAAAAAAATTTCCTTGAAATTTACGGGTCTTTATATTACTTCCACCTCATGACTTTACGTCCCCATAAAGATACATCAAAAACTAGGGAAACAAATGTGGGTACTGAGCACGCATCTGAGCCTCCCGCTCCCAAGTGCTCTCCTGGAGGTTCCCGTGCTGCCATCTGATGCGCACAAGAGGAATCGATCACCCACGTAGGACCCGCTCCTGTCGATCCTCTATCTCCACTGGGACCTCCGCAAAAGTCTCTCCATCATCCACGTCTTGCTCCCCATAGTCAATGATGTGCGTCGGGTCGTGCACGTATCTCCTCAGCTGGGATACGTGGAAGACGTCGTGCACCCGGTGCAACTGAGGTGGCAGAGCCAGACGATAAGCCACCTCGCCAACCCTGCTGAGGACCTGGAAGGGTCCGATGAAGCGTGGAGACAACTTGCCGCCTCGGCCAAATCTCCTCAAACCACGTCGAGGTGAGACCCGCAAGAAGACGTGGTCGCCATCCTCGAACTCTAGTGGCCTTCGCCTCCTGTCAGCATATGACTTCTGCCTGCTCTGTGCTATCCTCATCCGCTCCTGGATGACCTGGACCTTCTCAGTCGTGGCCCGGACCATCTCTGGCCCCACAAGTGCTGACTCTCCAGGGTCTGTCCAGCACAAAGGAAATCTGCAAGGCCTGCCTTACAACGCCTCGTAGGGTGCCATCCCGATGGTGGAGTGGTAGCGGTTGTTGTACGCGAACTCCACCAAGGGTAGGTGGTCCTCCCAGCTGCGACCAAAGTCGAGGACACATGCGCGGAGCATGTCCTCGAGAGTCTGAATGGTCCTCTCCATCTGACCATCCGTCTGAGGGTGAAAGGCGGTGCTCAGACGTAGTCGCGTCCCGAACGCCTCCTACAACCCTTTCCAAAGCCGGGAAGTAAAACGAGCGTCCCGATCGGAGACGATAGTCGATGGCACACCGTGAAGTCGTACAATCTCCTGAACGTAGAGACGCCCCAAGCTCTCCACTGAGCCCTGCTCTCGGATGGGTAAGAAGTGTGCCGACTTGGTGAGTCAATCAACAATCACCCAAATGGAATCGTGACCTCTGGAAGTGCGTGGAATTCTAGTCAAAAAGTCCATAGATATCCCGTCCCACTTCCACTCCGGGACCTCCAAGGGCTGTACCAAACCTGCTGGTACCTGATGCTCTGCCTTCACCTGCTGGCAGGTGAGGCACCGTGAAACGAACTCTGCCACAGCCTTCTTCATGCCCGGCCACCAGTGTTGTCGTCTGAGATCCTGGTACATCTTCGCCACTCCAGGATGTACCGCCAAAAGAGAAGTGTGAAACTCTCTCAACACCTCCTCTCGTAAGGCGACTGGTACCAAGGTACGTCCTCTGAAAAGGACATTGTGCTCTGCTCCAAGGAGGAAACCATCAGGTTCCTGTCCCGAGGATATTTGTGCACGCCGCGTCTCACAGTCAACGTCCCCATGTTGTGCCTCTCTGACCCGCTGAAGAAGAGGAGGAGAGACTATGAGAGACTGAAGGAAGGCTGCTCCGTCTCTATCCACGAAGGATATCTTCAAAGCGGCTAGCTGCTCTGTCACCTCCTCAAGTAGCTGGATGCCCGTCCTCCTGCTGAGGGCATCAGCCACTACGTTCCCCTTCCCAGGAGTATAGACTATCTCAAAGTCATAGTCCTGGAGGAACTCGAGCCATTGCCGCTGCCTCAGGTTCAGGTCCTTCTGAGAGAAGATGTACCTGAGACTCTGGTGGTCAGAAAAGACTGTGAAGCGCTCTCCCATCAGATAGTGTCGCCATGTCTTCAGGGCAAAGACCACTGCTGCCAACTCTAAGTCATGGGTAGCGTATTTCTGCTCATGAGGCCTCAACTGATGTGATCCGTAGGCAATCACGGCCCGTTCCTGCATCAGGACACACCCGAGTCCGGTCCCTGATGCATCGCAGTAGACAACATATCCAACTCCCTCCTCAGGAAACCTCAAGATAGGTGCGCTGGTCAACCTCTGCCTCAGCTCCTGGAAGCTCTGCTGACATATGTCTGACCATACGAAGGGTTTCCCCTTCTTCTTCAACGCTGAGATTGGGGCCGCAACTCTGGAGAAGTCCGGCACAAATCTCTAATAGAATCCGGCTAGGCCCAAGAAACTCCGCACCTCTGTCACGCTCTTGGGTGGCTCCCAAGCTAGCACTGCCACGATCTTCGCGGGATCCACTACAACTCCAGCCTTAGAAATGACGTTCCCCGAGAAGTGGACCTCACGTAACCAGAACTGACACTTCGAGAGCTTTCCATAAAGCTGGTGCTCTCGGAGTGAGTCTAGCACAACACACAGGTGGTAGGCGTGCTCCTCCTCCGTCGTCGAGTACACCAAAATGTCGTCGATGAAGACCACGACAAATCGATCGAGGTATGGCTGGAAGATCATGTTCATGAGGCTCATGAACACTGATGGAGCGTTGGTCATGCCGAAAGGCATAACCAAGAACTCATAGTGGCCATACCGACACCTGAAGGCCGTCTTCTGCACATCCTCGTCTCGAACTCTGAGCTGATGATAGCCTGACCTGAGGTCTATCTTCGAGAACCACCATGCTCCCTTGAGCTGGTCGAAGAGATCATCAATCCTGGGTAGCGGATACTTGTTCCTCATTGTCACCTGATTCAGGCGACGATAATCGACACACATTCGCAAGCTCCCATCCGCCTTCTTAGCGAACAAAATCGGGGAAGCCCAGGGCGAAACACTGGGTCGGATGAACCCCTTGCCCTGAAAGTCCTCCAACTATACCCGCAGCTCTCGAAGCTCAGCGGGGGCCATCTGATATGCTGGAGTGGATATCGGGGCTGTCCCGGGATACAGGTCAATATAAAAGTATACCTCTCTACGAGGAGGTAGTCCTGGAACGTCATCGGGAAAGACGTCTGCGTACTGATCCACCACTGCAGGAAAACTGGGACTCCGCACGTCAACTGCTCCCAGGATGAGGCTAGCCAACTGATGAGTGATGGGCTAACCTCTCCTCTGCGTGAGTCCATCCTGTGCTGCTAAGGCTCCCTTCTCACCGATGAAGGTGAACCTACTCCCGTCGGTGCGCACACATCGCACCTTGCGCCTAATGCAGTCAATCTGAGCATGGACCGTAGATAATCAATCCATGCCCAAGATGACGTCGTAAGGCCTCGACGCCGCTACAAGAAGATCCCAGCCGAAGCTCTCACCTCCTAGAGTAAGCTCACACTGCCGGAACCAGTGCGTAATCGTCGAGTCTGCTCCCATAGGAGTCTCTAGCCGTAATGATCGAGCCAACGGCTCTGTCGGAATCTCCGAGCTCCGAACAAGGGCAGTGGCTATGAAAGAGTGACTCACTCCTGTGTCTATCAGAACTTCAGCAAGGGTGGAATAGACACAGATCGTACCTCGAATCATCTCTGGCGCGCCATGGTCGTAGGCCTCCGCTGCCTGGAGCAGAGCCTGTCTCTGCCCGCCAGCTCCCTGTGGTCGGGGCGGGCCTCCTGGTGGTGGTGGTGGCAGAGCCTCAAAGCGTCGCCCACCACCTGCTGCTCGGCCAGCTCCTCTGCCTCTTCTGCCTCCTCCCTGCGGACCGCCACGGTCGACCCTCTGCCTCTGCCTGGGTGGCCCCTCCACCGTCTGCTGACCCTCAGTACGACGGGTCGGGCAGTCACGAGCCATGTGGCCCTGCCCGCCGCACTCGTAGCACTGCCAGCCTCTCGGAAGGCTGGCTCCAGGCCGGGTTCCCTGCACTGCTGAGCCAGTGTCCCGAGGTCGCCTGCCGGAAGGTCTGGTCCGCCTGGAACCCTGAGTCATCCGCCGGCTACAAGCTGCCGAAGACTCCGCTATCTGCCGCCCTGCGGTGGGTCTCGCTGTGGACTCAGCCAGGAAGCTCTCGATCAGGAGGGCTCGCTCCAGTACTCCTACCTGGGTCGGGATGCTGGGGGAGATCAGTGATGCCCTGATCTCGTGTATCAAACCCTGCTCGATGGTCCGGGCCCGGAAGAAGGGGTCCCGTACCATGTCTGTCGAGTACCGAGAAAGGTCGGTGACCCTCGCCGCGTACTGAGCGACCGTCAAGCTGCCCTGCCGCAGCTGAAGAAGCTCCTGGATGCGCACCGCTCGGAGGGTGGCCGGGACGAACTCTGAGCGAATGAGGCCATCGAAGTCCATCCAGATGAGGGTGGCCTCATCGTGTACCTGGAGCATCAGGCTCCACCAGCGTCCGGCTGCTGCGTGCAGTAGGCTCGCCGCGAGGATCACCATGAGGTCTGCTGGCGTCCTCACTAGCCTGAAAACTCGGACGACCGCCTCCAGCCAATCCTCGGCTGCCTGGGGGTCCGACTCCCCACGAAACCTGGGTGGTCGCTGGCGCTGGAACTCGTGTAGATCTCCAAGGCATCATGCGTTGTCAGCTACCAGTGCTGGAAGCATCGGGGGCTCGGCGGGTAAAGGTACCGCCGGTGCCTCTGCTGTCAATGGGCCCTGTACCGAGGCCTCGTCGCTCGGCGGGCTGTCGTCGCGCCCTACCCTGGGAACCCTAGCTGGCTGCTGTCGTCGTGCCATCCTGAAAAGGAAACAAGTGCACCATGGTCAGAACAGTATACCTGGTGAGCTGACACAAATAATCACAAAGAAAACTTGAAACACACAAGCAATCAATGTTTTCGTGCATTAAGTCAGAAATCAGAAGTCAGGGTCCTGGTGTATGGATACGTCGGCCGCCACACCAACACTGGACTCCCTGGACTGATAACCACACTCAATACACTAAACACTTTTGCTTCACATAGAAGAAAGATCAGAGTCTGCGGTAGAACCGACCACCTCTGATACCAATTTGTCACGACCCGTCCTCAGGGCCCGTGTCGTGACTACCCCAAGCCCGCCTTCCATAGGCCAGAGGCTGGCGACTAGCACCAAGGCGTAAATCCCAACAAAAAGGGAAGGCATTGCCTTTGAAAAGTAAACAAGCACCACAGAGTAAGCAAGCGTAAAATTAAACACTAAGTAAAAACTGTACAAGCTGTGCTGAAAGTAAAAAGGGGCCGGAAATACAAGCCCAACTGTAAAGTGCAACTGAAAGGAAAAACAGCAACTGAAAGGAAAAACTGCAGCGCCGAGCCGTCCTCTAGAAGTCCCACCTGAAGGGTGGGTACAGATAGCCTCCACTGCTCCTCGGGTCCACCTAACCGCTCCAAGTACGTCCCGCCCAGTGGTCCACCTCCAGGTATTATCCTGCTCCGCACGCCTCCTCCACGATCAGCGCTGTCCGTCGTCTACAACCAACACCACGAAGTGCGGGCATGGCCCGTGTAGGGGTGAGTATAAGCTACTCAGTAGGGACCCCGAGACCCCCGAAGGTCTCCCGAAATCCACAAAGGATAATCCGCAAAGGAAAGATACAATCACGAAGTAACATCTGACACGGCTTAGGTATATGCCCATACATATACCTAAGTCTTCAATTCCTGTTTGGCTCCAACGTCTGAGCCCAAGCACAACCCAGTCCACACAAGAAAGCAAAACGTATACCCACACAGGATAGAACAACACAATCCACAAAGGAGAGTAAACAGTAAATCCACACAGGATAGCTCAACACAATCCACAAAGGAGAGAAACACAAGATTCAGCTCACACGGGTATACTTCTTCGGATGAGGATAAAGATGATCATTGAACCATCTAAGTCGTCGGACCCATGAAGGATCGATAGGTACTAACCTTGCAGTGACCCACACAGGATCGGGCCCACGCAGGACCTGTAGGAGTTGGCTCACACAGAACCGCTGAGAGATGACACACACAGGATCGGGCCCACACAGGACCGGGCCCACGCAGGACCTGTAGGCGCTGGCTCACACAGAACCGCTGAGAGATGACCCACACAAGATCGGGCCCACACAGGACCGGGCCCACGCAGGACCTGTAGGCGCTGGCTCACACAGAACCGTTGAGCGCTGACCCACGCAGGATCGGACCCACACAGGATCGGTAGCACTGATCCACGTAGGATCGCTGAGTGCAGTAGTCGTCGCAGTCCGCTGAGGATCTCTGCACAGTCGTCGCCGCAGTCTATTGAGGATCTCTGCACGGTCGTCGTCGGAGTCCACGAAGGATCTCTGCACAGTCGTCGCCGTAGTCCACTGAGGATCTCTGCACGGTCGTCGCTGTCGAAGTAGCAGTCGCAGCCAGCCTAGGGTTCCCGCACACAGCAAGCTCGTTAGGGAGGGTCCGCTCCACGAACCGAGAGGATGATACATCAACTGACACGAAGTCCGAAGTTGATGTATCCAAAAGTTCTGTATCGTCAACAGGAACTCAACGTCGCAGACGGCGCGTCAATCGGACGCCCTGTCTGAGAGATATTGGCATTTTCGTCCCAGGGGCCCGGTTGGTTTTTAAGGCAAAACCAACCCGACCGCACTTCACCTGCGTCCAAACCTTGGGCGGAGTATGCCAAAAGATCCGTCTCACTTAGAGGAACTCAACAAAGCTGACGGCACGTCAATCGGACGTCCGTAGCTCAAGATATGAGCGTTTCCGCTCCCGGGGGCCCGGTTGGTCTCGTGTACGAACCAACCCGGCCGAACTCAAAGTATTCTGAAACCTTGAGTGCGATATACCGAAACGACCGTCTTGATCCAAGGATCACGTTTCCACTGACGGCGAGTCGTTTGGAGGCACGAACCTCATGATACGGGCGTTTGAACGAAAACGTCCGAAGATGGGGGGTACGGCCCCGGGCCGACCTGGCCCCCCCCCCCCCTGGGTCGGCCCGGCCCGGCCAGGGCCGGTCCGGCTCGGCCGAGCGGCGCGGGTGGAAGCCGCGGGCGCCGACCCGCGGCCTGAGAAGAAACCGCGGCCCGTGTGCGGGCCACGCTGGTGAACCGCAGACGCGGCTCTGCCGCGTCCCGCCTGGACGAACCGGACACGCGCGGCCGCGGGTCCGTTGGCCGCCGCCGCCGGCGCCGCCGCGCCGGTGACCTGCGCCGCCGGCGTCGCTCCGGTGGCCCGTTTCCCTTCCCGTCTGCGCTGTTGCTCCTCCCGGGATCCGTTCTTTACTGCGGGATCATCAAACGTCCGCTGCGGCACGTTCCGTCGTCGACCGTCAAATCCGCACAAAACGAAGAACGGCGGAGGTTCGTCGGGCCGTGTTCGTTTGGCCCGCACCCTCCGCGTTAGAGATAAACAACCGGGAGAAATTTTTCAACACATGAACCGACAATTTTAATTAAAATAAAATTGTTCATTTGAAACCGACTTTTTAATTTTCAAAGAACGTTCACGGGAAAATTAAAAAAAAGGGGTAATTTTCCAAAATAAATCCTTACCTCGTCGATCGTCGCGCGCGGGCGTTCTTCGCGGAAAGGATCGTCGCGGAAGAGAGGGATCGTCGCGTCGTCACGGGGAGGCGTCGCGTCTTCGCGGAATCCGGGGTTGAGTCGGCGATCTCAACGAACCAAGAACAACAGATTTAAATTATAAATCATTAAATCTGTGTTTAAACCCAAAGAAAAGAACCTTGAGCGGAAATCCGAAATCACTCACCTCAAATGGTCGGTGATCGGAGATCGGAGATCGGAGATCGGAAGAAGGTCTCGGGCGAAGGCGTCGTCGATTTCCGGGTTCGGCGTTCTTCGCGTTCTTCGCGTTCTTCGCGTTCTTCGTGAGGGAGAAGAAGTTACGAGGGTTCTCTCAAATATTCTCAAGCGCAAATAACCAGAGGTTAAGCATTGGCCTTATTTTATTATTACGCCAACGAATTTGAAAAACTGGTTAAGAAACGATCCATCAATTCGTTGAATTAATTCAACGAAAGAAACGACCCATTTAATTCACGAAAGAAACAACCCATTTAATTCACGAAATAAACCGCCCAATTAAATGGTCTGTTAAGAATTTAGAAAACGCGTCGGTTGACTTTCATTAAGATGGGTTTTCACGGGTGCGTTTCTTAGCGGAAAGAAATGGCGGGGCTCGTGCGGGCCCACCTCACAAATATCCTACCAAGGGGGGTAAGATATTTCTGGATATCATCCTATCCAGTTCAACTCAGTTCAAGCCGCCTTTAAGTGGATTCAAGTGGCTTCCAAGTGGCTTAAGTGAAATAAAATAAAGTTGTCGCAAAATTATTTTATTTCCTAACCTTAAGCCTGAAAATTAAAAACCACACCCGAGCAAACGCAACTCCGGAAGAGGCATTTCTAAGCGAATACCGGCGCTGCGATTTCATCGGTGCCCTCAGAATTCGATTCCGAGCACCGGTTCAAAAGTTAGAAAAACCCGCTCGTCCGTTCACTGAACGTACCCGAGCCAAACTTCGAAAAATGATTCCGGGCACACCGGGCCTCAGAATCAGGCGCCGTCAGAGACTGCGTTCTTGTAAAATTCCAAAGAAAATTAAGAAAAAAAATTTCCTTGAAATTTACGGGTCTTTACAAGAAATTCCTTTTAAGTGGGGTAGAATGTAACACCAAAATATTTTTGGAATTTGTTTTCAAACAAATTTAATCTTTTATATATAATTCATTACACACAACACTATGTTTTTCTTCTGTTACATAAAACACTAACATCAAATGAAATGTTGAATACTTTTAAACTATTATTATATAATTTGATAGTTTTTATCTTGTCCTAGAAATGATGGGTATAAATATTATTCACTAAAATATGAAAATTTATGGTATAAACATGTATATATAATGAATTCCATGGTAAAATTTAATTATAAATGAATATAAAAAATATTTTAAGATAAAGGAAATCCTTTTTTGTAAAATTATTTTTATAAAAACAAGTGTGTTTTCTCTAATAAATTTAATAATATATTTTTATTAATTATTTAAATGAAATTTATATATTTTATATTCAATAAAAGAATTAAAATAATTTTATTTGTTCTCTACACAACATATAAGGACAAATCCAAATTTATAATTAAAACAATATTTTTCTAAAAAGGTATATTTCCTCATTATTCACAATTATATTGAATTTAATTTTCAAAACATACAAAAATTTTATATAATTACATTTATTTTTAAAATGAATAATATATATTTATCTTATGATTAATTATTCAGAAATTTATATGAAGATAAATTTTTCAATGAATTGTAAGAAGTCCAAAGTTTAATTAAGCATGTTCATTTCTTTAATGCATTTATAAGAATCATAATTGGATTAATATGGGTTTAAAAGTAAAATCGATTCTGTTATATATCTTTTAATTCTATTTATATCATTTTAATCAATTCTATATTTATCATTTATGTCAAAACTATTTAAACATTTGATCATTTTTTTAAAGGACCCGTTTTTCATCACGTCTGTAGAATAAATTTCAAATAAAATTTTGACACATTTGTGGAGTAAAATATAAATAATAGATTAAATATTTGGAATCATAATAATTTATAATATCTAATAATTTCACCCAAATTTTTTTACCATAAATAAAAGTTAAACAATAAAAATTAATTACGTAGGTTATGGGAATAATTAGTTTTCCTAAGGTTAAATTAAAAAAAAGGATAAAAATCACTAAAAACTTTTACAATTACCATTTGGTAGACATATATTGATATTTTCACTTCTAGGATTCTTATTGGAAATTTATTGAGTATTTTTGGAATTGAAAAATGTGGGTACACCTTTTTCTATTAAAAATTTACAAGTTTCCCACTAACCTCACTTATAAAAGTATGCCCCCCTCCGATTTTTGTAACTCTGAAAAAACATTTTTTATCCAATAAAGGCCCAAATAACATAACTAATTCAATAATATCAACCTATAATCCTTATATTGGTAATAAACCCAACCAAAGATTCCATACCTTGTATACTAAAAGATGTTCTATGATGAAGAGGTAATGTTCCTAAGAAAGAATTTTATTTTATTTATTCATATACATCCTTCAATTAAAATTAAAACATGATGATGTAAAATACATATAATATTAAATATACTGATATGTTAACATGTTAATTTGATAACCTAAATCTTTCTCCTCATCCATAAAATGTTTCACAAAATCATTATTCATGTGTTTGATGGACAACCGCATCATGAACCGATGTTATCTGTTTTCATCACCACATATCAAGGCTAGAAAAAATGATTGATTGATTTTTTATATAGTATATTTATGTTATTATTGTGATTATATATTCATTATACCAGTTATATCTTCTTAAATTCTATTTTGTGGAACTCTGATAACATTGCTCATGTGTACGGTGCACTACCACCTCGCGATGCGAAGTGATTCATTCTTCACAAACACATTCCAAGGAAGGTAATAAGGATAAGATGAAATAAACAGAAGTTATGTATATTCAATAATAATGGATCCATAACGAAAATTTATTAATTTATTGTTTTTATTTCACACATAAGGAAAATTGAAATATTGTTCATGTGTATGTACGACATTTCTTATACATAAACCGTATATTCCATTATCTATCACTAAAATTTATTAATAACTATAAAAACATATATAATGAATATATAAGATTATTACATGGATTATATTATGGGTATTATTATACTATGAAAAAATTAGCATATAAAATAGAAAATCTAAACTACCACAAAAAAAAAGTTGTTATAACTTAAAACATGATTTTAAATGGGACTTTTTTATAAAAGGGTAATAAAAAGTCATAAGTCAAGAATATATGGTATATAATATATAATTATGATTATTTAAAATATTTATAGTAAACATATATTTTTTAAAAAATAGGTTAAGACATGTACGATTGTCTTCGAGACATACTGTAAGTGATTTCTGTGTCACTTTTACTTCTGTGAGACACATTCCATATCCAACACCAATTTCTTTTATATGGTGTATATAAATAACATGAATGTTTTTTATGATTCATACATTTAAAATTATTTGTATTTACATAATCAATTTATAATATATACATTTCTTTGTGATAGTGGTTCAAAAGTATGAAAAGTGTTATAGGGTTTTAAAATAATTATTCTTTCTTTGAGACCTATTTCATGTTATGAACATATGATCTTTAATGAGGTGTATATACAACCCCCTTTTCATTTAATAATATGAATAAATTTATTCAAATTTTATTTAATGTTTCATTTAAACAAAATCATTTGCAGGGATTTTGATTCATAGTTACAAAAGTGGTAAGGGATTTATGATATAATCTCATCCATTATAGGGATTGTTTATGTTTATGCTTGAAATGTTGAAATATTTTTTATCAATCTCTCAAGAAAATATTGGATATTATTCTTACTTAGTAAATTCATAAAAATAAATATTTTAATTTAATTTCTCTCTATTTATGTACCTAGTAGTTCGAAAGAGTGTTTTTAGGAAAATCATATTTCATTATCTCTTTTGTAGAAAACTATTTTTCTTCAAACACCAAATATTCAACAATAAATTTGGAAAATGGTTTTAGAATTATAATATGATTTATAAATAGTTGAAATTAAAAATTAAATTTCCAACGATCATTTCCAAATTTATTTAATACATCTCTTTTATTTAGGGGAAAATTAATATTAACCATGGTAAATATTTTTACCCTGATAATGGGTAAATTGAGTAATATGTGTTAAAAAATTATAATTATTATAAAATTACTCTAAAACATGAAAATATATTATTAGATGAATCAAATTTTACCCTTAAAACCTATGTATCGATATTAAGTTTTTCAATGGACACATGTCCATGGAAATGACTAATATAATTTTTAAATCTAAAAAAGACATAAAATTTCACTTTCTTTGTATTAAATATCATTTATTTTTTCATATAGAAAAAAAATTTGATTACAAGTGAACATAAAGTATTAGTTTAAGATTAATTTTTATTTTTATTATTTTAATTTAATTTAAATTTTTATATGAGAAATACTTAACATTAATGCCGATGAAACACTAATGTAGTGCTTGTGCAAGCATATGAAGAATAAATAAAATTTTTTTAATTAAAATGATAAGAACCATTAAATGATAAAAATCATGAATAAAAAATATTGGATGATCATATCTAGACTATAATCATGAAATTGTTGAATTATTGTCCTTTTTTATCCAAATAGAAATGATTAGGATATTTGCAACATATTATTTCTTGTAAATTAAAAGTATACACATTGATGTATTTAATAGCTATAACATTTTTAATTTAGGTCCTTCTAGAAGATATATTCCATAATAAATATTTCTCAACAAAGTCAAATCATATATCTTCATTATATTAATTTATTTATAATCATTAGTGAATAAAAAAATTGCATAAATAATAACGCAATTATGATGCATTAATTTTTCAACCAATGGAAAAATAAAATTAATGATATAAAAAATACTAAAAGAAATATAATTTTAATTAATTAATGTGGTACACATATTTTTTGACTACTTTATGCCATTATAGATATAATAAAATATTTTTTTCAAAGTTAACTTGTTTTTATTATATTTTTAAAAGTCCAAGTAATGATTGGTGTCCAAATTGACAATAATGATATTTTATAAAAATAATTTCTTATTAATTTATTTAAAAATCTTAAATCATTTTTAAATGTAATAAAAAATTAAAATAAGGAATAAAACATTAAATATTTATTATATATGTTCTAAATGGAATCACTTAATGTAAATGTACAAAACATTAATATTTATTTTTTTACAATAGTTAATATTAAAATAGGTTAATTAAGTGTTAACCAAAAGGATAAGATTTAAAATAATGAAAAAACATGTCTAAAATATATTGTTTTATGATCTTTTATACTTATTTCTTATTATAATTGAATAAATTTTATTTTTATATTGTTTGGAATGAGAATAAAATTATTATAAATTAATAGGTTATGAAATTCCAAATATACCCCTCACCTAAATTATAAATTGGAACCACCTCCCTAACTTATTCACACCACATTGAACATTATAGACTGACCATACTCTTCCATAAAATGTTGTACACATTATTAAACTTATAATTATCCCAAAAGTCCAACTATATGCTATTTTAGATTAGATCTAATGGATCCATTTCGAAGAAGAGGTAATCGCTCTAACTGATCACTCTATTTTTCTACTCATCTATACCACTTCAAAAATATATGGTATATGGTATAAATTAATAACTTTATAATATCATATTTTTTTAAATGTAATTATTAATATTAATATCCAACTATACATCCCCTTTCTAATCATTTAATAAATGAATCTATCACTCATGCATAAGTACGGCTTACAAACTCCACGTATTGATACAATTAATTTTCCATCTCCATATTTTATTACTGAGAATTATAGTTATTTATATATTTATATATTTTATTCAATATATAATTATAATTTTGTAATAATAATATTACAATATCAACCTTTTTACAATCTAATATATGTGTAAATGATGATGTTGCTTGTGTGTACATGTGGCTTACCATCTCCACGATGCGATGTGATTCATTTTTATTCTAAATTCACATAGATTGTAATAAGAATGAATTTTATGAATATATATGATATATATAAAATAAAAAATATAATTTAATGAATATATATTATATTATTTTATTTCTTTTTATATGACAAAAAATAGAAACAACCATCACACGTATGTACTACGTATTGTCTCCATGAACTGTGTATTTTATTTCTAATCTCGAAATTTTATGATTCACTATGAATAAATTTATAATGGATGTATATATGATATTTATATAATGGATATAATTCTATATATTATGCCATCTTGATCTATGTAATAGGACCAAGGATAACAAGTAAAAACATAAATTATATACAATGTTGTTATTTCACGAAACATAACATTAAGAAATATTTATTAATAAGAGAGTAATATAAAGTAATATGTAAATAATATAAAATATATATACATATATATGGATCTATGGTACATTTATAATAAAATTTTATTTACTAAATTTTATTTTTTAACATATATGAAAGATGGAAAGATTAATGTTAAGGGGATTTCGAGTCTCAATTTTATTTCTTTGAGAATTATGACATATTCACTAAATGTTTCTTTTTTTTTTGGTTTATATACTACCCATTAATGTAATATATGATACTATTCCTTAAATTAATTATTATTAATATATCCATTTTATTTTCTCTAATTTATTGTGTTTACATATGAAACATTAACACATTTGTTTGGTAATATTGTCTCAATTTTCCTTTTCTAGGACACGTATGATGTAATGAACCTATATACTTTTATAAGGTGTATATAAATAAAATTAAAATATTTTATCCTGAATCTTAATATTTTCATTATTTTATAATATACATGTAATTTTATTCTCTTTTCGGTCCGTAATCTATGTTCTCTAAACAAATGTTTTTAGAAAATGATTCGAAATTGTTTTAAATTATATTTTATGATTTTTAAGGAAAAAGTATCTAATTTTTTTTAATATATTTTTTAAAACATATTTTATATGTTCTCAAGGATATTTTCTATTAAATATGTTTTCTAAAAATTTTATGATTTAATTTTTTTTCACAATGGAAATGATTTATTACCCATGAATTGTTTCATGTGATCATTCAAAATTAGATTCTATCTAAGACATAATTATTTAAGGATAATTATGTTTTACTTGCTATATGATTAAATAATGTAATTTTTATTACTTATGTGAGTGGTTTATTATTATAATGGATTGATCTTTATGAATTTCATTTCCCTTACACGAGTTAAGATTGGATGAAATATTTATAGTCCCAGAATTTTTAAATTTTATCATAATATTTATATTGTTCTAGAACACAAATGTATGGTTTTTATTTTGTTATGGGTGGTAACTATAACTCCCTCTAATGAATTGGGATAAGATTTACATATCATGAGATAGATAGGGCTGAAATAGAATGTGAACTCGATTCAGTAGTATTGGACTAGAATGGGATTAAACTTGGTTTCATAATAATGGACTCGAAAAATAATAATCTAGGTTTAATAATATTTGTTTGGAATTAGGAGTGAACTCGGTTTAGTAAAGGAAATTTCCGTTATTATGGTCTTAGAATTGAGCATTGATTATTATTAAAATTATTTCTATGCTTATGTGTTTTCCACGATTTCATGTATTATATTATGCCCTCATATAATATGTTATTTAACAATATTTGAACATAAATGATTTATTCCATGACTTGATGTCATGTTTATTTCAAATGTAGGATATAATTTTCAAATTATTTGTTTATATTTATAAGTATTACTGTTATGATATGATTTGATGTAACAACCCATAATTATATCAATAATGTTTAAATTCTTATTATTATTTCATATAGTATAAATCAATTAAAATCACATAGAGATCACAATAAAAACATTATAAATGAATAATTTATTAAATAAGAGGTTTTTCTAGAAGGTAATAAACCTATACCACTGAAATAGTAACTTTCCTGTGGGAATAGAAATATGAACATTATAAACAAAAAACCAACTGAAAGAATAGTAACCTCACCCATGAAAGAATAGAGAAACATTAGGTGTCTTATAAATGAATTTATGATATAATTATATCACAGTGTTTGTAAATGAATATTTTTAAAATTAAAAATTAAGTGCCGGTATTTTGGTATGTGATAAATATTTTATTAAATTTTTATAATTAATTAGATGATTTAATATAAAATTTATTTACATAAAATATATCCAAAAATTAATATTGAGTTTTCTTATAATTTTTATATATTTTAATGAGTCTATAAATAATTTTTCATTATTTTATAAAATCAGTTAAAATTTTAAAACCATTGTATTTCAAGTAAATGATGATTTTTAATAACATTTAAATTTATTATATTTAGGAATTTATTTTCATAAAACAGATTTCATTTTCCAATTAAACACATTGATAAATGTTTAGGGTTAAATTTCCATATTTTTATAAAGTACATGAATTCTTTGTGAATAGAAAAATATGATACATTTTATTATAAGTGAATAAATGAATTTTAGAGTCATTACTTAGTCATGGATTATGTAACTGACCAATAGTTTTAAATAACATGAACAAATAACAATATTTCATCACATGAATACCAACTATTTCATGTCATGAGAAAAATAATAAAAAAGTAAATAAAATAATCAAAATCCACTCTTCTCCTCTACTATAAATACCACCCTTCTCTATACACCATACAAGATTTAAGCCATTTCAAATTTTGGCCCAACACTCAGCCAAATCCCCTACCCCATGTATGGCTTCCTTTTTTCTCTAAAATCTCCAAAACCATCTGAAATAATGATGTTCTCTAGGAGGATAATACCAAGGTTAAAATCTTATTCCATTTCTTTTATTTTCTTTTAAATTTATTTTATTTTCATATCATTCAGTCACCTCCCCTGTCCCATGAAACGTGATAAATCTAGTATCATTTATATAATAGGATTATATCATGTTTAATCTAATATCCATCAATAAACTATATTCTATCCCAATCTCTCCCTTATTATATAAATGAAAATAACGCTTGTGACATGTCAATTTACCAACATCATGGACGACACATTTTCATTCTCCATTAACACATTCAATGGTTTTCATAAATCCCATTTTATCATTAAAATTTATTATAATATACATTTAATAGATTATTTATTATTCTAGAATAATTATATACTTATGATCTTAATTTCAAATTAATAAAACAAAACTAGTTTGTGATGTTTGCAAAAATATTCAAATTAATTGAAACAATTATCACAAATGTATTATATAATGATTCATCATCATGAAAAATAATAAAATAAATTGTATATTCATTTAATCTTCAATATTTTAATTAATAAAATATATCTTCAATTCTATATATCTATTCACATTTTACATGAACATTCATACTCATATATAAGTAAACAAATTATGAAAATCAATTAAATGATTGCTCCACAATAATAATATTTTATATTTTAACTAATCAAAAAGACCATAAATGAACATAATAAAATTATATAAAACAAAATACACACACACACACACAGATATATATATATATATATAAGTTTTTTGATTAATTATTTAATGGGTTTAATTTTATTATACTTGACATTAATGCTTAGTTTCGAACACTTTCAGACATTCGGTAAGGGCTGATTCCCGAACATCCATTTTCATCTGACCAATACTTTCTCCCTATTTAGAAAAATGTAATTATTAATTATTTTTATAAAAATATTCAAAATTCTATGTATATCGATTAAAATCATGAATCAATATTATTTTATATTTTATTTTTGGGTAAATACATAGTTTATATGTTTTCGTTTTCCATTCCTGCTGATAAGCTTGCCTAATTAATGGGAACTTCTCGATTTGTTACCAATTTTCAAGTACAGTATATAATGTATTTTGTTACAAAATTATTTTAATAAAATATATAATTTTATTCTGAAAAACTATATTTTTTAATTTTTGGTTTTATACCAAAAATAAAGAGACATATAAATGATTTATCCAAAAGAACTCTCCTTTACAAAGTAAAAATAATTGGTATTATTCTCAAGAATTCATCTATGATTTAGTAAATTGTATTAGTTTATTTAAACACCAATATCTAATATTATGATTTATTGAGATTTAAATTTAATTATTATAATCTAAAATATTTTATTAAATTGTTTATGATCTGTTTGATACAGGATGTTCTATCTTGATACCATTAACCACATTACTCAGAATGGTTAGTGATTATGTTTAATGATTGGGAAAATTAATTTACATTTCAAATGTATATGTATTTCTAGTTTCACAATATTCATATATGGAATGAATTTCACTTGTTCAGTGATGGTTCTGGTCCGCTATAGCCCCTCGATGCATCATTAGGTTTCGTGAGACAAAACGGAAAAGGATTTTGGTTGAGGCCTTAACAATTTATTTTTTTGTTTCATGGACATAGCCACGATGTAAGGTGTGTATTTTTCTATTTATAAATTCCCTAGTTATCATTAGTAATGAATTATCCATGAAAATATTCAACCATTATTATATCGATTATTAAGCATCATTGTCATGTGATTATTTTTTTGGCATTTTTATTCAATTATTATTGGTGTCTTATTATGCTCATGTTTATGTTTTAATGTCATGTGTTTTTATTCATTCACTATGAATTAGTGTTTTTGTTAGATTTAATTATATAACATATCTGTATTGAGAATCTGATCTCTCCCCTTTCTTAGGTTTTATTTTTCCCCATGATGCAAAGATGTATATTTTGAATGACATGCAGGTATAATCTAGGGGTTATGGATGATTATAGTGGAGTTATTATGTTGTTCTAATGTAAGAAATATGTTTTTATATGGTTTTACAAAACCAATAATTAATTCATTCTTTTGGGATGAATCTTCCTTGTTTATTATACAAATGTAATAAAAAAGCCATCGGCATGAGGCAATTGGTCTTAGAGTCTTTACATTTTATATCTTCTATGTTTACCCATACTAGGCATATGAGCCCAAAAATTAATTATATTTCATCTCACTAGGATATGTAGATATATGTTAAATTATTTTTTATAGATGTATTTCACATGGATTAGGTTAATGACCTATTGCGAAATAAGAAAAGCTGGGTATAGTGGGAGATAATGTCGATTTTTTTGTAATAGTTGCTTACGAATCTAGCTTAGTGTATGAAATAATTCAATAAATCTATAATACTTATTGTTTATTTTTTTTATGTTATACATTATTTTCTTTTTAATGTAGAAAATATTTATTAATGAATTGGGTTACATTTTTAATGTTTATGTCTTTTACACCAGATCCAGAAATTTAAATTACGAGTTGTTTCAATTTTCAATCCATCGAAAGGGAATGTGGGTTTCATGTATGTTAAAAATAGAAAAAAATAAGTTCTTTTTAAATATATAATAATAACCATGGAAACAAATGTGTATTGATAATTTATAAAAATAAAATAAAAGTTTAATTCTTGAGGAGAATATGGATATTTTGAGAAGTAAATTTGACATCATAACAGGTATAAAACGTTGTTTTAAAAAATGGAACAATGAGTGTGGGAAAGGGTCTAACATTAATAATACATAACTTATAAGTATGGTTGAGAAATAAAAGGTAATAATATAGAGATATCATGTCATTCATAATACATATATAAAAATTGCTTCTTGATTTGTAGAGAAATGAAGAACAATTCCCTTACCATTAAAAGTAGCTACTAAAATATGAGGTTTAGGACATTTGGGGATTAGAGAAAACATGGAAGGACTCCATGGAGGTACAAATACCTTTTTTAAAGAATTATTGATCGGGAGTGAAATTAAAGGGATAAATGTGTTAGTATTTATAGAAAAAGTAGAGGATTTGTTTATTAATTTCGAAATATTGTGCTGGGAAATCTAGAATGCGGGAAATAAAATACCATGGGAATAGACATTGTTTTTCAAAGGTTTATAGATATTGTGAACATATTTTATTTTATTTTAACCCAAAATAATTGAATATCATATTATATTACATAATATTTTAAGAAAAAAAATATATTTTCACAAACTAATGTTTTTGAAGAAAGAGTTTCCATTTTAGACATTGCAAAGTAACTTATAGGTTTAAAAATTGATTAAAATAAATTAAAATATATGATATTAATAAAATAACATATTTTGATCCATTTATTTGGATTAAATAATTATTAAATCATTATGAAATTATTATGAGGTCATTATACAAACTAGATACATCAAACTGAATTGTTAATATTCACAAAAAGTCAATTTTTTTAAAAACAATAATCATTTATTCACCATAACATAATTTTGTTGTGTTAATTTAAAAGAATATGAATATTTTATCATAATAATTTTCTAAATATTAGAATTTTATCTTATATATATATAAACCCTTATTTATTAAAACTAATTGTTGGTTGGAAATGCATATATGATTTCTCGACTTATAAAATTGGAAATTATTCTATCATTTATATTTAATAAAAATTGTATTTATCAAAATATTTCATTAAAATAAGTATTATTAATTATTCATTAGTTTATTATAAAAAAATAAATATTTTTTTAAAAGTTAATTTCGGGTCTGAAAAGTAATTTCTAAAATTTTATCTCAATAAAAACTATTTTTATTAAGAAAAACTATTTATAAAATAGAATTTATTGAATAAAACATTATCTAAGAATGTAATTGCATATTAATTAACTAAGTAATTAAAAATAATCCCCTTATAACACCCATTTACAAATTAATGGTAGTGTGCAAGATAGTGATATATTTGTGGGGTGGCTCAGCCAACATATATGGAGTGTTAATATCCACTAACATGATCTTCTTTAGTAGAATATTTCATTCAATATACACATGTTGAAGATAAGGTTGGTATTGGTCTGGGGAAAACCCCAGTGACTCTGCATCACTCCCATATTTTGAAAATTGGGCTTTAAATTGAATGAATCTATTGGTTGATGCCATCGACTCTTATTTCAATATCAATTATTCTTAGTCAAATTTTACTTATAAACACTTTCTGTAACATCAAATTTATTATCAAGAGTATAGTTCCCAATGGCTATATTCACCAACAATCATATAACTTCCCTATCATGATGGTCACATATCCATTTATATTCAATATATTAAAGTTATATCGTTTTATTTATTTTAATATAATATGAAACATATTTTTATGAAAAAATTATTATTCAAAAAGTCTTAGTCGTTTTAATGGGGATATTTATTGTTAAGTAGATCACTTTTATTATGTAAACATATATGGGTATTTGATTTTAAAGTATTAATAAAGAGGATTATAAATATATTATCACCTATGAAGCTAATTTTATTAGACATTAAAGCTGTGCTTTGAGTTTAATTTTCATCCCTAAAATAAAAATTGATTTATTCTTTGGTTCTCGAATGCCATGTACCGAAAAGGCCCTAAATTTAAGATATTTTAGTAGAAATTATGAGGTTTAATGATTTTCACAAAATGTATAAATGTAAATTATGTATTTCCACCATTCCAATGTTTTTAATAAGAGGAAAAAAGATAATGTCTCATGAAAAATCAAATAAATCACATTCTATAATGAAATTACAGCCATCCACAAGACATAAATATAGGGAAATGAATCAAGTATGTTTCGTGAATGCAACTTGGAGGTTTTTTAAATTTGTAATGATAGTTCATAAATCCCTTTAATGTCAAAATTTAGTTAATGTTTCGGTTAATTTAATGTTGGATAAGATAACTCCAACTAATAAACCACCCACACTAAAGTGTTTCAATTGAAAATAGTACGTTAATTATGAAAATAAATTCCCCAATATAATGAATAATGTTGATTATAGGCCATATACACCTGTAATGAAAACAAATAAATGAAATTATTATACAATCACAATGGAAGAATAGATTTATGAAAAATAGGAAAAACGTATCCTCCCAACATTAGTTGGTAATTTTATATTTTATTTTGAAATAATGTGCCCTATGAAAGTCATATTGTTCATCCTTTAGTGAAATTTCATTGTATTTTTGGAATTTATTATCCCCATATATATTCATTATAGAATAAAGTAATAATATTTTATATTATATCTTAAAATAAAGAATCCCAGATTCTATTGAAAATGTTTTTTGAAGGGTGAATTAACTTCTAGAAGTGTATATGTCTTCATTTAATATTAGTTCAAGAGTTATGGATTTAATAATGGGATTATGTTTTTATGGATGATAATAATTTCAACATTATTGACACCATTTTGGAGGTTTCATGAGTTAGAATTTCATCATGATTAAATTTACTTTATGAGCCATTTTGTTATTAAAACACTTTGGTTTTGAATAATTATTAGTGACTATGTTATTTGAGGTGGAAGGTCAATAAAAGTTTTGGATATTTTATTAAATTTAATGGAAATTTTTTTCTTTATCTTATCTTTTATGTTAAGTTAATTATGGATTTTAGTAGATCACTTTTTAGTGTCATCACACTTCATATCCATCAAATAATAATTCCTATATATTTTATTTCCATAATTTAGTTTAAAGAGGTGGTATGTTTAATGCAATCCCACATTGAAATATATCTAATGGGGATATAAATATTACCTCAATGTTTTGATTATGTCTACATAAATCTCTTAAAATGGAGTTTATTTTCAATATTGTGTATCATCCTCAGATATATTATCATTGTATGAAAACAATTAAAACCCTAGAGGATATTCTATGATCTTGATATATGAATTTCAAATGATCTTGGAATAAACACCTTCTTCTATTTGAGTTGTTTTACAAAAAATCATTTACATGGGAGTTAAAATTGATCTTTGTGAGTCCCTCTATGGAAGGAAGTGTTGATAGGAAACATGATCAAATGATGTTTGATAAAACAACATATTGGTACCTGAATAATATAACACAATTTCATAAATGGATAGGTACATTAAACAACATGTCGTGGAATCACAATTATTATGTAACTATTAAACATGTAATTGTCAACATGATGTATAATTTTATGTTTTTGAGAAGGTGCTTATATAAATTTATCCATAGAATATAGCATGAAAAAAATAATATGTCAGTATATTAGACCCTTTGAAATTATTGATCATATTGAGACTATAGCTTATCAGATAAAAATTAAACTAAACATCACTCATGTTTATGATGTGTTCTAGGTATCTATCATGTGTAAATATATATGTAATACATTATATGTACCAAAATCTGTGGTCATGCCACGAGATCTTGACCTTTCGTATAAGGAAAATTAATTTGAAGTACTGAAACATACAAATAAATTTATATGAAACAAGACTACTCACTTAGTGAATTTTTTATTCTGAAATCCTCCTCTTGATGAAGGTATATAGGAACCTAAATATGTAATATATCAAATGTATACTAAACTTTTAGTACAAAATTCGTTAGTTTTTATAGATAAATTCAATTTTAGGTGGTAAAATGTAATACAATAAGATTTTTTCAATTATTTTTTCATAAAAATTAATTCATTTATATATTTTGTGTTACATGAAACACTTAGATTGTCTTGAATTGAACATAAATATATTTTAAATGAAACATGACGTACTATTATTGTAGCGACCCAACCCTAGAGATCCTAGAGTAAGTTTTCACAACCATTACATTGTATTTATTAAATGAAACCAAATCCAGAAGGATTGAAGAGTTTCATAGTCTATGGTAAACTAGATACATACATAATTATAGTATTAAAATTTAATACCCAAATTTCAACATAATTTTTTTCCTTGGGATAACATTATCCTATCTACTAAATCCTTTCATTACATTCTTTGTATTGTTCTTGGATTCCAAGGGAAATTAACCGAAACAATGGTGATCTCAAATTCTTAGTAATGGAAAAGTATAATGGAACCAGTAATGAGTAAATTAAAATAATGGAATGGAAAGGTAAATAAATAAACTCACATTCTAAGATATAAATTAACTAATAAGTAAGTGTATATTAAATATTTAAATTAAAATAAATGGAAATACATTCCATTTAAATAATTAGATACCGAAAAATAAATATTCCAATGTATGAAACTAAAGCACATGAATTTTAAATCCATAATCTGATAATGAAATGATTATATAGATAAACCTATGAAAAATTCAATGGTTGAAAAAATACTAAGTCAAAATTAAGTAAATTCTAAATTATTGGACATTATCTCTAAGGCACATGATGTCCTCTAATATCAAGATCCATTCTAAGGATAGTTTAAAACTATGTGTAGAAACCTATATATTCTTCATGGAGAAACACTCGAAGAGTTTGTCTCCAACTAATTTCAATCCATGAGACTAATGATGCATCGAGGGGATTACATTAACCAGTCCCCAACCCATATTGAATTCAATAAATGATCCCAACACATTTTATTAATTTCCTAATCATTCCTCTTATCCTATATAAAAATATACACCATCAGATATCTGTATTGAATAAAGAATACTAATTTATCAATATCTATCTTGTAATAAATTAAATACCAAATTATAAATTTTTTGTAAAATGTTATATGGGTTATTAAAAAGTAATATAAATGATAAATAGTATGGATAATTTGAAAAAATGCAATGTCAAAAAGTCATAAAAAACTATACATATCAAGAGGACTATAAGGAATTAAAGAAGTGAATGTGAGAAATATCCTTGGATAAGTAAATAATAAACCTTACATAGGAATATTAATTATGGTATCAATAAAAAATATTCCAAGTGGAGTAAAATTAATTGTTATTTTTATTGATGAAATAGAATAATAACATTCAAAACATTCTTAATGAAAATATATTTTCTTTTGAAAAACTGATTAAAAAACCTATTCTTTGAAAATCACATTAAAAAAATGAACATATTATAAAGGGCCAAAATTAAAATCATATATCATTAGTATATGTTTAAAAATATTTCTGAAACCATTATATAAACTAGGGTTTTTAGAAGAAAAGAGATTCTCAGAGTAAAAAAGATAATTCCAAATGATTTTTTATAGAATCATTTTCTAAAACAATTTGACTAAAAAATATTTGAAATATTTCAAATACGTAAAAAAGATTATTAAAAACCATATTAGGGAAAATATAATGGGTTTATATAACAATTTTTATATAATTAATTATAATGGTAATGAAATATCATTAAAGTTATTCATGAGGAAAGTAATCATTAAGCATTCCAAAGTGTCACATACCACTTTGAAACATTTTAAATTAAAGCATCATAAATCAATAAAATTAAATTAAAATTTTAAATAAAATTAATCTAAGTTTATTAATGATATCATATATCCAAATATTAAGTATATACACCACATAAAATATGTTATTGGTGAATATTACATTTATCTCACAAATGTATTAAGTGAGGTGAAGATCCCTTATCTTGCATCTGATTTGTCTTGTGTGTCTTTTTATTCCAAAATAAAAATTCTTTTTAAATTATTTACAATATTTAGAACCTTTCTCATGTTTATAAAAACATTAATTTCACTTATTTCCATTTTTTACACAACTACTTCTTCAAAAATTATTACATTCTTTGTTTTGACCAAATTCAGTTTATGTATCAAAAACTACATTTGTAGGTCACCTATGGTTAAAAGGATCACTATCATACATCTATAGAATAATAATCATGAAAAAAGAATATATTTTTAAATAAATTACTCTTTTAATTATAAGCACTATTCATGTTTATGTAAAATGAACCAATATTACAATCATGGAGACGGTAGGTTATATGTATGCAAGAATATCATTCAAATTTTTTTAATGATCGTTATTGAATGAAGGTAATTAAAAGTATATCTCTCTAGAATAATAATTATGTCATACATAAAATTTATTTTATAATATATAATTATAAATATAAATACTATGATGTAAAATGATTCACATAGTGTCGAGGGGTAGCTATTCTATACGCCCATGAGCGACGTTATCCCTTATTAGTGTGTGTATGGGTAATAAAAAAATGATATATATTATATTTCATGAATGATAATTTTCTCAAGAATATAATATATATGATTTTTATATAATATATTTTCTATTAAAAACATCCTTTATACATTCTATTTATTGTGTGATCGACTCAAATCACTTTTAGGAGGCGGTGGTCCACACTGCCATAAACAACCTTATCGTATTTACAAGAAATGGAATGTATAAGGGTATGTGTAATAAAATAATTACCAAATAAAAAATACATAATAATTACTGTATATATAATATATAAACAGAATTTCCATCATAACTATATACCATTAATGGTAGTGATTTATAAATGGAAAAACATTGTTTCATGAGGTGGTTTTCCACCTTGAACATAAACTATATGTTCATTATCAATTAGATATGAGTTTGTATAAGTGTTAGTAAAAACATTATAATAAAATATATAATTATATTTTTTATAATTTTGATTTTATATAATAATGGAATTAATATGATTGATGTAGTGTAGATAGAAGTAAAACTATAGATCTTGAAGAAAGATGTTACCTCTTCATTTAATAACTTCATTTGGTTTACACTAAAGGGCTTCCTTAGATGGATTAATTTAGAAGGGGAGTATTTTAAGATTAGGTGAAGTATTTTTAATAGATATTTTTGCACAAATTTTTTGAGCCAATGTGTCTTGAGTGTTTTGACGTAGTGGGAGGAGGGGAGGCATTTTTTATAGTGGAGGTGGAGTGGTACTCCTCTAAATTTTGGAAAAATAATTTCACCCAAAAATTTTCGATTAATATTTGATTCAATAATAGTTAAAATTTTATAACATTGATAATAGGGTCTAAATTTGACCATAAATTAGATTGTAGACAAATTTATATGTCATTTTGGCCCTTAAGTCTAAGGTTTTGTCCCTTGATAAGCATAGTTTCACCTAAATCACTGTAATTAATTTAAATTAATTACACTAATTTTTTTTGACAAAACCTAAATTTAAATAAATTTAACTTATAAGTTATGACTATTCTAAATATGTAATTCATTTCTCACATTCCAATCACTTATTTTAAAGGAATTTTTTTAAAATAAATCTAATATATGGGATGCCAATGTGGGGTTTTTACAACAAAATATTCCAAAAAATCTATGTTTTTATCATCAATTTAACTATAACATTTATTCCAATTACATAAATGAGATTAATTAATAATAACATTAACAAATGAAATATTAAATAAAATTTAAAATAATATTTATCCATACAAATTAATTATATTTAAAATCCATTTTGAATTAAAATTTAGTGTTATTAATAATTTATTAAAAATTAAAATATTACAAAAGAAGATATAGAAATTCACACTAACCAAAATTTTATGTTTATATTTAAAATATGAAAATTATTTGTACATATTATATTAATAAAAGCTAAAAAAGTGAATTTTATTTAGGTTCTTCATTAAAAGGCAGTAAAAGTGCCTTAATTAAAATATTGTTTTTTATACATACATTTTATTTTGTTATAATATTATGTCCATAAAATATATTGGATTAATATATAAAATATTGTATTAAACAGAATATATATATATAATAAACTAATGTAATTAAAAAAATTTAATAAAAATCGTTTTATAAAAAAACATTTCTATGAATAAAAATAGTTTTTATAACATATTCCCTTTTTTCAATTGTTTGTTATATTGATTAAAAATTAATTTATAACCAACGGGTTTGTTGTGTAACCTATAGAACTTCGTAAGTTAGTTAGTACTATTCATAATGTCTAGTTTATATTATTTTATATTAAATAATAATATTTTGATATTATATCATTATTTGGTAAAACTATGTCTTACGTGTGACTCAAGTCATTAAAGAATGTCATTAATGAATGCGGCGAATGCTATCTCTATGTCTCAAGAATATCAAGCATTAAATTATATTGAGTTCATTTAAAATATTATATATATTATATATTATCAATATTTTATAACCTATTATGGTATTGGTGATGTGTTTCATACACGTTGTCGAATAAAATATTCCACATTTAGATTTTTGGGGCATTAAATTCTCCCAACATTAATTAAATTGAAACCTCTCAATTTAAACTCAATATTGCTGATGTATTTTATGATATTTCTCATTTTGAGATCCAAAATTATGATAAGGTTTAATAATAAATCCCTTATAAAAGAGATAATTTGATTTACAAAGGTCACAGAGACTACTAATAATTATGTCTCTATAAAAGAGAACATTATTAGAAAGTATAGATATGTACATAAATGAAAAGCTTAAATATTTACTAGGAGTGATTGATGTAACATCTTAGGTAAATAGAGAAATAATACATTTTATTGTAATTTAATATAATTAGAGTTAAATATTAATTTTACTTCAAATTGGTATCTATGTTCGATGGAGTACCAGATACGCAACTATAGGGTTCTTTAAAATCTTACGTTGCATAAGGATAATATAATATTATTATTTTAAATAGTAGTTACAACCTATAATTTGTATTAGCAGGAATGAACATATGTAACTAAAATATGATTATACATATTTGTTAAATGGTTTTAAATTTAACCAATAAAATTTATAGGCTTAAAATGTGAATTAATTTAATTTTAAGCATAAATACTCTAATATTCATTAAAAGGTCTATTTACCACCTTTTAATGGAGAACCCTGTTTTAATCTTTATTTGGTCACTTTTATAGGTTTTATTTGATAAAATAAAATTATTCATTACAATAGGGACATCAAAATTCACTTTGGGTAAAATTTTGGTATTTTTTTTATAAAATTTATTTTTTGATGGATAGTGAAAAGTACTGTATTTTAATTCAAAACTGCCTTTTAATCTAGTTTATTTATATGGTTAGATTATCTGTTTAATTGGTTTTAAAGTGTAATTATATTATATTTTTACCATTTAATCCAATTTTTGTTGTTGTAATTAATCTCAATTTGATATTGGACATTAACAAGTGTCAATCTTTTGATATTTATTATTTCTTAAAAAACGACTTTTGTTTAGACATCTGGAATCAATTTTAAATTTACATCTGCCACTTCTGTGTTTCGAATTTTGAAAAATTTATTCCATATAAGGTTTCATGAGGTCTAAATTGTGTGAATACGTAACTTTTATTTTTATACATTACGAAAATTTATTTCAGTAAATATTTTATTTACCATGGTTAAAGGGTAAAACTAGTAAATAAGGCTAATCAAATATTACTATAATAATTGAAAATTACACTAGCATGAATCCTAGTTATGTTTTTTGATACACTTATGACCATGAGCATCCTCATGTCGATTTTGGGACCCCATGGGGCCACATGGGAGTGGTAATAACACATTATTTTAATTAACTTAATGTAAAGACAAAAATGACATAAACAAATATGTTTTAGTAAATTAATTTTTACATAGGGTAATATAAGTTGTCTTTTCGACTATAAATATTATTTTAAAAGCTAAAAAAGTTTCTACATCATGGTCCTTTGTTTATAATTTTTATGAATTAAATAAATTAAATTATTTATGACAGAATAATGATGTAGTGTTTGCCTCATTATAAATGATTTAAATAAATAAGATTATAATGATTAATATAATATCCAAAACCAATCCAATTATTATTGGATGATTTTATTTTGACCATGAGTCATATTATATTTTATGTTAATACGTTTTGGACTTTAAGAAAACTAAAATCATTATGTTATAAAATAACATTCTGACACATTCCTAAAGAGCCCCTCCTCCCCCTTATAAAAAACCCTCACCTCTAACCTATTACTAACTCCTCTAAAGGCACTTTCCTCATCCAAACTCTACCTAATTAATCTCTCTACATCACTATCCTACTTTGGGAAGCCTTAACTTAGGTTGAATAAAATACAACACATCCTTTTGGTTCAATCAAAAGGGAGTTACCTGATTTAAAGGTAACATCTTCTCTTAAGTTATTTTGTATTATTTTACTTCTCCAACCCCATAAACTCTATTTATTCCTTTTTTTATAAAAAAATAGTATCCTCAATAAACTATGATGTTTTTATGAGAAGGATTATAACTAAACATCCACACACCTCTATCTAATGGGTGAAATAAATACTAATTTTGTACATGGCAATCTAATTCCTCACGAAGTGATGATTGTTCAGCTATCTCCTATCACCTTTAATGGTGTCCATTATTATGTAGTTGTATTTATATATGATATATATTATGTTTATGTTTTCTTTTTTCTCCTGTATTTTCTATTTATAGCACACCATTATTGTTTCCATTGTGGGTAAACGTGATAATTTCATTTGAGAAAGTGCGGACTACAGACCCTCAAAGTTAAATGACTCATTAATGCAATTTATGGGATATATAAAGAATGGTTTTAATGATATTATATATGATATTATACTGGAATTATAATATACTAATGTATCATTATGTTTTAATTCCATTTAAATAATAAATAGAAATGAAAGTAGCATTCAAGCGTACGTACGGCTTACCGTTCCATGAATGGTGCATTTCATTTCTAACCTTCAAATGTTATGTACTATTATAAATACATATTTGTACTGGGTATATAAGATATATTTTTTATCTAAATCATTAATATCATTCTAGGGAAAATTTAATTTTAAAAACACGAACAACTTGTAATTATGAGATGTCTATTTTTGACACAAGTACTAAATATCAAAAAAATTAACATTATTAACTAAAATGATTACTTAATGTTTATAACATGGTAATAAGTGATTTAAAAGTAATTATAAACTTGAAAAAGTTTCTTAAGTAAGTAAAAATTAACTTTAGTTTATTATTCAAGATATTTAAGAATTAACGGGTCAGGTCGGACACGAGGTAAGGGACTTCATCTCAACCTCCTTTCATTGAGGCATATTTTGTTTTTACACTATACATTGTTTTATATGGTGTATAAACCCCTTTTACATTTACTTTTAGTCAAATGTAATCTTTTACCTACAAATAATTTTACTAAATGTAAAAAATAATGTTTCTTTTAACGTACGTGGTGACAACGACCATTCCGCCACTATAAGTAGTATTTGATCTTTGGCTTCCTTAACAAGCCCTAATGTTTTTAAATGGAAAATAAATATTGTAAAATCTTTCACGTATTTTGGTATTCAAAATTATATTTATAATGGATTTGTTATGTCAATATATTTAAATGATATATTTTGATTGAAATGAGGAAATTATATCATTATTCTATGTCATTTTAATGTGTTATGAATATTTTATGGTTCATGGTATTTTTTATGTATACGGGTGGTTCCATGATAAAACCAAGGCGGGTGAGCCTGAGATATATCTCTAATGGATTGGGTAATGTGATGGAGGTAAATATTAATTCTTCTCCTAAGATATTTTGGGAATATATTGTGATGGGTATTCCGAATTTAATTACCTAAGTAGTTGTGATGGCTACAATGTAAGTCTGATATGGATGCCACATGTTACCTTTATGATTAGTGTTTACTATGTAAATATTATTATTTAATGATGTATATTAAAGATCTTATGTAATATATGTAATAACAAACTAATGTTTTCTTTATTTGTTTTATAACTCTTACTGAGCTATTTATGCTCATCCCATGTTTTGAAATGTTTTTTCACAGGACTTAATGATGAATAGTGTCAATGATGGGATCATGGAAAAGTCTTGTTGTCTACAAACTGGGACAAGACATGAAACTATTTTTTTTTCAAAAGATTATATTTTATTAAAAAAATGGAAACTGTGTATAATTGTGTACATTGTAATCCTGAGATAGGATGTAATAGTTATGGACTTATTCTACACAACTCTAAACTTGTAAAGATCCTCAAATTGAATTATTCTTTTAATTCAAGATTATGTAATGTTTAATGTTGGGTCATTGTTGTTGGTATCAGAGGTCATTTTAGATAACATTAGAAATTATAATATTGTTAAATTAAAGACCAAAAATTAATCTATGGTATGATTGAAGTGATATAGAATTTAAAAATTACCATGTTTCTTTACCTAATATATTTCTATGTTTAGAATGGTTTTCTGTAGAATAAATAGGGAAGCTATGATGGGACAACATCAAGAGGAAGAAAACCTTTCAAATCAGAAACATGAGATGGCTAGATTTGGAAATGAACAATTTGTTGATGGGATGGAATAGTTGACTTAGGCTATAAAAGGTGGTGGTATCCATGCACGTGATCAGTCAGATCGACCATGGAGGAACATGTCAGAAGTGGATAATTTCATGAGGAAACATCCACCATTATTCATAGGATCATCTGACCATGTTCTAGCAGAAGGGGGGATTAAAGCACATGATAATATTTTTGAAGTTATGGGGTGTTTAAAACAAAATAAGTATAGTCTCGCTATTTACTAATTTGAACGTGAAGAAGATCAGTGGTAGTTGATGGTGGAAAATATTAGGGATAGTGAAGAGATTACTTCTCTTGAATGGGATGAATTCAAAGGTATATTTCTTGAGAAATTTTTTCCTATGGTGATTCGTCTTAGGGTTGAAATAGAATTCCTATAATTGAGGTAGGAGGATGACTCAATAGCTACTTATGAAGAAAAACTCACTAGACTAGAATGGTATGCTCCAAATTTTATACACAATTTTATAGTAAAATAAACCATTTTTACTCAAGATTAATGATATATTATCAAAGGGATTTAGCTTCTCATGCGTTCAATAGTTATGAAAAACCTGTTCGATGTGTGAAGAAGGTGGAAATGGAGTTTGCTGATGATCATGACTTCTTTGAAGGACAACAGAATAAGAGGTCAAGGTGATAGGTGAAATGGAAAAACATTACAAAAAAGTATCATTGAAAGAATCATAAGATTACAGTTTGTGAAAATTTTGGTAAAAAGCCTACTTGGGAATGTCTTTTGAATTCTGGTAAGTGCTACTAATGTGGTAAAATGGGACATAAGGATTGTAATTGAACTAAAAATATCAGGGTAATGGTAAGAAAAAAATATGATTTACTATCAGTAAAATGTTTTAAGTTTAATGAAATGGGTAATTATGCAAATGAGTGCCCAATGAATAACTCATCCAAGGTAAAGAAATTGTACTACAAGAATAAACGGGTGGTGAAATATTTTTCAACAACATCAATAAATTTTGGGTCATCAAATGAAGTAGAATCAGGTACACAATTTTTATGTTCATATTAAACCAATGTGATGTCTGATTCGGGGTCTACACATTCATTCATTTTAGTGATGATTTCTATTCACTTGGTAATTCCATCTCACGATATGAATTCTGAATATATGGTAAAAACGAAAGGAGGAAATTTTGAAACAATATGAAATTATAAGATCCTTCTTATCCTTGTGTGCAGAAAGAAACTACCTGCAAAACATTATTTTGGGAACAGATTGGCTTTATTTTTATCATGATAAGATTGAATACAGAGCTAAAGAGGTTTATTTTTCAGAAATATTTTAAGTGTGTGTATAAGAATTAACCCTAAATTTTGATAACATATAAGGAAGATGAAAAACTAGTAAATTATGTAAATGAATATTACCTTGCACATATTGTTAAAAACAAAGGAACTCTTTATATTAATGATGTGCTAGTGGAAAATGAGTACCTTGATGCTATTCCGGATGAGTTTCCTGGAATTATACCTGATCAAGAAGTTAAATTTACTGTTGACTTATTTTTTGATGCAATGACAATTCCAAAACCCCCTTATCGAATGACTCAAATTGATCTTTTTGAGTTAAAGAAGCAATTGCAGGAGTTATTAGATAAAGGTTTCATTCGACCTTGCATATCATCATGGGTTTCTCCTATCTTATTTGTTAAAAATAAAGATGGTTAATTGAGACTTTTAATTCATTATAGAGCATTGAATAACTTAACTATTAATAACAAGTAACCTTTTCCTCATATCAATGATTTGTTTGATCTTCTCTAAGGAGAATAGTATTTTTCAAAGATTAACATGACACAGTGGTACAATTAGTTGAAAGTAAATGAAACAGACATTCCAAAGACCATGTTTTGTACTAGATATGGCCATATGAATATATAGTTATGCCGTTTGGTTTATCCAATTCACCTTCGTTATTCATGGATCTTATGAATAGAATTTTCCATGAGTTCTTGAATATGTTTTTCGTTTTGTTCATTGATGATATTTTGGTTTATTCTAAAATTAAATAAGATCATGAATGATATTTAAGGGTTGTCTTCCAAACCATTTAATAAACAAAACTATTTGGGAAATTCGGTAAGTGTGAGTTTTGGTTACAAAAAATATTATTCCTTGGACACACTATTTCAAATAATAGTATAACTGTTGATCCTACTAAAACAATTGTTGAAGAATGGACAAGACCCATAAATATAACCAAGATCCATAGTTTTCTATGTTTGGAAGGATATTACTGGAGGTTTGTTGAAAATTTTGCATGGTTATCTAGTCGAATGGCCATGTCAACTCAAAATGGAGTTAAGTACATTTGGAAAAAATAATGTGATTATTTTTTTCAAGAATTGAAAAGAAGGTTGGAGAATTCTCCAATTTTGGAAATACCTTTCAGAAATGGTGAGTTTTTTATTTATAGTGATGCTTCGTTGAAATTACTTTGTTGTGTCATTATGCAGAATGATCAGGTAATTTCTTATGCTTCATGTCAATTGAAACATCCATAGTTAAATTACCCTACACATGATTTGGAATTTGCTGCTGTTGTTTTTCCTTTAAAAATTTGGAGGCATCATTTGTATGGAGTAAAATTTGAAATATATATTGTCCACAAAAGTTTAAAGTATATATTCACTCAAAAATAATTGAATATGAGACAGAGGATATGGTAGGAATTAATTAAGGATTATGATCGCACGATCTTTTACCATCCAGGAAAATAAAATAAAGTGGATGATGCTTTTAGTCAAAAAAGTAATTCTTTCATTGACCATGCTATGTTTTGAATGAGATACTTTTGGTTTTTGATTTGATGAAGATTGACATAGAAGTTGTTGGTGCAAGAAATTATTTTGTTTTGTTTCCTGAGATAGTGAGATCATCGCTATCAGATAGAATAAAGCAACCGCATAATGAAGATAGTGTCTTAAAATAAAAGGTATAGTTTGTTCCAAAGGGTAAGATATCTGAATATAACAATGATAATGATTGTTTTTGGGGTTTGGGAAAATATTATGCATGTCTTGTGCTTCAATTTTGAAGAATGAGTTATTATGTTAAGATCATAGTTCCCTGTTTTCTATTAATCCTAGAAGTACTAATATGTACAAAGATCTTCGAGAGTATTACTAGTGGGATGGGATGAAAACAGATATTAAAAATTTTATTATGAATAGTTTGACTTCTGAGCAGGTAAAAGTAGAGCAGTAGTTACCGAAAGGGATGCTTCAGTCTTTATCGGTGCCAGAGTGGAAATTGGAAAATATATCCATGGACTTCATTTTCGTATTACTTAAGACATCTCGAGGTAATAATGCAATTTGGGTTACTGTTTATCGATTGACTAAATCTTCTCATTTCATTACTATTCGAGATATATTTTCTATAGATCAACTTTCTCAGTGGTATGTTAATGGTATAGTGAGGTTTTCTGTTGTTTCCCTTCCCATTTTATCTGATCATGATCCCTGGTTTACTTCTAACTTTTGGAAAGGCCCTCAGAAGTATTTGGGTAATGAATTAAATTTTAGTACAACCATTTATCCCCAATCAGACGGTCAGTCAGAATGAACAATTCAGACCTTGGAGGATATGCTATGTCCTTTTTCAATTGATTACCATGAAAGTTGGGACTAACATCTTTCATTGGTTGAATTTTCTTATAATAATAGTTTTCCTTCCAATAAACATATGGCTCCATTTGAGGCATTATATGGTAAGTATTTTCGAACTATAGCTTTTTGGGATGAGGTTGGTGAAAGGAAGCTGATGGGACCAGAATTGGTAGAAGAGATGGATGAAAAAGTTCAGTTGATTCAGAAGCACATAAGAATAGCTCAGATATAGAAGAAAAGTTATTCGGATAATCGGAGAAGGATATTTAATTTGAGGTATGTGATCATGTCTTTCTCAATGTTTATCTAGGGAAAAGTGTGATGAGTTTTGGTAAGAAGGGAAAGCTGAATCAGAGATTCATTGGATCTTATGAAATCCTTGAGAAAGTTGGATCAGTTGCATATAGAGTGGATTTTCCGTCCTCTTAATCCCCGGTACACAATATCTTCCATGTTTCAATGTTGATAAACAATATATTTCAGATGCATCTCATGTTTTAAGTCAAGAGGTAGTTCAGTTGGTAGATAATCTCTCTTATGAGAAAAAGCCCGTCCAGATTCCTGACTGTAGAGAGAAATTATTGCAGAAGAAATTAATTCACTAGGTAATGGTTTTATGGAAAAACCATGTGGTTGAAGAGGCAACCTGGGAAACTGAAAATTCTATGATGGATAAATACCCCCATTTATTTAATAAGTGAATAAAATTGCGAGGATGCAATTTTCAAAAGGGGTAAGAATGTGATATCCCAGGTAAATAAATAAATAATACATGTTCTTTATAATTAATATTTTGTTAATTAAATATTAATTTTACCTTAAATGGGTTTCTATGTTTGATGGAGTACCTGATACGCAACAACGAGTTTCTTTAAAATCTTACGTTGGACAATAATAATATAATATTTCTATTTATAAATGGTGGTTATCACATAGTTGTTGTATTGGCGGGAATGAACCGAACTAATTACAATATGACTATACATGTTTTGTAAATGTTTTTATATTTATCCAACAAAATTTAAGGTCTTAAAATGTGAATTAATATAATTTTATGCATAAATACTTTAATATTCATTAAAAGGTCGATTTACTGCCTTTTAAGGGTGAAACCTTTTTAAATCTATATTTGGTCACTTTTATATGTTCTATTTCACAAAATAAAATTCTTCTTTAGAATCGGCACATCAAAATTCTCTTTGGGTAAAATTTTGGTATTATTCTGAAAAAATTAAATTTTTCATGAGTAGTGAAAAATACTGTATATAAATACAAAATTACATTTTAATCAAATTTATTTATATGGTCATATAATTGTTTTCATTAGTTTTAAATTATAATTATATTTTATTTTTACCATTTAATTCATTGTTGGCTATTGGATTTAATTTCACATTGCAATTGGATATAAACAAGTGTCTATCTTTTGATAATTTTTATTTCTTAAAAACACCCATTTTATTTAGACCGAAAGATTTAATTTTAAATTAATTTATATCACTTCTGTGTTCTGAATTTGAAAAAATTTATTCCATATTTCGAATTAGGAAGTCCAAATTATGTAAATAGGTAACTTTTATTTTTAGTCATTATGAATATTTACTTCAGTAAATATTTTGTTTACCATGGTTAAAAGGTAAATCTGGTAAGTAAGTGTATAGAAATATTAATATAATAATATAAAATTACCCTAAATTGTTTCCTAATACTATTGGTTGATACAATTTCGACCATGATCATCCTTTGGTCAATTTTGGGACCCCATGTATCCACATGGGAGTGATAATGACACTTTAATTTAATTATCTCAAAATAAAGACAAAAATGACATAAATATATATCTTTTAGTAAATTAATTTTACATAGGGGTATATAAGTTATATTTTTTACTATAAATATTATTTGGAAAGAAAAAAGACATTATACATCATGATAGGTTTTTAATAATTTTTAGACATTAATTAAATTAAATTCTTTATGACACAATAATGATGTAATGTTTACCTCATTAATGAATGATTTAAATAAATAAGATTATAATTATTAAAATTATATCCAAAACATGTCCAATTCTTATTGGATGATTTTATTTTGACCATGATTCATCTTATCTTAGACTTTAATATGTTTTGGACTTTTAGAAACTGAAAAACATTATGTAATAAAATAATATTTTCACACTTTCCAAAAGAGCCCCACCTCCCCCTTATAAAAAATACCTCACCTCTAACATATTCCCCAAACCTCTCAAGCCCCTTGTCTTAGCCAAACTCGGCCTAATAAAGCTCCCTATATCCCTCGCCTCCTTCTAAAATCCTTAACTTAGGAATAAGGCACTTCAACCAACCATTTTGGTTCAAATCAAAGGGAGTTACCTGATTTAAATCTAAAGTCTTCTCTTATGTTATTTTTTCGTCTTCAACCCCCTAAACTCTTTGTATTCCATTATTATATAAAAACAATAGTATTATCAATATACTATTATTTTTTTTATAAAAATTTATTTTAACTACGTTTACAAAATCCTCCATCAAAATTATGAAGAACATATGGTTTCAATGGATGGAAAACAAATGCCTCACGAAATGATGATTGTCCAATTATCTTCTACCATCTCTCATGGTAGCCGATATGATGAAACATTATTTATATATGATATATATTACGTTTATGTAATATTTATTCTTCTTTTTTTTCAATTTATAGAATACCTTTATGGTTTCCATTAAGGGTAAACGCGATAATTTCATTTGAGGAAGTGCAAACTACCTCCCCCACAAGGTGATATGACTCGTCAATTCCATATGTGGGACGTATACAAGATAGAGTTAATGATATTATATATGTCATTATAATTGAATTATAATATACCAAAGTCTCATTAAGTTTAAATTTTATTAAAATAAGAAATATAAATGAAAGTAGTGTTCATTCATACGTACGACTTGCCATCTCCATGAATGGTGCATTTCATTTTATACCTCTAAATGGTATATACTATTATAAATAAAAATTTATATAGGGTATATTAGAAATATATGATATCTATATCATTAATATCATTATTTATGTAATTTAATTTTGACCACATGTACAACTTGTTGTTATAAGAATTTCGTTTCTTACTCAAGTACCAAATATTGAAAAAATGACCATTATTTACTTAAATGATTACATAATGTTTATAACATGGTAATAAGTGATTTAATAGGAATGATAAACTTGAAAAGGTTTCTTAAAAAAGTATAAATGAACTTTATTTTATGTAAAGACCCGTAAATTTCAAGGGATTTTTTTTAAATTCTTTGAGATTTTACGAGTACGCAGTTTCTAACGACACTTGATTCTGAGGCCTGGTGTGCCCAGAATCAATTTTCGAAGTTTAGCTCGGGTACGTTCAGTGAACAAATGTGCGGGTTTTTATAACTTTTGAACCGGTGCTCGGAATTAAAATCCAAGGGTACCATTGAATTCACAGCGTCGTGATTTTCTTAGGTGAAGCTTAAATCGGGCGGAAAGGGCTGAGAAAAAATGTTATTTTCTGGACCTTTCAAGAAAAATAATAAAATAATTTAAATGAATTATTTTGTTTTTCCTTCTCCCTTTTTGGGTGGCGAGGCGGCGACAGGGTGGTGACGATGCACATCAATGAGGCTCATTAATGGATCATAAAACTCATAGCATAACGACTCTTTAATGACCACATTATGGCAACGTTGCGATGTGCGCCTTTATATATTTTGGCACATTGAGATCATGTGGAGAAAATAAATTGGAGGATTCTGTTGGGAACCTCTGACGGACTTTAGCCCTAGAGAAGAACGAAGAACGCCGAAAAAACCTCTTATTCTTTGACACCTTTCGAATATCGGAGCCGGAAATCGACACCAACACCTTAACCCCCCGTTGAGAACGAAAGCCCGACAATGAACTACTAAGAGGTAGGGGTTTATTTTGAGAATGTTAATATTCCCATGTTCATTTTCCTCTAAAACAAGAATGCAGATCAACTCATTATCAAGTTGATCCACGAATGACTATTTATGGGATAGGGATTATTATTTGCAGGGGAAATTTTTGGGAGTTAAATTCAATCCTAACTAATTTTTTTGCCTCATTTTTCATAGAACATTATTGATGTTTGACCCCTTTTATTATCAAGTAACGTGGAGGGTGCGGGCTGAACAAACATGGTCGGAGACCCTACGCAGTTTGTTTGTCTGTGTGCGTGTTGACGGGCGACAATAGAACGGGTCCACAATCAGCCTGTGCAAGTCTTCGCAGTAAAGAACGGGTCCTGGGAGAGCTGCAGGCGCATACGGTGGACAAATCGGACCACCAGAGCGGGTCCGGTGATCCATGGAAGGTGCTGCCGGCGGCGCCCCGGAACGCCTCCAACAGGAGCCGCTGCAGCCCAAGCAGCAGCGGCAGGCAGCCAGATCCTGTGGCCGCATGGGATCTGGAGGATGCCGTTGTGCCCAGCGTGTCTGTGGAGCACAAAAGAGGGGGGACCCCCCCCCTACTCGGCCCGCTAGCCGAGCCAGCGCGCCCCCCCGGCCGGGCCCGGCCAGACCCGGACCCGGGTCATGTCGACCCGGTTCGGGCCGCCCGGGGGGGGGGGGGTTGGGCCGGGTCGGGTCGGGCCCAGACCCCCCATTTCGGACCGTTTTCGGTCTTTTGCAGATAACATAGGCTATGGACCTTCGATCGACGCACCGTCAGTTTCATTGAGATCCTTGGATTGAGACCGTCGTTTTAATATATTACACTCAAGGTTTCGGAAAACTTTGGGTATGGCCGGGTTGGTTTGAACACGAAACCAACCGGGCCCTCGGAGCAGAAACACCTATAACTCGAGTTATGGACGTCCGATTGACGTACCATTGACTTTGTTGATTTTCCCTTTATGAGATGATTCTTTTGGATTACTCTTCTTGATGTTTGGATGTATCTGGAGTACGGTCGGGTTGTTTTTAACTTAAAAACCAACCGGGCAGCTAGGACCGAAGAGCCAATATCTCTCAGACCGAGCGTCTGATTGATGCACTATCTGCCGCGTTGAGTTCATATTGATGAGACGAAACTTTGTGATACATGAACTCTGAACATCGTGACAGTTGATATATCGACCCCTTGGCTCATGGAGCAGACCCTCTTGGAACCGAGCGTGCTGTGTGCGGGAACCCTAGAACATGCTGCGACTGTGACGATGATGACTACACTTGGATCCTCCATGGATTCGGCAGCGAGGATGACCGTACTTGGATCCTCTGTGGGTTCAGCAGTGATGACGACCGTATTGGGATCCTACATGGGTTCGACGATGATGACTACTGTTCTTGTATCCTATGTGGGTCCGGTAGTATTTGACTCTGTACTTGTATCCTATGTGGGTCCGGCAGAGTAGCTGGTCTTGTATCCACTGTGGGTCCGACAGATTAGCTGGTCTTGTATCCTATGTGGGTATGATAGCTTAGATGAATCAGTGGCTATATTTGATCATCTCTATCGCCTTACGAAGTGTATACCTGTGTGAGCTGAGTCTTGATTCTCAATCATTATCATTGATGTGGTTTACTTGCTTTCCTGTGTGGATTGAGTTGTGCTTTCCAATGTGGATTTGGTTGTGCATGGGCTCGGGAACTGGAGCCGAACTGTAACTGATGAAATAGGTATATGTATGGGTATATACCTAATTAGGGTCATTTGATACTTCGTGATTGTATATTTCCTTTTTTGTTTATCCTGCTTCGATTCTGAGAGACCTTCGGGGGTCTCGGGGTCCCTACTGAGTATCGCATACTCACCCATACACGTGCAATGCCCGCACTACGTTGTGTTGGATGAAAACGACAGACATCACTGATCGAGGTGGAGTCTTGTGAAGCTGGAAGGTACCTGGAGGTGGACCACTTGGTGGGACGTACATGGAGCGGACGACCAGACCAAGGAGCTGAGGAGACTATCTGTACCCCGCCTTCAGGTGGGATTTTCGGAGGAATACTTGGAGTTGTTGTTTTACTTTCTACTATTGTACATTCCTTTCATTTGTACTGTACTTTTAGTTGGGTTTATATACTAGCCCATTTACTTTTTCAGCACATACCTTGTACTCAGTTTTTCTTAGTGTTTACTTTGCTTGTGTACTCTATTGTGTATGCTACTTCATAAAAGCAATGCCTTCCCTTTGGGGGGGGGGGGATTTACACCTTTGGTTCTAGTCGCCATCCCCTGGCCTATGGAAGGCGGGATTGGGGTAGTCACGACACAAGCCCCGAGGACAGGTCGTGACAAATTGGTATCAGAGGAGTCGGTTCTACCGGAGAACTTAGGACTCTGATAATTTCTTCTCTATGAGGAAATAATGTTTAGAGTAACAAGTGTGGTTATCAGTCCAGGGAGGCCGGGGTTGGTGTGGCGACTGACGTATCCATACACCAGGACCCTGACATCTGATTTCCGACTCAATACAGGAAATCATTGATTGCATGTGTCTTTCAAAAAATATCATTGTGATTACTTTATGTTTGCTCACCAGATATACTGTATTATCCGTGGTGCACCTATTTCTTTTCGTGATGGCCCCACGATGGCAGCCAGCTAGGGTTCCAAGCTTTGTGCGATACGACAGCCCACCGAGCGACGAGGCCTCGGTGTAGGGCCCCATTACAACAGAGGAACCGGCGGTACCTTTACCTACTAAGCCACCGACGCTACCAGCCCCAGCGGCAGAGAGTGCATGCTGCCTCAGCGCGTTGCACGAGTTTCCAAGGTAGAGGCCTCCCAGGTTCCTCGGAGAGACGGATCCTCAAGAAGTCGAGGATTGGCTGTAGGTTATATTTAGAGTCTTCAGGTTGGTAGGGACGCCAGCATACCTCATGGTGATCCTTGTCGTGAGTCTCCTGCACACAGCAGTAGGTAGATGGTGGCGCCTGATGCTCTAGGTGCACGATGAGACATCTCTTCTTTGGACGTACTTCGAGATCCTCTTCCGCTCGGAGTTCGTTCTGGCCACCATCAGTGCGGTGCGCATCCAGAAGTTACTACAGCTGCAGCATGGAAGCATATCAGTAGCCCAGTACTCTGCGTGATTTACCGACCTCTCATGCTACTCCACTGACATGGTACAAGACCCATTCTTTCGGGCCTAAACCTTTGAGGAGGGGTTGAGGCTTGAGATCAGATCTTCGATGATTCCACTCAGCATCCCGACTCTTGCCGGGGTGCTAGAGCGAGCCCTACTAGTGGAGATATTTCTCGCCGAGCAGCCATCAGCAGCGAGACTCACCGCAGGACGACACGAAGCAGAGTCTTCCATAGCAGGCAATCGACAGATGACGTACGGGTCCCAGCGGACCAGGCCATCAGGTGGGTGACCTCAGGACATGGGTCCGGCTGTGTGGGTCACATGGTGCAGAGCCAGCCTTCTGAGGAGCAGACAGTGTTATGCATGCGGCAGGCATGGCCACATGGATCATGACTGCCCGATCCATCATACAGACGAGCAGCAGACAGTGGAGGGACCTCCCAGGTAGAGGTAGAGGTTCGACCGTGGTGGTCTGCATGGAGCAGGCGGACGAGGAAGAGGAGCTGACCGAGCAGCGGGTGGTGGACGACGCTACGAGGGTCGACCACCACCACCCCTCGGAGGTCCACCCCGACCACAGAGAGGTGGCGGGCATAGGCGGGCTCAGCTCCAGGTAGTAGAGACTTATGACCACAGCACACCCGAGATGATTTGAGATACTATATATGTCTAGTCCACCCTGGCTGAAGTTCTTATAGACACAGGTGCAGCTCATTCTTTTATTTCTGCTTCCCTTTTTCATAACTCGAAGATTCCGACGGAACTGTTGGCTTGATCCTTGAGGCTAGAGACTCCTACGGGATCAGAATCGATAATTGCGCACTGGTGCCGGTAGCGTGATCTTACTCTAGGAGGCGATAGCTTCAGCTGGGATCTTATTGTAGCGGTGTCGAGGCCTTACGACGTCATTTTGGGTATGGACTGGTTATCTATAGTCCATGCCCAGATCGACTGTATTAGGTGCAAGGTGTGGTGTGTCCGCACAGATGGGACCACGTTCACCTTCACCGACAAGAAGGGAAACTTCACAGCACAACATGGACTCACGTAGAGGAGAGGGCATCCGATCACACATCAGTTGGCTAGTCTCATCCTCAGAGCCGTCGACGTCCAGAGTCCGAGTTTTCCTATAGTGGTGGACCAGTATGTGGACGTTTTTCTTGACGAAGTTCCAGGACTACCTCCTCACAGGGAGGAAGATTTCTACATAGAACTGTACCCAGGGACATCACCGATATCCACCCCAGCGTATTGGATGGCTCCCGCCGAGCTTTGTGAGCTGCGGGTACAGCTAGAGGACTTACAGGGGAAAGGTTTCATCTGACCCAGTGATTGACCCTGGGCTTCTTCGGTCCTTTTTGATAAGAAGACGGATGGGGGCTTGTGAATGTGTGTCGATTACCGTCGCATGAACCAGGTGACCATGAGGATCAAGTATCCTCTTTTGAGGATTGATGACCTCTTCAATCAGCTCAAGGGATCATGATTGTTCTCGAAGATAGACCTCTGGTCAGGCTATCATCAGCTCCGAGTTTGGGACTAGGATGTGCCGAAGATAACCTTAAGGTGTCAGTATGACCACTATGACTTCTTGTTCATTCCCTTCGGTGTGACCAACTCTCCAGTAGTGTTCATGAGTCTCATGAACATGATCTTCCATCCCTACCTCAATCGGTTTGTCGTAGTCTTCATTGACGACATACTGATTTACTCAACGACTGAGGAGGAGCACGCCTACCACTTACGGGTTGTACTGGATACACTCCGAGAGCACCAGCTTTATGGTAATCTATCGAAGTGCTAGTTATGGCTTCGAGAGGTCCACTTCTTGGGGCACGCCATCTCTGAGGTAGGAGTTTCAGTGGATCCCGCAAGGTCGAGGCGATACTTTATTGGGAGCCACCCAGGAGCGTGATGGAGGAGCGGAGTATCCTTGGTCTAGCTGGGTACTATCGAAGATTTATGCCAGACTTCTCCAGAGATGAAACACCACTTTCAGCATTGACGAAGAAGGGGAAACCCTTTGTATGGTCAGACTGATGTCAGCAGAGCTTCCAGGAGATGAGGCGGAGATTGACCAGTGCGCCCATCTTGAAGCTACCATAGGAGGGCGTAGGGTACGTAGTTTACTGTGACGCATCAGAGACCGGACTCGGGTGTGCCCTAAAACAGGAGCGAGCAGTGATCTTTTACGATTCATGGCAGTTGAGGCCGCATGAGCGAAACTATGCCACCCATGACCTGGAGTTAGGATCAGTGGTCTTCGTCGTGAAGATGTGGAGACACTATCTGATGGGAGAGCGCTTTACACTTTACTCTAACCACCAGAGTCTCAGGTACATATTCTCGGAGAAGGACATGAACCTGAGATAGCGGCGATGGCTCAAGTTCCTCCAGGATTATGAATTTTAGATTGTCTATACTCCTTGGAAGGGGAACGTTGTGGGTGGTGCTCTAAACAAGAGATCGGGCATTCAGCTACTTGGAGAGATGACAGAGCAGTTAGCCTCTTTGCAGATATCCATGGATTTTGTGACGGGGCTTCCACGTAATTCTAGGGGATACAACTCCATTTGGTTGATTGTAGACCAACTCACCAAGTCGGCCCACTTCTTACCTATCAGGGAGCATGGCTCAGTGGAGAGCTTGGGACACGTCTACGTTCAGGAGATCGTACGGCTTCATGTTGTGTCATCGACTATTTTCTTCGATCGAGATGCTCACTTTACTTTCTGGCTTTGGAAGGGGTTACAGGAGTCCTTTGGGATGCAGCTATGCCTGAGCACTACCTTTCACCTGCAGACAGATGGCCAGACAGAGAAGACCATTCAGACACTCGAGGACATGCTTCGTCCATGTGTCCTCGACTTTGGTCACAACTGGGAGGATCACCTACCCTTGGTGGAGTTTGCGTACAAAAACACCTAATAATCCACCATTGGTATGACACCATACAGGGCCTTGTACTGCTGACCGTGAAGATCACCTCTATGCTGGACAGACCCCGAGGAGTCAGCACTTGTAGGACCAGAGATAGTCTAGGCCATGATAGAGATGATACAGATCATCCATGAGCGGATGAGGACAGCTCAGTGCCGACAGAAGTCCTATGCTCACAGGAGGCGGAGACCACTAGAGTTCGAGGATGGAAGCAACGTTTTCTTACAGGTCTCACCTCGATGTGGATTACGGAGATTTGGCCAGGGTGGCATGTTATCTCTGCGCTTCATCGGATCATTCCAGGTTCTCAACAGGATAGGCATGGTGGCTTATCGCCTGGATCTTCCACCTCAGTTGCACCGGGTGCACGATTTCTTCCACACATCTCACCAGAGGAGATACATGCACGGCCCGACGCATATCATCGATCATGGGGAGCTGGACATCGATGACAGTGATACTTTTTTGGAGGTCCCAGTAAAGATTGAGGGTCGACAGTAGTGGGTCCTACATGGATGGTCGATTCCTCTAGTGCACATCAGGTGGCAGCATTGGAACCTCCATGAGACAACATGGGAGCGGGAGGCTCAGATGCATGCTCAGTACCCTCATTTGTTCCCCTAGTTTAGGATATAGCTTTATAAGGACGTAAAGCCCTGAGGTGGGAGTAATATAAAAAACTGTATATTTCAAGGAATTTTTTTTTAAATTCTTTGAGATTTTACGAGTACGCAGTTTCTGACGGCGCTTGATTCTGAAGCCTGGTGTGCTTGGAATCAATTTTCGAAATTTCTCTTGGGTACGTTCAGTGAATGAATGAGTGGGTTTTTCGAAATTTTGAACTGGTGCTCGGAATTAAAATTCGAGGGCACTGATGAATTTTTAGCACCGAGATTCTCTTAGGTGAAGCTTAACTTCGACTAGAAATGGCCGAGAGAAAAAGTTATTTTCCGGACATTTCTAGAAAAATAATAAAATAATTTAAATGAATTATTTTATTTTTCTTTCTCCCTTTTTGGGTGGTGGGGTGTCAACAGGGCGGTGATGATGCACATCAATGAGGCTAATTAATAGATCATTAAAATCATTGCGTAACAACGCTTTAATGACACCATTATGGAAACACTGTGACGTGATCCTTTATATATTTTGGCACATCGAGATTATGTGAAGAAAAGAAATTGGAGGATTCTCTGGCGAACCTCTGACGGACATCCGCCCCAGCGAAGAATGAAGAACACTGAAAAAACCTCTTCTTCTTCGACCCCTTTTGAATATCGGAGCCGGAAAGCGACGTCGACGCCTAAACCCCCCCTTGAGGATGAACGCGCGACAGAAAACTACTAAGAGGTAGGGGTTTATTTTGAGAATGTTAATATTACCATGTTCTTTTTACTCTAAAACAAGAACTCGGATCAACTCATTATCATGTTGATCCATGAACGATTATTTGTGGGTTGGGGATTATTATTTGCGTGGGAAATTGTTTGCAGTTAAATTCAATCCTAACTAATTTTTTTGCCTCATTAGTCATTGAACATTATTGTTGTTTGACCCCTTTATGTTATTAAATAATGTGGAGGGCGCGAGATGAAAAAACACAGACTATGACCCTCAACAGTTTGTTTTTCTATGCGCGTGTTGATGGGCGACAATGGAACGGGACCGCAATCAGCATGTGGAAGTCATCACATTATAGAACGGGTCCGGGAGAGCCCCAGGCGCAAACGGCAGACAAATCAGACCACTGGAGCGCATCTAGTGATCCGCGGAAGGTGTTGCCGGTGGCTGACACCAGCCGGCCGCTAGGAGGAGGCGGCGCCCTGGCGCGCCGCCAACAGGAGCCGCCGTCGTTGAAACCGCGGCGGCAAGCGGCCAGATCCCGCGGCCGCGCGGGATCCATAGGAGGACGCGGTGCCCAACGCGTTCGTGGAGTGCAAAAGAGGGATGTCCACATCCCCCCTTCTTGGCCCGCTGGCCGAGCCAGTGCCCCCCCCGGTCGGGACAGGGCGAGTCGCGCAGACCGGGCCAGGCCCAGACCCCCCCATTTCAGACAGTTTTCGGTATATTTCCCATAACATGGGCTACAGACCTCTGATCGATGCACTCTCAGTTGTGTTAGGATCATTGGATCTATAAGGTCGTTTTGGTATATTACACTCCAGGTTTCGGAGAACTTTCTATATGTCTGGGTTGGTTCGAAAACGAAACCAACCGGGACCTCGTAGCGGAAACGCCTATAACTCGAGCTCCAGACGTTCGATTGACGTACCGTCGACTTTGTTGGTTTCCTCTTTGTGATACGGTTCTATTGGATTAATCCGATCGATGTATGGACATAGCTGGAGTATGGTCAGGTTGGTTTTAACTTAAATACCAACCGGGCCCCTGGGACGAAAAATCCAATATCTCTCAGACCGGGCGTCTGATTGACGCGCCGTCTGTCGCGTTGAGTTCCTATAGACGAGACGGAACATTGTGATACATCACTCTGGACATTGTGACAGTTGATGTATCGAAACCTTGGATCATGAAGCGGACAGTCCTGGAACCAAGCGTGGTGTGTGCGGGAACCCTAGAGCTGGCTGTGACTGCGACGATGACGACTACACTTAGATCCTCCATGGGTTCGGCAGCGAGGAAGACTGTACTTGGATCCTTAGTGGGTTCGGAAGCGATGAAAAGCATACTGGGATCCTCCATGGGTTCGACGGTGATGAATACTATTCTTGTATTCTATGTGGGTCTGGCAGTATTTCACCGTGTACTTGTATATTATGTGGATTCGGTAGAGTAGATGGTCTTGTATCCTTTGTGGGTCAGAAAGCATAGCTGGTCTTGTATCCTATGTGGGTCCAACAGCTTAGATGAATCAGTGGCTACATTTGAACATCTCTATCGCCTTATGAAGTGTATACATGTGTGAGATGAGTCTTGATTCTCAATCATTATGATTGATGTGGTTGACTTGTTTTCCTGTGTGAATTGAGTTGTACTTTCCTATGTGGACTGGGTTGTGCTTGGGATCGGGAGCTGGAGCCAAACTATAAATGATGACTTAGGTATATGTATTGGAATATACCTAAGTAGGGTCGTTTGATACTTCTTGATTGTATCTTTCCTTTGTGGTTTATCCTGCGTGGATTCTGAGAGACCTTTGGGGGTCTCAGGGTCCCTATTGAGTATCGCATACTCACCCCTGTACGGGATATACCTGCACTACGTTGTGTTGGATGAAGATAAAGGACAACACTGATTGAGGTGGAGGCTTGTGGAGATGGACGGTACCCAGAGGTGGAACACTTGGCGGGACATACACGGAGCAGACGGCCGGACCGAGGAGCTGGAGAGACTATTTGTACCCACCCTTCAGTTGGGATTTCTGGAGGACGACTCCGAGTTTCTATTTTACTTTCTACTACTATAATTTCATTTTAGTTGTACTATACATTCAGTTGGTTTTTTATACTGGAACCTTTACATTTTCATCACTTACCTTGTACACAGTTTTACTTAGTGTTTATTTCGCTTTCATATTATATTGTGAATGTTACTTCATAAAGGGAATGCCTTCCCTTTTTTTGGGATTTACACTTTTGGTGCTAGTCACCAGCCCCTGGCCAATGGAAGGCGGTCTTGGGGTAGTCACGGCATGGGCCCCGAGGACAAGTCGTGATATTTTATTATTCATGAGATTAAATAACAAACAGCTCGTGTCAGACACGAGGTAAGGGACTTCATCTCAGTCTCCTTTCATTGAAGCATATTGTGTTTTTATAAATGACTTTCTTTTATATGGTGTATAAATCCCTATGACTTTTACTTTTATTCAAACGGAATCTTTTATCTACTAAGCATTTTACTAAATGACAAATATAAAATAATGTTTCTTTTAACGTACATGATAACAATGACCTTTTTTCCACCGCGAGTATTATTTGATCTTTTCCATCCTTAACAAGATGTAATGTTTTTAAAAAGAAAATAAATACAATATACTCTTTGACACATTTTTTGTATTGAAAATGGTTTCTATAATTAATTTTTTATATCAATATATTTAAATGATATATTGTGATTGAAATGTGGAAATGTTTTCCTTCCTTTATTATTGTTTTTTGTGTTATGAATATGTTATGGTTCTTGGGAATTTATATATATACAAGTGGTTTCATGATAAACCTTGGGCGGGTGAGCACGAGATAACTCTCTAATTCATACGGTAATGTGAAGAATTTAAATGAGAATGTTTTTCCGAAGAGATTTAGAAAATACATTGTGTTGGGTATTCCAAATGTATCTCCCTACGTAGTTGTTATATCTACAATGAAAGTATGATATGGATGCCACAAGTAATCCTTTACTATTTGTGTTTACTAAGTATGTCTTGTGATTTCAGGAGAAATGTTAAGGATCATATGTTATGTATATAATGATGAAATAATGTTTTCTTCCATTGTTTTATAACTCGTACTTAGCTTTTTATGTTTATCCCATGTTTTCAAATGTTTTTCACTAAATTTAAAGATGAATAGGTCCAAGTATGGGATCAAGTAAAATTTATGTTGTCTAAAATATGGGACTAGACATGACCCTTTTTTTAAGAGTTTTTATTTTATGAAAAATAGGAAACTGAGTAGAAGTTTATACCTTGTAATTTTTGAGATTTGATATAATAGTTATGACCTAATTATATAAAAGTATAAACCTTAAAAGATCCTCAATGTGAATAAATATTTTAATTCATTATTATGTATTGTTTTAGGATGGTTCCAAATAATTGAGGTCATCAATAAAAAACATGTGAATGATTAATGGAATGATAAGTTCCCCAAAGCTATAAATCATTACTGAATTATAAATTCTTTTGTTTAGTATAAAATATGTTTTTAGGACAACATTATTTTATGATAATTTTCCTAATGTTATGTAATTGTTTTATAAAATAAGAATATTAGGAAATAAACTTCAATAATATATTTATATAGAAAAAAATTTATCCTTTGTAGTGATTTTATAAATTTTTTATTAATACATTACATCAAGAATCGGATATCTAAACATTTGTATTGATTCCTGAAGCACTAAAATATTCTTTTAATGGATCATACATCCCATAAAATATTTATATTTTTTTACCTTTGTATCTAACTATTATCCAAATCCAATATGGTTAAGACAATAATATGTAATCCTAAATGTGACAATACCAGTTCATCATTAATACTTATTCAAAAAATTTATCAACATAAAAATGAAAAATTAACTAAGACATTTCATAGTTCAGTTGTTGTCGTTAAACCATTATCATTCTTTCGTTCATGGGATTAAGTCTCATGGACTTTTTGGATTTTATTTTTTTTCAACTGGTATAAAAGTTTTCTTTTTCTGAAACCGTATTAATATAATTTCAAAAATAATTATGATGTACATCCATTAAATATGTTCTATAAATAAATATAATTTTATGTGCGCTTTTCAATACAACTCTATTTCTTAAACAATTCATTATTTTATTTCAACATAGGTAATTACTTTGTCTAAATTTTATCCATAATATTATTTATTAGATTTATAAATCATAATACCTTATTTTCAATCTAAAACACCATAGTTTTAACCTAGATTAATAATTTTCCAAATTCATCATAATCGTATGTAAATAAAAGGGAAATTTTCATAACTATATCCCCTAGGAATTTAAAACCAGGTGTGCAGTATGGATTATTATTTCATACCAAGTTATGCCAAGCCATGCTCGAGGGCACATGCTATAGTTTTTACCCCTATGCATAACTATTCCAGAACTATGTCCACTTGTAGGGACTTTAAAAGGATTATTGTTAGAAAAACCACATAATATCTATCAAACTAAAGATTTAGGATGTTATTCAATAATTATCCATAAATTCTATTTTAGGGATATTTTCTAAAATATATGTTTTAATAAATCTATTTTCCAAGGATCCTATATCACTTCCTCTATGACCAACTATTTCAACCCAACCCCTAAGATCCTAGAGCCACTGTCTACTACCATTACATTACCATGATTATAAGAAATCAAATATTATAGGATCAATGATTTTAGTAGTCTTGGTAAACCAGATACACACATAAGTATTTTATTACCAACATACACACTAATTAAAATAATTTTTTTTATAGGGATATCTTTATTCTATATAGTATATCCATTCATATCAATCTTTTTATACTTAATGGATTCTTGAGGAAAGAAATTAAAAATAAAGGTGAGAGTATCTTCTCTATAAGTGTACAGCACCGTGTGAGCAATAATGAATCAATGAGAATAATCAAATGACATGTTAAATAACGGACTATATAGGCCATGATATAAATAAAATAATAAGTAAGTGTATAATCAATATGGAAAGGTAATTAAATGGAAAAAACATGCCATTTATATAACTAGACAAGGAAAAATAAATGTTGAAATGTAAGAAACCGAAAAATATTCCATTTAAATAAATAAACAGAGAATTAAATGCATCAATAGATATTTAGACGTAAAATATTGTGGATTAATACATATTTATTCAAACTGAAGGAAATTATATTTCATTGGTCTTCATGTCTAAGGCACATGAAAACTTCAAATGTCAATATGTATCCTATGGGATGATTAAAACTATATGTGGAACCCCATATATTTGAGAAATAAATAATAGTGAAGGTTTTTTCTCGATGTAATTTCATCCCATGAGACTACCGATGCATTAAGGGTCTTCTATTTACCAGTCCCCAACATCTAAGGAATTCCTTAAATGGTCTCCAACCTATTTCTTTCATGTCCTAAGTATTACTTGTATAAAATAAACAACATGACTTATTAAATATCTATATTGAATAAAGAATACATATTTATCACTATTTTCCAAATAGAAAAATGGCTTTAAAACTATACACTATATATAAAATTCTATATGGTTTAAGAAAAAATAATATCTGTGTTAAATTATATTGATAATATCAGGAAATTAAATGTCAAATGATCATAGGAAATTTAATATTTCAAGGGAACTAAAAGTAATAAAGGTGGGGAACTTTAATAATATACATAGAAAAATCATTCATAATCCTTTTAGAGGAATATTGAGGATGTTATAAATAAAAAATATCTCAATTGGATTGAAAAGATGATTTTTTTCATTGAAGAAATATATGATAAACATTAAAAACATTCTTGATGAAAATATCCTTTATTTTGAAAAAAACATTTGAAGAAACATTACATTAAAACTCACTTTAAAAAACATAACAAATTTTGTAAATGGTATAAAACCATTAATATGTAATTTTTATAGATTTAAAATAATTTTTTAAAACATTTTATTAAACATGGTTTTTAGGAGAAATCAGTTTCTTTTACTAAACATAGAAATGATGTTTGGTTTTCATAAAAACATTATTTAAAAAAATTTGGTTAACAAAGAGTAGAAAATATTATTAATACTTCCAAAATATCATTAATAACGATATTGAAGAAAATGAAAGGGTTTATAGAACAATTTCTAAATAATTTTCTTAAAGGTAATTGAATGGTCATTAATGTTATTCTTGAGAAATATAATCTTAAATAAATTACAATATATCTCATACCACTTTGAGAATTTTTAAATATAAATCATCCTGAAGGAAAAACATTAATTTAAAATTTTAGATACCATTAATATAAAAGGATTACTGATATAATATATCAAGTGGATAAGTAGATACACCAAATAAGAGAAGTAAGTTGTCAATATTAACTTTATCTGAGATATGTAAAAATGTGAGATGAAAATCTGGTACCTTGTATCCAATTTGACTTTTTTCTATTTATATTCCTTAATAAAAGTAACAATATTAATTATTTACGTCATTTATAAAATTTTCCATAATTACCATAACTTTTATTTCACATATTACAAAATTATTTACAACTACTTAATCAATTAATTGTACGCCAGGTGTTTTGACCAAATTTGGTTAGGTGTCAAAAACAGCATGGGTCTACTATGGTCAAAGTGGCTGTTATATTACATATCCAAATTAATAATCAAGATATAATTATTATTTTAATACATAAATAGTTCTTTTGAAATGAATCATCATATATGGTAATAAAAATGAACCAACGTTACGATCATGGAAATGTTAGCCCATACGTACACGTGAATAACTGTCTCATTTTTCAATTATCGATACAGAAAGAAGGTAATTAACACTGTATATATCATGAGTGATAATTTAGTCATAAATACCATGTTAGTTTATTATATATACATAATAATATAAGTATTCTTATGTAAAAGTAACCACATCATGTTGGGGAGTCAGTAGTCCAAATATCCATGACTGATGTTCTCACTTTTTAGTGTGCGTGAAAGGATAATATACAAAATGATATATATTATATTTCCCAAAAGATAATAATTTCATGAATATAATATAGATATTTTTTATGTGACATATGTTTAATAAAAACCATCATTTTTATATTTTATGTATCGTGTGATCGAATCACATAGCTTTTAAGAGGCGGTAGTCCACACATTGAGAAACGATGTAGTTGTATTTACCCATTATGAAAAGTATCATGGTATGTGTTATAAAAGAATTATAGTTAAATAAATAAACAATTATTAGCATATATGTCATATTTAAAAAAAATTTCTGTAATAATTCTAAATAATTCATGGTGGAAATGAAAAAAACATACTACATTGTTTCGTGAGGCGGTATTTCGTCATATCCATAAATGTTATGTTCGTTATCCACTAGATGGGAATGTTTCTATGTTTAGGTATAACGCTTATCATAAAAAAATTATATTTACGATACCAGGGATTCTATATAATATTTTAATCAATATATATTAGGGAGTTGAGAAAGTAAAAAACTAGAGAACTTGAGGAAAGATGTTACCTCTTCTTTTGGTAACTCATTTTTGTTTACACTAGTGGTATTCCTTCGATAGATTTTTAATGAATGGAATGATCTAGGATTATGGGAGGGGTTTTGATGAGATAATTTAGTAGATACCTATTGAACCAAATCATCATGAGAGGTGTGAGGAAGTGGGAGGATATGAGGTCTTTTTAGAGTAGAGGATTGACACTCTTGTAAATTTTGGAAAAGGAATTCTACCCACGGTTTCCCCATTTCAAGTGGATACAATATGGATAAAAATTACATAAAATATATTATATGGTATAAATATTATCATCCCTTTGATTTTTTACAATTATATATTTCATTTTGTTCATTATATTTGTCGTTTAGTCTCATGAAAAGCTTAATTTCACCTTAATCATTGTAATTAATTTTAAATAATTTCTCTAATCATTTTGGTCGAAAACTAAAATAAACTAATAATAAAATTTAAAATATTATGACTAAAAATATGGAATATTTTTTTAGCAAATTCCAATCATATATATTGAAAAATAATAATTTTAAAATAATCACATATATGGCATGAAAATGACGGTTTTAAAAGTTAAAAATGCTAAACATTTTACTTTGTTTTTATATTCAATTGTAAAGTCAAATTGATTTAAATGATCTAAATTGTATTGATTATTATAAAACTGAAATAATTTAATAATAAATTCAATTTGTAATATTAATTATTCTTATAAATAAATTATATATAAAATGTTTTTAAATTAAAATTTGGCATTTCATTATTCATTAAAAAAGGAAAACTTAAAGGAAAATACTAAAAATTCACCAAAACATAATATTTAGGTTTTTATTTCAAATTTGAAGTTTATTTGGAAATAAAATATTTAAATAATTTCTAAATATTGAATATAAAATAGGTTCCCCATCGAATGGTGGAAAAATGACTTAATAAATTATAGTATTTTATGTGAAAATTATTGTTTATTTTTATATTACATATATCGAATCTATTGAAAGAATAAAAATAATATTTTATAGAATATACGACATATATATATATATATATGTGTGATTTTAATATATTTCAATAATTTTAATTAATTAAATTTTATAAAACACATTGGTGAACATAAAAATATTTTTCAACAACACATTGCCTTTATTTCCAATTAGTTTATATATTTATTTAGAATTAAATTTTAACCAATTATCTATTTGTGTATAGAATATATTTTAATAAATTAGTTAGTAATATTCACAATTACTAGTTTATATCTTATTTTGTTAAATAATAATTTAATAATATATTTTAATTTGCTAAAACTCTTTCTTACCTATAACACTAATCATTGAGGAAACTTATTGTTGTGTGCGATTTATAATAACTCAGGGTCGCGTGAATTGAAATTGATAAATTATATTCACTTTTTAAAAATTTAAAATATATTAGAAATGTTTGGGATATTATATTCTTGTTCATGAGGGATGTTTTGTGACATACATGCTATTAAAAAAAAATTCCTACTTTATATTTTCGTGCAGTTATAATTAAAATATTATAATTTAATATGATAGTTATCTCCCAAATATTAGAATAGGGTTATGAATTGGATGAAAAAATTAATCAAATTATATGAATTAAACACGTATATAAAATTAATTCTATAGTGGTCAATTAATTTTAAATTAAAAAAACCATTTCACCATATTAAAAATAATTTTCTACAAAAAATATTTTTATAAATAGAAACCTGTTTTAACATAGTAATTTTAAAAGACAACACTATATAAATTATATTAACTAAAATTATATATTATATATTCAATAAAAGGTCTAACATTCATAATATTTTTTCTAGACAAGCAAAAAATTCAATTTCATGATTATAAAAACAATTCCTAACAAATATTTTTACCTACAGGGATAATATTATGAATTTAATTTGTTGAAATTTTATAAAATTTTATTGAAAAATATATAAATTTCAAAAATCATCTTTTCAAAATTGTCTTAGGGTTAGTTTTTTATAATATCTTGGGAACATATAATTTCCGATGAATATTGATGTATAATAGTTTTTATTAAAAAATTTCAATTCTTTCAATGATTCTAGAAGCATTAAAATTATTTTAATATAGATTTGAGAGTAAATTAGATAAATTATATATCAATTAATCTATTTTAGGTCATTCTAATCAGTTTGATATTAAATTTTTATATAACATCCTTGTAGTCATTTAAACAATTTCACTTTGGCAATCCACATTTTACATGCATTTCTAGGATAAATTTTAAATTGAAATTTGAACTTCTGTGATTAAAATTTTTATAAATGAAATAATTATTTTTAATTAGAATAATTTATATTATATAATAATAAATAAAATATTTTGACCAAAATGAATAATAGTATAATTAAAAATAATTATTTTTTTAAGGTAAAAATGGTTTTACAGTGGGACAAACTAAAACAATGAGGGTCAAAATGACTCAAACTTATATAAAATAATTTTATGATCATATGTAGACATTATATCTTCTATTTTTGAGAATAGACTATTTTTTAGGGTTCTAGAATGTGAAAAATGGTGATAAAAAGTTTTCATTCGAAAAATTACTCGTTTTCTGCTCACCTCGCTTATCAAAGACCACCCCATCTCCCCTACTAAATATAATCCATGATCACTTGTTTACTCTAATACTCTCATCCTAGATGAATTATTGTTTCCATAAATCCAATATATGAATCCATTTGGTAAAACCCAAAAGAATTTTTTTGAAGAAGAGGTTGTCTCCCTAATCCATAAATTTTTTATTTTTTCTTACACATCAATAAATTATTTTAAAATCAAAACAATATAATATCCTCAGTTTTTTCCATATAAATATTTGTAATTTTTTAATTTAATATCATAAATATGTCTCTTATTCTATCAAATGGATCATGAAATCCTCATTCATCTGAACGACAGTTTACCGCCTCACGAACTGATGTTTATCATGGTAATTATATAGTAATTAAATAATATATTACTTTTCACTTTACTTTTTAGGGTAATATGATAATTTTATTCATGTGTATGAAGGACTACCACATCATGAAGTGTTGTGATTCATTCATTTCATAGAATTTGAATTGAAATTCAATTAGTATCGGTTTTAATAAACACATGTAATACATATGAAATAATTAAGCATCTTAAAATATAATATATTATTTAAATTTCATTCATTTTACCCCTCAAATAAATGTAAACAAATTTCATGCATATGTATGACCTATTATCTCCATAAACGGTGTATTTAATTCAATATCCCTAATATTTATAGACAACTTCAAATAAATATATAGTTAATACGTATTTAATATATATCATATGAAATTTTATATATATTATTAATCCATAATAAATTTAATAGTACTAAATCTAAAAAAATCAAAACATACACACAAGCAAAGTAGTTATTAACCAAAACAAGTGTTTATAAAATAATATTTATTAAATGGGTAATAAAAATTCCTAATTAAATCATAAATGGTATGATATATATAATTATTTTTCATAAATATATTTATATTAATTTAAAATTTATTATATATGATCTTTGTGAATGTTTGATTGAAGTTGAGGCTTATGTTATTGAATTTGGGTCTCGCTCCTTACTTCTCTCAAACACATTCCATATTCACCACATATTTTTTAATTTGTTCTATATACAACCCAAGAATTTATTTAATGATATTTCTCTTTGGAATAAATTGGATTTAATTATTCATATTAGGATCTATATTTCGCGGTTTTTTAATTCAATAGATATCAAATCTTCAATAAATTTAATCATGGTTTTCTTTCTTTCATACATACGATGTATTATGTACCTATCTTATTTTATAAGGTGTATATACAACAACATTATTATTTAATATAATGAATTAATTTATTCCCATTATATTTTATGTTTCATTTAAAATTATTTTTCAGTGGGGATTGTAATTCAATGTTACAAAAGTAGTAGGGGTATTATGAAATAATTTAACACTTTATCCTGACTATTGTGTTTATTCTTCTGATAAGGAAATATTTTGATCCATATCTCATGGAACGAATGAATTTTCATTTATTCTATTTATGTTAGGAGAATATATTTTTTCGCACAATTTTAATCTCTATATATACTCAATAGTTCAAATGATCATTTTATGAAAAAAACATGATTAATTATATTTTCTATTGAATACCCTTTTTATTCGAAAACCATGTTTTACAAAAATGTGTTCAAAATTATTTATTCAATCATAAAATTGTTTTTTAATTATATTTTTACATATTTTTTTTAAATTTTTACCAAAACAATAAATGAATCTTCATGTAATTTTATAAAAAATTTAAATTTGGGCATTGCGGAAAATATGAACAGATTATTTTTTTAAAATTGTGATTTATGAGTGGAATTTACCATAAAAAATACCAATATATTATTTAAATATTCCTTTATAAGACATCATACTTATTTTAAAGGAAACTAATATTAAAATATAGGTAGGTTTTGAAAAGCTATTTTATAGTAGGAAAGTATATTTTCCTTAGGAAACGTTTTAAATGATTTCGAATGATTCCCTTATATATTTTGAAGGATATATTCTCTTAAAAGTATTTCTAATATATTTTATGGATTTTTAGTTTTAAAAAATTGTTTTCAAATAAAAATTATTTTCCATAAAAAAGATTCATTTTATATTTGAAAATAATTTTCTATCTAATATAACTTCATTTTATGTTAATTAGTCTTTATTGTGGATATGATCCAGCGATACCACTCTTATTCATTGTCAAAATGGTTTATGTTTATAGTGAAAATATATTTATGAAACCCATTTTCTCCCTTGGAAAATAACATGATAATTTTTTAACGAAACATGATTCATTTTTCATGGGTTATTCGATGATGAAATGATGAGATTATTATGAAACATATTTATTTTCCACAGGTTATTTTATGATTAAATATTTGTAAATTTTATTTAATTTTATAGGTTTTTATATGATTATTTTTATGATATTTGGGCATAATTATGTTATATTTTCATTATGTGATGGATGGGACCTATGTGTCCCTCTTATTAATTGGTTAAATAATTATATATCATGATATATTAATTGGAAATATGTTTATAATTACGTAAAACCATGCTTCCAAATTTAGTGCTAAAGACATGTTTTGTGTTTTTTGTATAAAATATAACTAAAAAAATACACAAAAATTTAAATAATAGAGGTCCTTTTCTAGTTTATGTTCTGGAAAATTAGGCTACATGTCACATTTTTTCATTGTTGAAATGAAATAAAACAATTAACCTCATATTCTTTGACTCTCACTGTTACTACAAAAGAGTGGACATATGAATCAAAACATCTACTATACCTATGAAAATAATTTCAAATTGTGGTATAAAAATTGAATATCCCCGCAAGGGATTTTAAAATACTTTAAATAACGTTTATGAACACTTTCATTGAATAAAACTTTTCAAAAAAGCATCTAAAATTCTTCTTATAATACCCTAAAAATACATTTAGAAACACGTTTTGAATATTATACTAAAATTATATTTATGTTGAATATTATTCAATAGTTAGAAAATGCATATGCACAATAATTTATTTAAATATATTTTACTTATATTTTTGAAAAATTATACGAAATGATTTGAAAATAAAACAGGGAGGACACTTGAAACATTGAAGTATGTATTGGGTTTAGACACTTTTGGGGTGGGTTTTCATCCCACTTCCCTGTTATATTTACAATGATTAAGTGTGGGATTTTATAGAATCAATTTAATGTTTATTTACATATAAATAATTTCACTAAAGTTTTCTATTCCAAACTTGATAACCTAACAACAAACATTTACATGTTAATATATTGATTCATATAAATACATTCAAATGAATTCTCTTGAAAATAGTACAATTGAATTTATTTACATTCAAACATTACATAAAATTCATTGAATGAAAATAAAATTATATTTCCTGTATTTTTATAAACTCATTAAATAAAATATAAAAATATGTCCATACATCATGGATTTAGTAAATTTCAAATTGGTACATGCATCAAATGTCATAAATTATTGGAAATTGAAATAAATTACAATATAATTGAAATACATGATTCTATAAAGGTTTCCCATAAATAAAATGATAACTTTTGTTACATAAAAAAACATAAAATAATAACTATTTTTTGTTCTTAGGTATATAAAATCAAATAGATTCTAATTAAAACATTATTATATATCTCATTCCTTGCATCATTTGAAATGCCAAAACCCACCTTATAAGAGATATTTTTAAAATAAGGATATAATGTATGTATTTGAATTTGTATACTAGAAGAGAAATTAATTATTCCCCTTGAAATCAATATTTTTAAAAGATTGAAATAATAATAAACAAATCATTTACAATATGTTTTTCAAGCCTAAAAAGTAATCCCTTACTTTAATTTATTAACAAAGAAGAAAGGCAACTGATTTTTTGGTTTGCTATAATTATGGAGGTGAATATTTGAAATTCATAGGGGGTTTTGAATCATATTTTTAGGAAGAATAATCTCTTACTAACTATATATTTTTTCCATTAGGTTATAGGTTTTAATTGGTGATTTTTCCTTCCTTTGGTTTTGCTATATAAAAATATAATGAAATACAACCAAAAAAATATTTTGTTTAATGAATATTGAAATATAATTATATATTATATGTGTAGATAATGAACCAAATAAATTTAATGGATTTTTTGACGGATAATAGATCCATGAGTATATATATTCATATTTATGTTATCACAGATTTGATATTTTTGAGTGTCGATGTCCTGGGGGATCGAGCTTCCCTTGTGGAGTCAGGATTGAATCAATGTCCTTTTCATGTCAAGGAATATCCCACAACCAAATGTAAAAATATTATTATTTTATCATTCGAATTGAAAATTGGGATCTGTTTCGTGTTGTACTACATTGACTTGGTGATGGATCGATGTGGATTGAATTTAAGAAATTAAAGAGAACAAGGGAGAGGGTTTTATCCTTTTTTGAATGAGGATAAATATGGATGAAGTTTCAAGTTAGAATGTGCTGTCCAGATTAATTTTCACCAGGATGTTCATTTTTTTCCATTAAAGGAGTAGTGTAGAGGCTCGTTGATGGATGATTGAAGTGGACATCATGGATTTTCTTCTTACCCACATGAACAATTGAAAACACATCGTGTTTTTAGATCATGTGATTGAATTATCTTTTTTAATTTTTTTATTTAAATTCAATTATATTCCAGTGATATTTCTGAATTTTTTTTCAAGATATTGAAAACAAATCACTATGGGCACAAGAAACATTGAATACTGTCTTGGTCCTACCAACACGGGGGATTGGTTCGCTCCCCACATCCCTATAATATTTACAAAGTACAAATTTCATATTTTTAACAATAATTATAAGTATGATTGAATTAAATATTCCTTTATTCATTTTTTTGTTCAAAACATGATAACATAACAATAATAACATACATTTTTATATTTTCATTTATATATATACATTCAAATGAAATATCTTTAAAAATAGTGCAATTTATTTTCATTAAATTCAGACATTAATTAAATTACATGGAATGAAAATAAAATTATCATTCATTAATTATTTTAAACTCATAGAATCTACTATCAGATTATGCACATATATTAATGATTCACTAAAAACTAAATTGGTACATTCATTAAATGTAAAACAAATATAATAATTCTCCATATAATATAATGTAATTGACATGAATGAATATATTGTGTAATTACAAAACCCCATTAACCAAGAGTCTATGATTTATTACATAACATTGGATTCAAACAAGGAATCATGTCCTGAAATACCGATCAGTTTTGTATTATTGGAAACAAGATACATACATAAGTTCAAAATTACAACATTAAAGGAAATAAAACACCAATTTGTTCCATTTGAAACATCCAAGTCTCCATGATTATGCTTTTAATTTAGTCATATCTAACTTCGTCATATCCTGGGAAAATGAATCATAATAAATGGGTGAGTTCAAACGCTTGGTAAGGGAATGAATTACAACAAAAGATAACATAAACATTAGGCATGATGAATAATTCAAAACACATGCCTTTACAAATAATAATAATGAATACTTTATTGAAGGAATATAAATTGAGTAAATAATACCATAATAAAACATAGTTATACGTATTATACTATTCAAATAACCATAGGAACCATCCAAATTATTTTTATAATTAGAAAATGTATAATGCTAGACATTCTAAAACATCTTGTCAAGGCCTCGGCAGAGACATCTAAATATGATTTAGCCCTAGGCCCAAACCATATATAAAATTGGTAAAGTCCTCGGCCAATTCCGTGTTGAATTGTATCCTAAGAGATACCGATGTACCGAGGAGCTATAACGGGATCCACCCATCACATACTATGTCCAATAGATTCTTCATATGAAAAGGTTCAAACATAACATAAACATTCGTATTAAAATTAGAATACAAAATGTCAATAAATTAACTATAAACCATGAATGGTACAAAATAACACATCCACATTCGAAAAAATCACAAAACCATAAATAAAATAGGGAATATTAGTATTATAATAAATCAACTTCAGACAAATATAAACTTTATCAATGGATTTTGACAGAGATTAAATCAGAACTTGTTGAGATAAATATCATTTTCAATTTTGAAATCATATAAGAGTCATATAATTATAAAATAAAACATTTGTTTTGAAAATATTCTTATATGTTATTAAGGGAAGCTTTGACATTGTTGTAACAGAAGAAAATAGCCGCACCCTTCGTATATGTTAAAAAAACATTCTTACCTTAATTTTTTCGAAAAGTTCATAAAGTGTCTTGTTTGGAAAACTACCGAATGACTCATTTCAAAACATATAATGTAAAATAAGGTATAAATTACATTAACCCATAGTCTAGTAAATTGTATAATTTTTTTGAAATATTTTTTTATTAAAATATGGATGTGGATGACAAATAGGTCCAAGTAGATACTTATGTAAAAATGACCTTAGATAATAAAGTGATTGTGAAATTAACACTTAAATTATATTTTTCCTTAGTCGATTTTATGTTAAACTCATATATAATAGTTAAAACATTGTTATTAAATCATATAAGAAATATATACATAAATATTATATCATATATGATCCTTTAATATTTCTTTGTTAATAATATTTATATAGTATCATCGTTTCGGGTGTTAACTGATTCATTTTCCTTTATATTCTTGGTTATGTATGCCATGATTTTTATGGATAGTTTGTATTTTATTAATATACATAATGATATTATGTTCATATACAATATTTTTAATCATTAAATTAAAATTATTCTTGAATGATTACGATGGAAAATGAATGTCATTGCGTTCGTGGAGACGATAATCCGTACGTACGCCCGAGCGACTATATCATTTTATTGATGGTGAAATCATATATAATCAGATGTTATATCATATATACAGAATCATTAACTTGTTATATTTATTATTTACATCAGTTATACTCATTATTATACCCATCCAAATAATTATGTGTTTGAATAACAAACTACACCATGATGTGGAGAGGGTAAGCCGTATTTACGCACGTATGATGACTTAGTCATTCATATGATGGATAGAATAATGAATTTGGTTGCACCATTTTTATAGTAACATCACAGAATATAGAATATACTGGATTTATTATTTTATAATGTAAACCACAAAGAAAGATGAAGTTGAAGAAGAAAAAAACTTGAAAGAGGTGATTAAATATTTACCTCTTTTTCAGGTTCTTCCTTTTGATTTGATCAAAAGGGATCCTTAAAATAAATTACTGAACAAAGTAATGCCTCTAGGATTAAGGGAGGAAATTTGGGAAGATATTTGGGTAGGTTTTGGCAGAGCCAAATGGCTTTGGAGGTGTGAAATTAAGAGTAGGGTAAGTACCCTTTTATAAGATATGTGAGGGTCACTTTAAGAAAATATTGAAATATTATTTTATAATAAAATTATATTATGATTCTAATGGCTGAAAAATTATTTATTTCTAGAATAAGGTACGTATGGGTTGAAAAACTCTCAACCAATAGGTTTTAGATAGGTCTAGGTCACCATATTAACAGTATCTTTTAGATTTAACTCTTAGTTAAAGAGGTTGAAATTTACCATGTCTCTTGGTATTTTTATATTATATGGTTATTATACTTACTATAACAAGCCAAAAGAACCCCAATTGGTTCATTATTAATATATATAACCTTATATAAGTCATTTGGATGAACTATAGATATTTAGAATTATTATATCAATTAATATTAATGTATTTGTTTTAAAAAATCATTTATGTCAATTTTGGAACTATTTAGTATTTTTTATTTGTGAAAATAATAACAACATTATTACTTCAAAAAAAATTAATCATCCTTAACATGTCATATTAACCTATAAAATTAGTGTAATTCTTAAAAAGTCAAAAATTACATTTATTTTGATATTTAAGATATAAATTATTTTAATCTTTAATTAATAATGTAATTAATACATCATCACTGTTTCATAAATAAATTATTTTATATAATGCCTAAAAATTATAAATAATATACCATTAAGTAGGAAATAGTTTTATCTTTATAATTAATATTTATAGTCGAATTTATCATATGTGTAACCTTATATTACAAATATTTTAGTTATTAAACATTGAATTTAACTCTTTTAACTATTATTTAAATAAAATAATAGTAAATGTCCTGATCTAATTCAATTGGACCAAAGAGGATAATATTTTATTCATAATTTTTTTGGTAGAATTATACTAATCCAATTGAATTAAGTCATTTTTAGAGTAATTATGATAACATTTTTTCCTTAATTACCCTATTTACTTTTAACTATGGTTAGTAAAAGTCAAATGTTACTATTCACCAAATTTTTTAATCTTATTGAACAACATTTTACTTACTGATATTATCCATGTCTCTCTTGTTTTTGAAATTCAAATCACATAGCGGTAAAATTATGTTTTATGAAAATTTTCAAATTCACCCAATAGGTGGGCAAAAGACGATAAAAAGATCAATAACATTTTTTAATATCTAAACCTATTATAAAATTACAGCAATGAATTACATTGAACTTATATAGGTATTATGTATCTATTTTGGTCTAAAATAATTTTAAATAAAATAAATAATTATTTAAATAAAATTTATTTTTTAACCAATAACGCTGTGTTTTTCACCATTCATCAAAAAATGAATGTTTTCAGAAAAATACCAAAAAATCTTCCCTAAGCTAATTTCAATATTCCAAATTAAAAAATTAATTCCATTTTTAAAATTAAACTTTAAAAATTTTCAAAAAAGTGGGTATTTCTATTCATAATGGCTAATTTGATTGGTCGCGGTGTGTTAGAATCTCTAAGTTGCGTAAAATGAAAGCAATTGCATTATTCAAACGGAAACATACTATGGAATCTTGGGGTGTTACATTATTCCCTACATCAAATAATTTCATCCTAAAAAATTCTATAATACTACTATAAAAAACATCGGCTATTTCTTCATCCTAAGTTCCTCTAGTTCCCACGTTGCCTCTTCCATCTAATGGTTTCTCCATAGAACTTTTACCAGACGAGTCATCTGGTTTCTCAACAATTTTTATTTGGTATCAAAAATCTTAACATGCTCTTCACAATAAGTTAAATAATGATCTAGTAAAATATCCTCACAGGTGAATACATGTGTTGGGCCATGCATGTATTTTCTCAACATTGATACATGGAACAAATCGTGAACATTGAGGAGACTTGGTGGCATAGACAAAGAGTAAGCTATAGTCCCAATTTGTTCTAGAATTCATAAAGGTCTGATGTACCTCGGACTTAATTTAACCTTCTTATTGAATCATATAACTCCCTTCCATGGAGATAACTTCAAGAAAACAAGATCTCCTACCTGAAATTCCAAATCCTTCCTTCGGTGATCGACTTAGCTCTTCTGCCTACATTAAACTTATTTGAAGTAGGTTTGGATAAAAATAACCTTTTCCATTGTTTCCTCACACTTTTCTAGGACTATGTTTTTTCTTTCACCAAGATCATCCAAACAAGATGTTGTGCGACATCTCTTTCAATTTTACGCTTCTTATGGTGTCATCTGAAAACATGAATGTAAGCTATTGTTATAGAAAAATTCTAACATAGGTAAATATTGATCCCATATACATTGAATGTCATGTGATCAAGATCTCAACATGTATTCTAAGGTTTGAATATTCCTTTTAGATTGTCCGTCAATTTAAGGGTGGTAGGAAATGATCAAAAGAAGTTCAGTGTCTAGGTCTTTCTGAATACTTTTCTTGAATATTGATGTAATATAGGGATCATGATCAGAAAAAATCAATAGAGGTACTCTATGAAGTATTATAACTTCATTAATATAAATTATTGCTAAATGTTTAAGTGGAAAATCTTCTCATATAGCAAGAAAATGTACTGAATTTGTAAGATGATCAACAATGGCCCGGATTGCATCGTTCCTTATAGGTGTATTTGGTAGCTCCATAACAATGTCCATCCTAATATCATCCCATTTCAACTCTAGTATGGGAAGAGGATGCATTATTCCTCTAGGATGTTTTCTTCCAGCTTTCACATGTTGGGAAACCATACATCTTGACAAAAAATTAGCAATCTCCAGGTTCATGTTGTCCCACCACAAATGTTCCTTCAAATCTCTATACATCTTAGTGCTCCCAGGGTGTATAAAAAAATTGGAGATGTGAGCCTCATCCTACAATTCCATTTTTAGATCATATATATCGGGAACACAAAGCCTATTCCCATATTCTAAAATTCAATCTTCATAGACTAAGTCACTCAATATCCCATCATTTATATCTTTAATCTTCTTTTGAAACTTCTCATCATCAGTCTGAGAATTTTTTATCCTTTCTAGTAAAGATGGTTTGGCAACCATTTTAAAAAGTATAGATGTTTCCTGAACGGTTGTGGAAATATCTTAGTTCCTTTGATCTGGGAAATTCTCCTTGGATTGTGTGCGGTAACTTCAACATCATTGCTAATATTGAGGAGAAGAAGGGAAGAGGGGCATTTCCCATGAGGGCCAAATTGGACTTCACTCGCTTCATGGCTGAGACCAGCTTACTGAACATAGGTTTCTTCGGTGAACCATTCACATAGTGTAATAACCAGAAATGAGGGAGGAGGTACTGGAGCCATCTCGACTGTTGGCTTTCACACCTCAATGCCATTTATAAGTTTCCCAATGCCAAGGTCAAGCACCATGTCTGTGGTATCTCATACCACTCTCCACTATTGATTTCTTTTCTCCATAGGATAGAGACTTCGGAGGGTTTTAGGTTCTATCCTTATTGGACTTGCACCCCTGGCTACAATCAGATCATCATCGAGTTGTGGGGGGAACCGACATAGGGGAATTCGTGGGTAGCGGTCCACAATAAGCTACGTCGGTTGAAATTTGGCTGATGGTGTGGTCCTCGGATCTCCCTCATCCCGACCATAACATGGAGGCAATGAAGCTAATCATTGAAAATATAGAATCTAGTTTGGAAGAGAGTTAGAGGGACTCACTTTTTGAGGAGCTTTCGGCCAAAAAGAACTCATGGGCAGAGATGATTTTAAAGCAAGAACATGAGGAATGTGAAAAATCAATGATAAAGTGGCTGCATGAGGGAGATAGAAACTCAGCCTTCTTCTATGCTTGCACGAAGGAAAGAAGGATCCTAATGAAACCGAAAATTCTGTTTGAAGATGGGACATACACAAATGACAAAGAAAAAGTGGGAACCATGGCGCATAAGTTCTTTATGGATCTCCTTGCTGGTGCCAACCAGAGGATGACCATGGGGTACCCTAGTGGGAATGAGGCCATCTGGGAAGCAGTGGCCCAATATGTCACTAATAGGTATAACATTTGTCTTGAAGGAATCCCTGACGGGGATGAAATTTATATGGCCATGATGAATCTCAATCCAGAGAGCGCCACAGGCCCTGATGGATTTCTAGGATCTTTTTATAGGGATGCCTGGGAGGTGGTTAAGGATGATATCACTGCTACTGTTCAGGACTTTTTCGGGGAGGTAGCCTTCCGAGGGTTGGCTGCGCTATAACCTTGGTGCACATACCAAATGTTAGAGACCCTTCATATCCCTCACACTATAGAGTGATAGTATTTTTAATTTTCCCTACACGATACTGGCTAGTATGAAAAACTTGAGGCTGTCCAAGATCCTTCATCAGTGGACTTCTATCGAACAGCATGGGTTTGTTAATGGTAGGTCAATACAAGGGGCCATTGGCATGGCTAAGGAGCACCTGAGGGATATGAACACAATGATTCATGGCTTGAACATGGCTATCAAATTGGATATGAATAAAGCCTATGACAGAATGGAGTGGTTTCATTAATAGAGTGTTTTCAACAATGGGCTTCTCTCATAAGGATATAGACCTCATTTTCAGATGCATCAGCTCCTCCTGGATGGATGTATCCGTCATAAGAAAGACTCATGGTTTTTTCAAAACCACACGGGGTCATCAGAAGGGAGACCCAATCTCTCCCAACATCTTAATTCCTGCATAGGACACGCTTAGACGCCTCATTAGCAGGGGTCTATCCAATGGTGACTTACTCCCTTATCGCAGGAAGTTGAATCCTACTCTAGTTCCCCACATGATGTTCGTGGATGACACTTTGATTTTCATTAATTGTGGAAGGATATTTATTAACAATATTAATAATATTCTAGAGGATTATTGTTACTAAAGTGGGCAGGTCATCAATAATTATAAAAGTAAGCTCTACATCTCTAACAACTTTCTTCCTAGCAGGGCTGCCTCCCTTTGTTGCAGGCTTCAAATGAGACGTGGATCCTTTCCCATGCATTACCTGGGAACTTCAATTTCTGTAGGGAGACTCAGGATTCGTGACTATGATCATATTATAAGTAAGTTCACAGGGAGGATTATCAACTGAAAGAACCATTTCCTTTCCTTCTAGGGGTTAATTACCCTAGTTTATAGTGTATTGTCGTCTATTCCCATGCATGCAATGGCCTCTACTGCTATACCGAAAGGATTTATCAGGTCTATTGATGTGATAATGGCAGGATTTGTGTGGGATGATTTTTCTGAAGGGAAACGCCACTGGGTTTTGTGGGAAATATTGTCAAAGCCCATCCTGGAAGGGGGAGTTGATGTGAGGAGCCTTAATTCCATGTTTCACTACATGTATGCCAGGATGGAATGGGAAGTCATCGAAAGGAAAACCATATGGGGAAAATCCTTGTCCCACAGCTGGGTGGGGGATATGGAGAACACTGAAAGTACTTCATCCTCACTCTGCTCTAGGATCTATCCACTCATCAACACCCTGAAATAGAAATCCTGTTGGATTTTGGGGGAGGAAAAGAATCTCTTTTGGAGGCATAACTGGGTTGGTATTGTTCTTGACATTCCAAGATTCCCTACCCCCTTGATATCCTTAAAAGAATCTAGCATCCACCCCTATTTTATCAAAGAAGTGGTGGACTCAGACCAGCCGGAGATCATTGGTTTGATTGTTATGAACTCAGACCCTGACACCTGTATTTTCACGGAGTCCTCCTTGGGGCGATTCTCTACCAAGGATTACTGCAGGCTATCAGCTTCTCATGAACCCCAAGATACCTAGAACACCACCTCTTGGTGGAATTAGACCCACTCCAAATACAATTTTCTAATATTGAGGATCATAAATATTGCTGTGGTGACAGATGAACAAGTCAAGAGGGAAGGGATTCATCTGGCCTCCAGATGCCACTAATGTTGCAACCAACGGTAAGAGAGCATGATTCATTTGTTCTTTAAAAGCGAGTGGGCCCACATTGTATGGTCTGTCTTTTGAACCCTCTTGGCTTTCTCCTCTAGCTCGCAAGGTGGTGCTTCATTTATGGACAAGTGGTTCCACGGGATGAACCTTCCAGACATGGAAAAGTTGACGCAGTCGATTATTTTCATTGTGGGGTGCTGGATCCTGTGTCAATCCAAGAACCATGCCCACTTCGAAGGTGCCACGCCCAATGGGAGGTCTATTATCGCGAACACGCGGAACCTGTTTCTGGACCTGGTCACGCTCATCCAAAAATGGCAGGAGGATCTCTCATTAAAGTTGATGTAGGTAAGTGATACTCTGACTATTTATTCCTGTAACATGAGTCAATGGAAGTGTATTTTCTAGTGCCCTCTGGCCTCAGGCTACAAGCTCAACTCTGATGGATCTTTTCTGCTAGGTTATATGAGCGGACGAGGCATGGTGCAAGACATGCATGGAAGAGTGGTGGTTGAATTTATTGCTTTCTATGGAAAGGGAACCCCGCTTCAGGCATAGGCCAGATCTATGCTAACAGGTCTCTCCCTTTGCGAACAGAGGAAAATTGCGATCACCCAGGCGGAGACCGATACTTTAATTATTCACAATTCTCTGATTGGTTAAAAGCATAAACCCAAGTCACTATCATACACAGTTAGTAAATTTCATACACTCCTCCACAATGTCAGGTTGTCCCACACATGGTGGGAGGGGAACCAAGTTTCATATCACCTTGCGACACTTGCATTCCCAAGCTCCAGGATTACCTGCTTCCCATCGATCAATTTCCTGAAACCTGAAGGGGTTAATTTGATATGAGGAGATGCTCTTGGTTTACATTAATTCAGACCACCCTAGGCCCCCCGTTCCAAGTTGTTCTGTTGCTTGTATCCTGCTTTGTTTTCTTTTCGTTTCCTCTGCTTGTTCCCGTGTTTCATCTTGAATAAAAAATTTGATGCTATGATGAGGATAGTGTTTCCATATCTTCAGAGCGAAGATTATAACTATTTACTCAAGATCATGAGTGGGATAGTTTTTCTCTTGAATTTTTAGTTGTCGTGATGCATAGGAAATGGCTCTATCATTTTTCATAAGGACAAAACCATGTCCTTTTTTGAAGCATCACTATAAATAACAAATACAATGTTCCTTGATGTTATAGTCAATATAGGAGTGTTGAATAATCTTCTACTAAGTTCTTAAAAACATTCTCACACTCCTTTTCCCAAAAAACATTAACCCATTTACATGTGATGTTGGTTAATGGGTTAGCCAACTGGGAAAAATTAAGGACGAAATGTCGATAATAACCTACTAATCCAATAAAACTGCATACCTCAGTTATACTCAACTTTATGGCCATTATAGGATTGCCTTGGTCATTGAAGGATAAAATTATATTCCTTCCTTATAATTAATATCTCCATGAAAAGAAATCTCTTGAAGCCATAATTAAATCTTTCTAAACATCCCATATAATTCATTTCTTCTAGGAGTCTTTAGAATAATGTGCAAGTGATTTTCATGATCTTCATTGATTTCGGAGTATACAAAGATATCATCAATAAATTCCACTAAAATGTCATTAATAAATTCCTTGAAAACTTTATTTATTAAAACCATGAGGACTGAGGGTGAATTATTAAATCCAAAAGGCATTACTATAAACTCATAATGCCGGTACCTAGTTCGAAATACTATTTCCAGAATGTCTTCCTTTTTCACACACAACTGATGATATCCAGATTGAAGGTAAATAATTGAAAAATATTGATCTCCATGAAGTTTGTTGAATAAATAATAAATGCATGGAAAGAGATAATTTTTATTTATTGTTATAGCATTGATCTCTCTGTAGTCAATGCACAACCTCATAGATTTGTCTTTCTTCTTAACAAAAGGACATGGGCTCTGCCTGAAGAAACTCTAGGGTGAATAAATCCATTATTACTAAATTCCTCAAGTTGTTTGTTTAGTTCCCCAAATTCCACAATGGCCCTTCTAGAATTAGTCTTTGATATGGGTCTTGAACCCGGAATTAAATCAATGGAAAACTCAATTTTTCGTTATAAATGATGTTCAAGTAACTCCTCTGGAGACACATCAAAATATTTTTTCACAATAGGTACATTATCTATTCGAACATTTTTTCCTCACCCCTAATTATTTCATTTTTCTCCTCCCAAGGATTAAATTTAGTAGGGCTACTAGGGGTGGATCAAGATAAGAATTAGTTGGAGACGTTTCTCCCCTAAAGATAAGTTACTTTATATCATCATCTAGAATTGTTACCTCCTTCTTCTTACAATAATTTTTTGATTCATTGTCCAAAATTCATTCCATATTGAGGATTATATCGAATTTAATCATGGGTATGATGATTAGATCAGTAGATAAATATTGTTTATATGCCATAATGAGGACTGATTCAGAAAACATTGTAATAATGATACTTCCCTTATAATTTTAGACTAATAACTCACATGGTAATTAAAATTGGAAACAACTAATTTTCATAAAAATGTGGGAATATATGAAACAATTTGATGATCGAATATCAAATAAATAATTGGATAAACTTGAGGAAACTATTAAATTGCCTTCCAACATGTCTTTCAGAGCTTCAACTATAGCAGTAGTGATCGCATATACTTGACCATGATCTATTGGCCTTTTCTGAGGTATATTTCTCTTACACTTAGTACATTCATTTTCGTAATGTCCCATCTCCATATTATAGTAGCATTTAATATTTTTATATTCTTTCTTCCCATTATAATAACTAGCAAGATGGCATTTCGGTCCACATTTGTATCATACTCCTTTTCCTTTTAGGTAAGCACTAGGGTGCTTCCTTCCAAAATTATCACAGGGTGGAAATTCAACTCTTCCCTTCTTCCATGGTCCCTTATTTTCTTTTCCAGAGTGTTCGATAGATCTCATCTTCTCTTGATTTGTTTTAAAGTCATAAGACATAGAGAATTCTTTTTCTATCTTTATTTCACATGAGAAAATATCTGCATACGATGAGAAGGATTTCAAGACTAATACTCGATAGAGAAATGGTTTTAATCCATCAATGAAATGATCAATATTTCTTCTTGGGATATTTATATAATTAGCAGTATGCTTTTATAACCTTGTGATGTAAGCTTTATACTTTGCAACATTCTCATCCTTCTTTTGTCTCAGACTCAGAAATTGCCTTTCCATATCCACTCAATGGTCATGAGAACATTATTATTCTAAGAAAATCTCTTTAAACTCCCTTTATTCCATACATGATATATATTCAACCTCCGTTGTGTTTTTAATTAATGACCACCATTGATCTTCGTCTCTGGTGTGGTGATTAGCTTCCATGACAATGTTTTCTCCTTCGATACCCCCAAAGCCTGAAATATTTTATATAAGGATTTTATATATTGTTCAGATAAAAATGGATTTGTGGAACCATTTAATGTTGGTGGTTGTTTCCTCATGAAGCGGTCTAACATTGATCCTCTGCGGTGTGGATCAAGGTGCTCTATATGGGTAATGTTATTATTTATAACTTGTATGAGTTGTCCCGATATGGTGATAAGCTAATAAAAAACAGTTGCACCACTAGCTATGCTATAATTATCTTGAGCAGGAGGAAAACTACTACATGGATTACATGAATTGATACAGTTTCCATTCCTTCCACTAGGTGACATTTCTAAAAAATGACATATAGTAGATTAGTTTATGAACCGAAATACAAAATTCCGATCTTGTAATAAACATGACATAAATTGAATAGTTTATGGATATAATCAATAATCATAAAAATGTTTTCATTGACAAGGTATATATTCATAAATTCTTCATAATGGTTTGTAAAGAAAATGAGAATTATCCTAAGAATATCCCATAGGAGTGTCATATCCAAGAGTGCATCAATGCTCGTTGTTGTGCACTAGCTCCCGTTCGAGTCTAGATCAAAGTGGTGTTTTCAGGTTTTACCCCAAGGTACATCTGTTCCAAAGAAACCTCTACCTGCTCATATCTAGACAGGGATGTATTTCTTGGGAAACTAACAAAATCACTACTATAAAAAAATTCTACGAATTTATTCTATACTAATCCTAAAATTCTATCTTATGGTAATGTGCTCTAATTTGAGTTTTTCGAAATCTAGTTTCCATGGTTTGTAGTAAACTTCTTCTGATACAAACTGTAATACCCTGACCCTAGTTTCCCAGAGTCAGTGCTTTATTACATAACATTATCATGATGCAAGAAATCATATCCTGAATGACAGATCAGTTTAGTATTATTGGAATGAAGATATATACATAAGTTGAACATTACAACTTGAAAAAAATACAACACTAATTTGTTCAATTATAAACTACCAAGTCTAATAGATTATGCATGAAAGTCACTAATAACTAAATTCTTAATTTCCATGGAAATAAAACATAAGAAAGGGGTGATCTTAAATGCTCAGTAAGGGTAAGAAATACAGCAGAAGATAACATAAACATTAGGCATGAAGACTAATTAAAAACACATGCGTTTATAATTAATAAACATGAACAATTTACGAGAGGAATATGTGCTGAGTAAATAATTCCATAATAAAACAAAGTCATGGGTATTCTACTAGTCATATAACAAGATGAACCATCATTATTATTTTCATAATGAGGGAATGAATAATGTCGTAAATTATGAAACATCTTGTCAAGGCCATGACCAAGACATCTAAAAATGATTTAGGTCATGAAAAAAACCATATATCAAATTGAAAAAGGCCTCGACAAATTAACATCTAATTTTATAATGAGATCTACCGATTCACCAAGGAGTTATAGTGGGATCCACCGATCACATACTAAGTCCAATACATTCCTCGTATGAAAAGTATGAAACATAACATAAACATTCGTATTAAAACTAGAATAGGAAATGTCAATACTTTAACTATAAACCATGAATGGTATAAAAATAACACGTACATAGTCAAACATATCACAAAACCTTAAATACAATATGGAACATTTGTATCATAATAAATCAACATCAAACAACTATATATTTTATCAAACGATGTTGACATAGTTGAAATCAAAATATTTTGCGTGAAATATCTCCTTCTATATTGAAATCATTTAAGAGTCAAATATTTATAAAAGAAAACATGTATTTTGAAAATATTCTTATATTCTTATAAGGGAACCCTCAATAATGTTTGAATTGTGGAAAATAGGCACACTACCCATATCAGTTAAAAAACATTCTTACCTTACTTTTGTTGAAAAGGTCATAAAGTACCTTGTTTTGAAAATGATGGAAAAATTCCTTTCAAAAAATATAAGGTCAAATAAGATTATATATTACATTAACCCATAGACTAGTAAATAGAAAAATGTTTTAAAATATATTTCTATGAAAACATGGATGTCGATGATGAAGTGGTCACAGTAGATACTTACGTAAAAACTACCTCGAATTATAATGAGATTTTGAAATTAACAATTACCATGTACATTTACATAATATATGGTATTTTAGCCTCATATATAATAGTTAAAACATTGTTATGAAATTATAAAAGAAGTATATACATAAATATGATATCATATATGGTCCTCTAATATTTCTTTGTTAATAATATTACAGTACTATCATCATTTCGGGTGTTAACTGATTCATTTTACTTTATATGATTTGTTATGTAAGCCATGATTATTATGGATAGGATGTATAGGATTCATATATAGAAATATATTATGTTCCCAACCATTATTTTTAATAAAAAGTAAAAATTATTCTTCAATGATTACGATGGGGAATGAATCTCATCACATTCGTGGAGATGGTAATCCGTACTCACGCACGAGCGACAATATCATTATATTGATGGTGAAATTGTATGTAATTGAATTATATATCATATAAACAAAATAATTAACAAGATATATTTTTTATTTACATTAGATATACTCATTTCTATACTCATCAAAATAATTAAGTGTTGGAATAACAAACTAATCCATGACGTGAAGACGGTAAGCCATAAGTACGCATGTGTGGTGACATTGTCATTCATATGATGGATAGAATAATGAATATGGTTTTACCATTTTTATAATAACATCATAGTATATAGAAGATACTAGAGTTATTTATTTTATAATGGAAACCATAAAGAATGAGGAAGTGGAAGAAGAAAAAATCTTCAAATAGGTGATGAAATATTTACCTCTTCTTAGGGTTATTCATTTTGATTTGATTAAAAGGGCTCATTAGGTCGGGTTTCTGACCAATAGAAGGCCTCTAGGATGTAGGTAGGAATTTTGGGAGGATATTTAGGCAAGGTTTGGTTGAGACAATTTTCTTTTGTAGGTGTGAAATTAAGTGAAGGGGGAGTACCCTTTTATAAGAGAGGTGAGGGTCACTTTAGGAAAAACTTGAAAAATATTTTATAATAAAATCATTTTAAATTTATAATGGATCCAAACTGAATTATTTAGAGTCTAGGGTGGGTATGGTTCGAACAACTATCATCCAATAGGTTTTATACATGTTTAGGTCACCATATTAACATAGTTTTTAGATTTAACTCTTAGTTAAATAGTTTGACATTTACCATGCCTCTTTGTATTTTTATATTATATGTTTAATAAACTTACTATAACAAGACAAGATAACCCCATGAGGTTTATTATTAATATATATAACCTTATCTATGTCCTTTTCTCGAACCTCATATTTTTATGAATTTTAAATCAATTAATAATATAGTATTTGTTTTAAAAACTCAATTATGTCAATTTTGACACTATTGAGTATTTGGTTTTTGTGAAAAAAATAAAAACATTATTACATAAAAAACCATATAATCAATACTAACATGTAATATTAACCTATATTATTAGTGTAATTCATCAAAAATCAGAAATTTCATTTATTTGGATATTTTTAATATCAATTATTTTAATCATTCATTAATAAGGCAATTATTGCTCATCATTGTGTCATAAATAAATTAATTCATTTAATGACTAGAACTTATAAATAAAATACATTTATTTATGAAATATTTTTTTCTTTCTAATTAATATATATATTCAAATTTATTTGACATGAAACCCTATATTAATAGTGATTTAGTTATTAAACTTGGAATTTAACTCTTTTAACACATCATTAAATAAAATTATTAATAATGTCCTAATATAATGCATGTGGACCAAAGAGGATCATATTTTATTCCTATGGTTGTTTTTGGTCGAATTATATGTATATAATAGAATTAGTACCTGACTTAGGGTAATTATGATATCATTTTTATAATTAATTACACTATATATTTGTAACCGTGGTAAGGAAAAGTAAAAATTCACTATTCACCAAAAATTATTTTTATCTTATTGAACTACATTTTACGTACTGATATTAACTGTGTCTCTCGGATTTTTTAAATTCAACTCACAGAAGCGGTAAAATTATGTTTCATGCAAATTTGAAAATTGTCCAAAGAGGTGGGTAAAAGACGGTAAAAAGTTTAATAAAAGTTTTATATATCCAAACATATTATAAAATAACTCCAATTAATTACATTGAACATATATAGCTATTATTTATCTGTTTTTACTTAAAATAAATTAACATAAAATAAATAATTATTTAAATAAAAAGTCAGTTTTAATCAATAATGTAGTGTTTTTCACTATTCATCAAAATTGAAATTGTTCAGAAAAATACCGAAAATTAACCCTAAGGTAATTTCGATATTCCAAATTCAAAAATGAAGACCATTTTGAATAATTAACTTAAATTTCTTTCAAATAGATTGTATTACTATTCGTAACGGCATGTTTGATTAGTCGCGGTGTGTTAAAATCTCGAAGTTGTGTATAATGCAAGCTATTGCTTTATTCTAAGGTAAACGTTACATTGAGGCATGGGGTGTTTCATATAAAGAAATCACATAGATTAAAAGATCTCTTTTTTTACATAAAAACCACTAAAATTTTAATTTTATTATGTTCTAAGGTTTATAAATTCAAAAACATCATAATTAAAACATAATTATATAACTCATTACATAAAAATATTTCAAATATAAAAACCACCGAAAAGGGTTCTTCTTAAATTACAAAGATCATATATATATTGAATTTTGTATAATTGATGAGAAAGTAATCAATCCCATTTCCATTAGAATTTCCAAAGCATATAAATAAAAAAATCCTTAATAATATTTTTTTATGAATAAAAAGTAATCTCCTACTATAACTGATTAAAAAAAAGGATTTCGTGTTTTTGGTTCCCCAAAAGTAAGGATGCGTATATGTGAAATAAATAGGTATTTTGAGTCCTATTTAGAGGAAGAATAATCTCTTACTGACTGTATATTTTATGTTAATTGGTTGAGTGGTTTTAAATGGGGATTTTTTCTTCCACATGTTTAGCCATGAAAAATTCAAGTAACATGAAAAGAAAACAAAGGTAATGATTACCTTATCAACAATAACTATACATATTATGACATATCTAGAAGTTGTTAACTACTAAATCGATCTTATTATGAATCATTGTGAATTTCTAATTGTTTTATTTTCAATAATTGTGGGTTTAATGTGCTAGATCTTATATTTCAATGATGTATTGGGGAATTTTTATAAATAAAATTATTTTTATTTTGGTGTTATAAATCTTCCTATTATTTATTTACCACATCCATTTATGAGATACATTACATGAAAACTCACCTAGAAAATACAGGTTATCAAAATATGATGCGATTGAAAAACTATGGGAAATAGGTTTTTCCTAATCCACTATGGGAAATAGGTGATGATTCATGATCCACTATATTGATTTTTTTGGAGTTAACCTTTACATATGACATAGTTTTCAGTATTTATAATTTTTCCACATATTTATGATATAAGAATATGGATCATGATTTATTTATGATTATTTCTCACAATTATGGTCTACGTTTTCAAGATGATATTTTTTTTATTCCATGAATCATGTTTATGATCTATGCATGGTTGGATATGAACATTATATGTTAGTTCATGATCACGACTTCTTATTGTTATCTTATAATTTCATATGATCATATATTGATATATATTATTTGTATCCTTTCTAAACATCTTTTTTCAATATTTTTTATGTTTTCATCCCCAGTTTATGATGAAATTGTTAGGTAGGGTTTTCCTAAGGGTATAATTTGTAAAGATCATTTTGGGGGTTATTGAATATCATTCATGAAATGAACCAGATTATGTTTTTATTATCTATATATGATAATTTATTATGGTCCTTGGGTGAGTGTGTTTATGAAATGTACTGAATATTCATCTAAAAATGTGGGATATGTATATATATATATATATATATATGAAAATTTTGGTTCCATACAAACCTAAGATAACTTTCAATGAGCCTATCCAAAACTCAGGGAACCTCTATCTGATACAACATGTGGAACCACATGTAGGATCAATTAGTTAATATTTAAATTTTAGGGGTAAATTAGTGATATTAATAATTAATATTTCATTAATTAGAACCATTGAAAATGATTAAGCTAAGTGATAATTTTGGTCTATATGAATACTCATATCACACACCAATATAGATAAACTATCAATGAATACATTTCACATCTCATTATGATAAGGAAATCCATTGATGTTAAAGGTATTCCTCTAATATCACACAACCCAATAAAAATATTTTATATGTATTGTAGAGAAGAATTTATCATTAATATCACATAACATGTTTTATAGATATTTAAATAATATACCACTCGATAAATATCATCATTTTTATGCTGTGTAATAATTGATAATTGGTAACAACAGACATAACCTTCATCATAATACTAAACTAAAATTCTTGAGTGTGCTGAAATATTATTATACTTCAATTATATCTTAGTATCAACACATATTTTAAATTTTCATAAACAAACTACAATTAATAACTTCTTGGGTGACTCCTCTCTATTTGAAAAGAGTTAATCAAACATATGGTAATCGATCATTGTTCGATCCCTCTTTCCTGGGTGAGCTTCATGGAAAACCCCTTAGATAGTCATATCATAGTTTCTACACACTATCATCAAAATTATTTTCCCACATTACATGAATGATACAACTTTATTTTAATTTACGACACCTCCAGTGTAACATATATGTATTTAATAATGGTAGAGTTGATTCCCTTGAGTCTTGAGTTATTTAGATGTAGAATTTGAGAAATATTGATTCCTTTTTAGGGATTCGTGGTCTAATACATGGTATGAATTTCTATTTAGAGTAATATAAATGTCCATTACAGGTTTTTGTTGTGCATGTCAAAAATTTATAATATGGTTTGAAAGACATGTGTGTAAGCCATTTCAGCTATTCGTTTTTTTTTTAATTTTTTTATTACATATCATATATAAGAATCTCTTGTCCAACTTTCTTCAATGATTCAAAGGGTTCAACCAATGGGGGATATCCTAGATATCCCTACATATCATTTCACTATCAATGATGGATTTATGAGGATTTATTGATGACTATTCACTCATATATAAATCCAATGTGTCCAATTCCTCTATTATCATTTGGTTATTTTATTTCTTCTATTATCCTATAATCCTTGTGGCCATTTTGGATGAGATGTAATATTACATATGTCTTCTAATTGAAAATTATATTTATTATGGTTTGTGGAGACCCTTCAATGACTTATTGTATTGTTTTCCATCATAGGAGTCTTAATTTCATCACTTATTGTGGGTGTTTCCACTTCCTTTCAGTTTATTTTTTGGTTTCATTAAAATTTGTTATTTTAAAATTAATATTAATAAAATATAAATATGTATTTTCAATATATATTAAAATTATCAAATTCTTTAGAAAGATCATATAGTTTTTATTTGGTCAAATGAGTTGATTTCTATAATCCAATGGAACCCATATTTTTAATTGTGTTTTAGATTAATGATAGACCTGTAATGTGGGGAATTTTTTAGTTTAATGTTTTTATATGTCTTAAAAAGTAGTGTATGACTAATGAAATTATTTGGTGACTTCATATGAATTGTTGTGACTGTGATTTGGATTTATTTATACCTTCCATTTAATTTACTCTTAATTTTTCAAATAGTATCTAAAATGGAATTTCCAAAGTGTATATATATATATATTGTTATTATGTATAACTGATAGGAATGTTAGAACCTTTAGTAATGCTACTTGGTTGGAACCCTTATTGAGCCCCATAATAACATATTTTTAAAACATACGAGTATTTATGGTAAAATTATTTATGATTCAGAATTATGCTTATTCTTATGGGTTGGGGATATTTCAAAATGAGTGTTGGAGGTGGGAAGTATATTATTAATTTTTTATGTTTCCTTGACCAATGTTTTTATTAGTGGATTGATGTTTTCATGATATTATCCAACCTCTTTTAGTTAACTCCTAAGGAACCCTATATTAGTGTAAATAAGGGTATTTTTATTGTACTATTTCAGTTAGGCACTAAGTAGTGTCCAATAGTTTTATTTTTATTCACCTAGATCATGGGTTTAATTAGGATGACGATAGTTGAGTGTGATTCGAGTGATTAGAATAAAATAATAAGAAATGTCAGAAGTTGGTCCCACCTTGGTATGTCTTGTACTATCCCATTAGTACCTATAATATTACCATATTATATAAATTGTATATTATGATCAATTATTTCTTATATAAAATGTGATACATTACATTATTATTTTTTATAATTTTTTTATTGATTCCTTTATGGTTATCCTTGATGACGTGTTTTTTTCCTATAACTATTGTTTTCCTTTCTCAAATGGTTTTCTATGGTTTCATTTTAGAATTAATTTCAGTATTTCTTAATATATTATTGTGAGGTGTCTATAATGATTTTATTTCTTTGAAATGGGGTATAAAAGTTTAAATCAAAGTAGGGGTTTTGTTTTTTCCAGAGCAATGTTTTTGAAAAATATCTATTTGTGGTTGGTATTAGATTAAACCATAAAAAAGGAAATGAATACTATTTTCTCAATTTATTTTAAATAGATAGTTTTTATGTTTCTTTTATAAGAGGAATAAAACGGAATCTTGGTGGTATCCTACTAGTCATTATCCCAAACCTTACATAACCAAACATCCAGGTATATATTCTTCCTGTCTTATGTGGGTAAATCGGTTTTGGGAATCTAGGCTTAGTTGAATATGTTATCTTATAAGATGTGTGGGGTTATGGATTATAGGTGGTGACTTGTAATGACATGGTGGTATTCATGTGGTTATTAGGATCACTGGAAAAGAAATTTCACATTGTGTACCAGCCCCTTTGGACACATACTTTTATTTTAGTTTCTCATTTTTGACTTTAAAACATCAATTAAATGGTTTCTTATTTTGTTAATTTATTTTTTTCAACTATTTTTATTATTTGTTTATATTTTTCTATCATTTGGTATATTGTTTCAAAACTCGTATTTATTTATCCTGACTATCCAATTTATAAAGACTTTATATTGGGTTCTTATTTGGTTCCAAATATTTAGATTATGGAATTTATAGGGTCAAATAATTTCCAAATATTGTGATTTGATATCCCTAGGACTTTTAATTAGACCATGGTGATTAGTATTGTTCTTCAATATCTTTAATTTGTTTTTTTGGTGACACATCATATAAACCCAGACTCTCTCGTTACATTTTTTAAAATCAATAGTAGTAATACATGATTGAATTTAATTTTAATTTCAAATTCAAATGGTCAGTTAACTAAACATTTAATAATTTCTTCCTGATTATTTCAACGTCATTATTCACCTTTTATAGTCATATCTATGTAAAAATAGTGAAACAACAATGACTAAAACATATAAAATGTTGTTAGTGTGATAAATACACCTTTCACATTCACTACCACATGTTTATTCAATTGAAAACCTCCTTCTAAAATTTCATGAATCATAAATAGCATTTTAGGAATTTTTTACCATTAATTTACATCTTAAGAATAATATTAACAAATATATTGTTTATAATATAGTTTCTAAAAACTCTAATTTTAAAATAATTAATTTCATTAAAAATTACTTTGTATTAATGGATTATGTAGTTTATGAATTGATATATTGTTTCTTTGGAATTCTTTAAAAATTATTGAAGTCATACAAACTATGTTTTATTGTCATATAAGAAAATAATAATTCATAAAAATGTATTTTTTAAGTCAAAAAAATATATATAATAAGCCACAAAAAATCCACTAACATATTAATTAAAATAAATTAGAGTAAAATTTAAACATTGTTCTATAGAAATCTAAGTTATAACAAGATTGTTCAAAAAATATACTAAAACTTCTCAATCTGATTCCAAATAATTTAAAATTTACAAAAATGATTCAATGGAATTCACCACACAAGAATCTCATTAATCCATTATATGTTCAATATAATATATGTGTTTATAAAAAAAAGACAACTTAAGAATCATATCAATTAAATTATTCTCCAAAGAAATATTCTCTCGATATATAAAACAAATTATAGGGACCTCTTCCAACAAGATCATGGGAAAACTGAAGTTGTAAGTGAACATGTACAACCAATACTTTTTTTAATACATTATCCTAAGATGAAAACACATTAAATTAAAAATTGAATACCATATATAAAATTATAATGTATTCCCCTAAGGATAGCTTGTACCCATCCATGTAACACATATAGAAGGTAAAAAACAACTCATATAATGTAATAATGTGTTCCTATTGATATGGTAAACATGTATGCATAAATATAATGCAAAAAACTATATATGGAACAAAAACTGTGAGAATAAATTTCCCCATTCTATAAAACCCCATTTACAAAGTGAATGTAATAACATCCGATGGCCTTCCATGTAAATAACCAATGAATTTTCAGGTACCCAGAAAATAATTTCCATAATTATAAATTTTGATCTTATAATTGTGGACACAACATTATTAATGATAAAAAAATTATCACCTTGAATTAAATAAATTTTGAATCTTGTATCTTTTGTTATTAATTACTTCCCACATCTTCATCTATTCAACAAGATTTTTAATTCCTTGATGTTTTTACCTATTTAATTTTATCCATTATTGATGAAAACTCATGACATCAAACACTTATGTTCCCGTATATATGGGAATTCATTAGGGTGGAGATAAAATCCATGTGTTGTGATTAAATATTTATAGCTTCATAACATAAAATCAAATCAAAAAATCTAGTGAAATGATATTTAGAATCCGCCTCATGAAATTATTTGAAAAATAACTCATTTTATATTCTCTATGATATTTAAACAAATAAATGATCCTCAAATTCCTAATTTATAATTAATAAAATAATATACCTTTTTACATTTAAATTAATTTCTTATATTTTTATGAATATAATATTTTTGGTGGAATTTATAGGCACCAAAAAATATAGTATGAATTATTTTATAAACACCCTGTGACAATCCATGAATGAAAAATTAGAGTGAAGATTAATAAAATATATTTTTTCACTCTATTCAATTTGGATCCTTATGCATCACAATATATCTAATACATTAATGAATGTTATTTATTTTAAATTTACTTCCAACAAAATGACATTGTTGTGAAAGACAATAATCTGAAGTAGGGAAATGGTACCATAAATCTTTAAAGCAATGACCACTCATGTCACTCTTTATCAAGACACTAAACACTATGGCAAAAACATTGATGAATTGATCAAGAATCATTTTTAAATTTTTTTTTGTAGTCCTAAGAATCCAAAGGATTAAAATTATTTAAATGATCATCAATTTTGTCAAAGAAAAAAATATTTCTGAAAACAATTTACTAAGGGGTTTTATGATAAGGTCATTTAAGAAGGTATTATGAAATATGTCCTTAGCTAAGGTGTTTCGTGTTATAGTTTTTATCTACAGTAGTGTATTCCAATGTCCATACCAAGGTATTATAAATTTTTTATCAATGGGTTACCTAGTTCCTATTTAGAAATTGATGATGAAGTGTTTATGTTCATCACTTAAATTATTGTGAACTAGTTCCCCTATATATGTATATATATATGTTTTATTGTCTAACCACAGTTATTTCATCATAATTCATATTAATTTATTTTATTCATTTTACATTTAAATAAATATGTTCATAAGAAACATATCAAATAATATAAATCCAACGAGTAGTGAATTGAAACTTCTCTAAGGGTACTTCACTGAAACTCTACGTATACAATCCATATTGAAATACAAGAATCACTATACTCAAGCACTCAAATATCTCCTTATAGTCATGAATATTTTTTAGTTGATCATATATAAAAATGATTTATTTTAAACAAGAGGGATATATAAATTCTTCTCATTGTTCATCCATTGATGAATTATAAATAAATTTGGTGATAACTATTCCTAGATCTCATTTCTCCCTTTTTAAAAGTTTAATAATTCCTCCTACACATTCTCTAAATTTTACCCTATTTAATCCCTTATTCATGATTTATAATTCCTTTTTCATTTAGGAGATTATATTTGTTATTTTATTATATAATCACCATTGTTATGTAAAGCCTTGACATTTTTTGAATTTTATCGAAAATTTAATTATATTTTTATGTTTTTCATTACACACAACACATAGTGTTTCATGTCTTATACACAAAATCAAATTAAAAAAATGTGACATACTATTAAAATATTATTCTATGATAGTTATCACATATCTATTGGAATGGAGAGTATAAATAGTATTAACTAATGTTTGGAAATATGTAGTTTTCACATGTATATAATATGAATTCATTTGGGACAAATTAATTATTAATGTAATATACTATTTGGTAATCAAATAAATATTGTGATGAAAATACTATTTTTACAAAAAAAATTGAGTTTTACCTCATCAAATTTAGAAGAAACAATTTAAGGATTTATGGTAATAAAATTTAAATATTATATATTAAATACTGTTTTTTAACATTCATATTATCTATTTTATAGAAAAAATATAATAATAAATCCAATTTTAGGCTTAAAACTATGTTTGTCTAAAAAATAGGTTCATCACATTTTATACACATATTTTAAAACTATTTTTTAAAATATCTACAAATTTTATTTGACATAATAGTTTTTTTTAAATTATCATATTGAAATTATCATAAGGTAAATTATTTATAATTATTGGGAATATTTATTTTTCAATGAATCGTTAAAATTGAATGTTTTTATTAAGATTTTTCATTTATTACAACGTTTTTAAAAACATTAAAATAGGTTTATTATGTTTTAAAGAAACAATCTATTGAATTATATACCTATTAATAAAATTTGTCACTATAATAATTTTGTTATTTATTTTTTAAATAATGTTAATCAAATTAATTTATAGTTTTCTTATTAAAACCTTCTTTCTCATCACATCTTTATGGTTAATTTTAAATTAAATTGTTACATTTTTTCTAATATATTATCTAATGGATATTTTTCCATTTTATTTTTGAAAATTGTGGGTATGCCTTTTTTTTCAATATAATAATTTTTCCACTCACTTCAATTATAAAAACACACCACCTCTCCCCAACTATTAATGCATTAAACCCTAGTATTTATCTAATAGTATCCCAAATAAATTTATTTCTTCACAAATATAATACCAGAAGCATTAATTTAATTATAAGTCAAACCTAAGAATCCTTTTGGTGAAAATCAAAAGAATATGTCTAAAGAAGAAGTAACGCCCCCAATTAATCATTTTATTTCATTTCATAATTCACCTATTTAAATTATTATTAATTAATGACGATATAAGAACCTATTTTTATTATATATAATTAATTGTTATTTTTTAAATTTTATAAACTAAATCTTCCTCCTCTTCCATCAAATGGGTTATGAAATAATCATCTGTGTGTCTGGTTGACTACAATCTCATGAACCGGTGTATTTTGTTATCTATAACCACCACTCATTAGTAGATCTAATGATGGATTTATTGTGTATATATTATATTTATTATATTATTATTATTATTAGGTAGTCATGATTTCATATGTTCCTTGTTATTTTAAATCATATGGTAATATGAAACCATCATTCTTTTGTTCGTCACAGAACTGCCTCATGAAGCAATGTGATTATTTCATGATGTATATAGATGATAATAAGGACGGTTTTAATGAAAATATGTTATATGTATGATATAGAAATTATTATTAATTTTAATACATTATTTAATTTTGGTTATTTATTTCATTCAGGAAAATGGAAATAATGTTCTTGTGTAGGTATGACCTACCGTCTCCATGAATGGTATATTTAATTTTCTATCCCTAAATTTTATGGATAACATGAAATATTTTTTAAATAAATAGACATATAAAATCTATATAATTTTGAAAATTATATATATGATGGGAAAATGGTTGAAGTAAAATTAATATAAATAAAAAATCAAATATAAATTAAAATAATAATTTATTATCCGAATTGTGGAATTAACATGGAATTGTCAAGAATTGTAATAAAAGATAATAATTAAATAATATATGGTAATATATATATATTTATTTTTATTTTTTATATTTAGAATAAAAATATATTTATTATTATTGATTTTCAATCTTGTATGAAGGAATTAAATACTTATTATAAAGGATTTGCATATCAGTTATATTTTTATATGAGAAAAATTCCATATTCACCATGTTATTCTATTATGTGGTGTATATAAGTCTCATGAATATATTATATGATCATTATCTTGAATCTTATTGAAAGTTACAAATGTATATTAGGATATCTCTTTTATTGGGAATATTGTAAAAACACCCCCTAAGCTGTAACGGGTTTTTTATCTCAAATTTCCTTAGTACGGATATGATTTTTGTTATGGACCTTTATACTTCCATTAGGGGTATATATATTTTATTTTACCTCTTAAATAATGAATCTATTTATATTCATAATATTATATGTTTCATCTAATTTAATTTTTACATGGGTATTTAGATTCAATGTTAAAAAAGTGATATGTGATATATGTAACAATCTCTAAATTTATTGGGATGGTTTTTTATTATGATTCCAATGAAGAAATGAAATTATATATCTATAAAAATACTCATTAATTTTATTATCCTATAGATATATCATAATAATATATTTTTATACATCATTTTGATTTCTTTATATGCTCAGAAGTTGAAAAAAAATTAGGATAAACGTCTTTATTTCTCTATGTTGTCAAAACATTTTTAATTATAAAAAAATTATTTCTAAAAATATTATCAAAATAATTTTTCATATTATGAAAATAATTTATTAAATAAATTTTTAACCATGTTTTAGTTTTATGTTTTTTAATGTAATCATCAAGTTTTAATAAAAGCATATTTTGATTTTACCAAAAATTTGAATGAAATATTTATTTTATTATGTACAGAATCAATGGTGTTTTATAAAATCATTACTACTAATTAGTTTAAATATTATGTTATAATATTAGTAGATTATTTCCAAATAAAATAATTTAAAATAATTTTTATAAAGTTTTATTTTTGAAATTAGCGTTTAATAAAAAAAATAATTTTCACCAATAAATTTTTTAAATTATTTTTAAAGACTCCTTTAAAATTTATCATGTTCATTTTTAAATAAATGAATTGTGAAAATGTTTTATTTTTTTAATTTTTTTTTAAATTGGAAAGGTAATATTTCAATAGATATATTCTATGTTGTTTTCAAAATAATTTTCTATCTAAGAAGACATCATTTGATATTATTTATGTTTTACTGGGAATAATATTGAATAATAACCTTTTTGTTCATTTACATTATGGTTAATGATCATATTGATGAATTTTTTATAAAACCAAATTAATTTTCCTAGGATTTTATATAGTAAATATATTAAATTTTTATGACATTTATTTTCTTTACATGGGTTTTTATGTGATGATATGATGAATGATTTATCATATTATGGTAGGCATAAGTGTGATTTTCATTTTGAGATGGGTGGGTCTGATATATATCTCCAATTAATAGGATAATGTTTTATATATAATGAGACCATAATGGGAAACATGTTTATGGGAAATTTAAACTTTGGTAAAAAGGTTATTCCTGATCCACTATGGGAAATAAGTGCATCTGAATCCACAATGATAAACCGCCGAAAATCCATAATTCACTATTTTGATGGTGCTAATAGTTAACAATAAAATATTAAATTTTTACAAAATTTATTATGGTGACAAACTTTTTTGAAAATGTATTTTATTTATCATTCTTATTACCTATAATTCCGAAATGATAATGGCTTATTCCATGAATCATGTTTACGATCTTTGACATGTTAGGTATGAACATAATAATATATGCTCATGATCACATACCCTATTGTTTCTATTATGTATTTTATGACCATATATTGATATCTCATATTTTTAACATTGATTATAATCGTATCTCACCCTTTCTTATGTTTCTTTCCCTAGGATACGAAAAATGTTTTTGGTAGGGTTTGCTAAATAGGGGAACTATGAGATAAGATCATTCTCAGAGATGTTGAATATCGTAAATGAAATAATAATATTTTTTTAATTTATCCTTATACACTAAAATATTATATTCAATGGGAATGTTTTTATAAAATTTATTGAATATTCATAAAAACATATGCGATATGTAATTATAAATGTTTGAGTGTCTATACATGGTATCAAAGTAATTTTTCATATAACCTTTGGACACTAAGATGAGAAAAAATAGTGAAATACATATGTATATTCTTATAGATATGTACAATTATGTTTCCAAGGATTAGTATAGGTATGAGTATATGTATAGGAAAATATCTGGGAATTTGGGTTAAGGATTGTTCATTTAGTTTCCAAGAAGTTACATCCATGATTGGTTACTAGATGTTGATGTGGCTCTTATATATAGGTAACGAGAGGTAATAAATCTAAAAGGTATCACTTTGTTTAGTGTTATCACCACCTATTTCACAAATAATGGGCCTAACTGTACACATATGTTGACACTCTCAGTATATATTCATAGAAAAGTTACATACTCTTTATTAAAAATCTTGCTGGATTTATATAATGACCATGAATGACTTAAGTTATGCTTAATGTTTCCTAGATTTAAAATAAGGTTTCATGATATTGACATACTATACATTATTTTTCATGATTATGTGGTTTCCCACTTTGAGTATTGTTACTCACACTATTCATTTATATTTTATTCAATTGTGGGATTGAGAAAAAATTAAAACAATGTGGAATATGATAGAAAATATGTTTATGATAAACAAAATAGGATGAAAATTTAACAAATGTATATTGTGATCAGGCCTAGTCATTTATCATGATACACGATTAACAACTTTAATCCTAACCACTATTAGACACCCTAAACAAGATACTAATGTTTTTTTATTGTTTAGGTGGTGGATACCATATAAGAAAGACAATTCAATTTCATATATATATAGAATGTGGGAGGAATTACCGAAGTGGATTTCATAAAGAAATGATAACATGTTGTTAACGTATAATACAAGAGTAAAATGAAATTAATTATATAAAAAATGAAAATTTCAGTTAATGAAATTGATAATAATAATATTCTCTATAATATATCATCGATGGTTGAATGATTGAAATGTGGATATTATAGTCATTATGAAAATCGATTTCTTAAGGGGAAATATTAGGAATAAAATATTTATGTGGGTGTAATTAGTGGTAATACTATCAAATTTAAGGATATTATAAATGAAATATGATAGTTATGGGATTTTCTAACGAAATTGTTCATATAAAAATTGAGAAGAAATATTAAATTGTGGTTGATGAATGTTAATAGAAAATTCCACTTCTATATTATATGAAAATGTATAAGGAATAAAATATTTAATCCTATATAATAGTTTTAGAATGATGGGGAATTATTGATGGGTTTATGTATTACTAGAAAAAAATGTAATATAGAAGGCCTATAAGTACATTAGCTTCATATCATCGGTCAGTTGTGATGGATTTGAATCAGGAGAAGGTTAGAGTAGCAGAAAATATTATGAAAATTAACATCCATCATTCTCTGTTTCTATGTCTTTTTGGTAGATCCATAACCTCACCCTAACTCTTCAACAATATCCCAAGAAAATTATCCATCATTATATCACCAATAATTGGGTCAAAACCACAAAGAGTATCCTTTCAACCATATAAAAACCCTTTTAGGGTTACATCATTGCTTGGGGTTTTCATGACCACTAACACCAAGATAATGTATATTCATCCGTGTTTGAGCTTCTCTCAAACTCTAAATAGACATGTATGGTGTGTGTATGATGTTTTCATTTGTATTAGATTAAATTATTCATAATATTTATTCATGTTATTTTCTTGATTTGTTTTTTATAGGCCCATTCCCAGGAAATTTGTGAAACAGTATCCGACCGGAATGCATTGGAGTTTAAATCCTTTAGAACTAATTCATCCTTTAAATGTGTATTTATTTTGTTCCATCATTATTATGAAAACTGACCAGTATTCTCATGTTTTCAATGCTTCCTCCACCCCAATTAGTATTATCCTTGAGTGCACCTCACTATTTTAGAAGGTGTAGTTATCTTGAAAATCCTTTACCCACATCTGCTTTATGAATAGAATCATCTGTAATTATCTCTAAGGCTCATTTGTAGGGGCTCATTTATAGGGGCTTCATCCTTCCAACATCATTTATCTCTTTCTTACCACCATCTA